>OX465591.1:1927917-2527917 GCA_950022655.1 Alentia gelatinosa | reverse complement strand
CTCATAAAAGGAGCAAATGATTACTCAAATATTGACAGGTGGTGTAGACAATATAACCCAGTACTGACCAAGTAGGTTTTAAAGGCATTTATTATTGAACTGATGTTTCAAACCCAAGGTGATCTTTATCAAGGTTGTAATTCTTCAGATATTCTGTCATTATTTTGGTATTCTGTGAGTCACTCTCTATAGCAGTTATTAAAGTACTCATTGAGACATTTTAGACTTTCAATGAAACTTATCAAGTTCTAGGTGAACATGAAAATCAATGTGTATATAGGAGATTGGGTAACTTTGAGCAGTATAATATTATTGATAGCATGTTTAATTAAAATTAATAACAGTGCGCTTCATTAATTTTTTTTCTACTGAAATGTTGTTTTGGTTCTCCTTTCTTGGTTCATTGGTTTGTCATTTCAACCCAAATTACTTGTTCACAAGTGAAAATGGCACCCATTATGTCATTGATAAAACCCAAACCTAGAGTTTAAAAATTGTTAAGCACATGTTACTCCCAATAACTGAATATGCTGAATTTGTAAAAACGTTAATGACTAAGCATATGAGACTTAAATTTCAAGTATTAGTTAATAAATCCCTTCAGAATGCAATAGGGAGGCATCTGACCTCCATATAAAAGAACTACACAGATTGTCCAAAATAAGGCCGCTTAATATCTATAGAACAGGGCATCAATAATAGAGTAGTGGGCCAACAATACTATGCATGCCCATGAAATCAGAAATAAATGGACTAAAATTATTGAGAAAATAAATTTTGGTAAAGAGTTCTTTATTGACGTATAAAGGATTCATATATGGTATACATGATTTTCAGCCAATAACGTCAAACAAACATGGAGAACAACACAATAAGACATACTAACAGATCAGAGGTTTGGATTCAGAATTACCGCTACAATATCGGTTTTAGCCATTCATAATGTACATTCCAATTGACCATTCAGTACATGAAACACACAACAAGAGACACATAGTGTCACAACACACTATCACAAAGCAAAAAAAAAAAAAAAAAAAATTAAAAAAAGAATGAAACAATCAGTGGTGGTAAAGATTAGATAGACTTCGTGTTCAATAGTTCAAATGAGACAAAGTACCAGCCTCGGTCCAAAACAAGGAGTAAGGGTGATGCGTTCAGGCCAATATGAAGGAAGTGTTCCTCATAATCTGCCAGGGAGAAGCTGATGGATAGATCCTTAATCATAAGATTGAATAGCAATCATGATTATAAGATTTACTAATTCCAAATATTGTCTCAGTCTATGTTAGTTCTGTATTGTCCTGTTAATTGTACCAACCATAAAGTGGAATATCATCAACAGCAGGCAAAATTTGTTTTTGTTGTACAATATATTTTATGCATTAATAAAGATAAAATAAAAAGGTGTAGTCATGGGGCTTTAATAGAAGACCATCAATCGTGTGAAAACAAAAGATAAAATTACCATATGCCAGGGCTTTGAACACATCCATCCCTGTCCGAATACCGCCATCAAAGAAGACTTCCAGTTTCCCCTCAGCAGCAACGACAACACTCCTCAATACTTCTATAGATGCTGGAACACTGTCTAGAACTCTGTGGAGTAGAACATGTAACTTATTCATAAAACATGGAACTTTTCTCAGAATGACATAGAGTAGAAGGATTATGATGAAAAGTATTTCCATTAGAATCTAGATCATATACCAGTTAGTCTTTGTGAGGCACTTACATGAACTATATTTATAAGGGATTCAAATCAGAAAGCTTGATGCAATATAATCAGGAAAGAAACGCATCCTTGTTCAACTTGACTAATGATATTAATATGATAGTCATCTAGGTCTGTTATTCCATGGGTATGCACTATTGATTTTTTTGTTTTGTTATCTACCATACCACAAACATTTCTACCAACAAGCAGATCTTACAATGTAGGGATTACAGAAACTGTTAACAGAAGTACATTGAGATATCTCTTCAGAGCATATGATGATGATGTATAAAAGATATGCTACTTTGATTCCAAAATAGAGTAAATTTGTTTTATAGACCAATTGACGCAATTTTCATCTCCAATTTCTGGATGTTCCCACAGAAAGCACACAATCGGTGTTCTCCTCGGTACTGATCATATATATAGAATTAATATTGAACATTGTTTAACTCTAGTATCAATATTATGTTGTTTATGTTGTTAGTAGACTAGTTATTATACCCAACCAAATTTGTGTAATCGATTAATTTTAGGGGTAGGGCAAAGCCATGAAAATCAACTTATATAGTTGAGGCAATTGCCCCCTTTATTGTGTCCAACAAGTTTCAAGAAAACCAAACTGATTCATGGGAAAACTCATTGTATAAAAATTGGATTCAATAAAGAAAGTTGAAAAAAAAACCCAAAAAAACATGTTCCATTCTAATTAAGATCAGCGGTGAAAGCAGCAACCAAATAAGGACTTGAGTGATGTTGGTACCAAATCTTGCAAGAAAATTAATTAAGATCAAATACAAATATGTACCTTCCACCATGATTTGAGACAATAACTCCTTTAGCCCCAACCTGTATCGCCATCCTTACATCGTCTTGTGTCAGCACTCCCTTCAGAATGACGGGTAGAGATGTTTGCTGACAGAGCCAAACAACGTCTTCCCAATTAGCATCAGGGCATTTAACATGAGATAAAGCCCACTGTAGATTAAAAACAAATATTTAATTGTCAAATATATTAACCTTCATTTTATATGCAAAAGTTTAATTGGTAAGTTAAGAATATTGGTATTTCTTTTATCTCATAATTATTTACATACAGTTCTAACACAGTGGTTAGATCTTCTACTGTAAGATATATTTTCACAAAAAGACAAATTCTTCTTACAATCAGAAATGTGGGTAATAATACGTAGATAGGAAAATAATAGTTACATGAGTTGAGAAATGAGGATGATATAGATAACATCATTTTATCGACCAATCGTACACAGAGTACATTTTTTTCACATCTGTTTTAAATTCTGTATTAAGTTTGTTGCTGGTATAGACATTTGCAAGATAGCTTTTGTATTTGATCATCTTCCTGCCTTGCTCTAATAGCTATCAATTATAGAGAAATATTTAGAAGAAACTATGATCAATATGAAATCATTACTCAGAAACCATACCTCAGTGCTTTCAAAATTTGCAAGCATTAGGGTATCAGGAAGGTTGTACTCATTCCACCTCACTGCTGTACCGGCTTTATCTATAGTAAGCACAATGGCAGATACCCCAGCCTTTTCTGCCCGGCGAATCATATCTTCATTGAAACTGCCATCTCTGACAATCTGCATGTGCTGCCACAACACTGCATTTGGTTCTGTCTGAACAATTTCCTCCAGTGAAGTGTTTGAATAAAGGCTGGAGATGTACACGATTCCTGCATCCTTCGCTGCACGAACCTGTAGAATGATTTTTGTGTTAGATTATGAACTTGGCAGAGTATTGGCTTTATACTACAATTGTTTTTGTGCAAAATTCTCAATATTTTCAAGGGAAAATGCCTTAACTTGTATGACCCTGCATATAGATTCTGTGAAAATGTTATGTCTATTGATCAATTAACATCCTTGTTCAAAAACATGTGATATATTATGTGGTAATGATAGCTTCAGGCATCACCCATCTCTTATTGGATGATGGCCCATGACTAGGGAAATAAAGCAGTTTTCCCCTGTATGTTAAAATTACATCAACATTTGCCCCAATGAAATACTTCATGCATAATCATAATTCTACCAGAATACTAAGGTCTGAAACCCACCAATGATTCAGACCTCCTGATGCACCTTGATGCACATTTGAATCAATGCAATTGTCACAGAACCCATTGTAAGGCAATTCATCATGCATCAAAAGCCTGGTAGGTTCTCTCCTTTACCTATGCTTAATCTGTTCATCATATCTTTAGGATATGAGAAGAAAGTTAACTATACAAACTGTTGCTCGGTCCCCGGCTGGAGTTGCCCAACCATGGTAGGCAGTAGGAGAAATTCCTATGGGTAAGGAAACTCTCTCCCCTGTAGTTTGAATGGTTCTCTCTAGCACAGGGTGTGAAACATCCATGAGGTGTTTTGGCCAAACCAAAATGTTACTGAAGGCATCCACATTGTTTTGTACTGTTTTCATTGCCATTGCTCCTCCAGAAAAGTATATCCAAGCAGATTTACTCATGTGATGACGACAGTAATCTTCATAGTCAGCAACACACATTAACTTTGCTGATCCCTTTATATGGAAAGAATCGGTGAGCATGTCTTTACGTTCCTTATGAAACAGCAGATATGAGAAGAAGGTTTAATCTACACCATACAAATTTGTAAAATCAATATTTTGTTTTATTTTCAACCCTAAAATTTAGATAACCTGCCCACCTCTTATAGATTATTTTCATGAATTCCCACCCTCAGAGTTCAACTGGACAATGTTCTCTATAAATAGAAATATCAAATGTTTGTTGAATTGCAACTTCTTAAAACATATCCTTGATATGTCCCTGTGTATTCAATTGCAGATCTGTTTCCAAAACTGATAATGACCATCATTGACATTATATATTGAGGTATCAATCATACAACCTGCATGTTAAGATTTCTTGAGTCAGGAGTTCTAAAATCAAATCTTGCAATAAAACAATTACCTGTGATGAGTCACAACTCTGGTTAGCAGCAGCCACGGTTAATTCTGATACTTCTCCACAATTAGACTTTTTCTTGGTTTCATCAAACACAAGTTGTAAGACAACCTCTCCTTGTCCTTGCTGTTTCATTTCCCATTTCTTCAGCTGTTGTGTCTCCTTTGCCATCTCTAGGACATGCTGTAGTTTGTCGGGAAGCATGGAGAGTTCTGACATAGTCTCAATAGGCAGAGCCTGCACCTCATACAGGACCTGTTGACAATTTCAATGAAAACTTTCCTATATATGGATGTTTTGTTACGATATTGCTAAACTGCAAAACCTCTTTTGAGGCATTATCAACAAGCTTATTTCTATGACCTTTAAAAAGACTTCTGAGAAATGTTTTTGTTGAATCAATATGGTTTCTTTTTTTATAAGTTACTTAAAGCCCCTTTTTTCTGATTTAGCCTAAGAAGCATTTGGCTACATTGACTGTTGTGAGTCTACCTCTCTGCCTTACAATGGTAGGCTAACCTCACCATTGTATTTGCCAGTGGAAATCAAATTATTGATTTATCTCACAACATACATTGGGCGATTTGAAACTCATCCATGATAAATTGTGAACAAAAAATAAAATATATTTACGTTGATCTCAAGAAGGCCTTCAACAGTGTGCACCGTGGTTAGATTTTTGACTTCTGTACAAGTTGCTTGGTTAAGGTCTGCAGAGTCAACACCAATGTGTTAGGCTTGGGGAGAGGACCTCTGCTTTTTATTTAATTCATTAATGGTGTCTATGAATTGCTGCATTTACTCTATGCTAATGCCCTTGTTATCTACTATTCTGATACCAACGTTGATTTGATAGTCAAACGGTTACAAAATGTCCTCGACTAATTTGTAGATTAGTGTAAACACAATCTGCTTACCATCAACACGAAAAAGACCTAGATTTGCTGGTATGGATTACACCGTAAATTGAAGATTGCCAAGCGTAATGATGTTTATATGAATTTGACCAAATTGCAACGGGTTGATTCTTATCAATATCTAGGGATTAATCTTGATAGTCACTTGTCTTTTGAAAAAGAGAAAGTAAATCATAAGATTTGTATGTTTTCCCAAACCCGGCAGATGATGTCTTTTGAAGTTGCAAGGAGAGTGTATCGACAGATACTCCCAATCTTTGATTATGAAGTGGGGCCCGGATCCAGCAGTGTTTTGTCTGTTCCTCGGAAGGTGGCGTGGAGAGCCGATTCTCGCTGTGTAGTGATTCCGGGCAACGCGGCACACAAAGGTGATCTTCTGAGATAGTAAATAAACATTCCAGTTTACTTAAGCCGTTGTGTTGTGTGTGAATAGGCTAGCTTATACTTTCCGAAAACCGAACCGACCTACGTAATAGCACATAGGGGGGATCTAGCATTCCAGAGGTAGACCTTCCCATGTAAAAGCTAGGCGGCGACCGCCACAATTACATTGCATTAATTGCAGACGGGGGTAGGTGGCTTATGAAGTTACAACATCAAAGTATTTTAATGATGTATGTAGCAACATGATTACTAATAGCCTGACACTCTTTGAACCCTGCTTGCATCTTCTCCCCCATGTCCATCCCCTTGTGTACTCGGTCAAGGCAGGCGGCCTCAAGTGCCCCTGGACAGACATGGATTGCCTTCTGCACGAGGGTGTGGGACTGGTAGACTGGCTCCAGTCCCCGCATCCTTTGGCTACCCTCCTCGCTGGGATTTCTGGTGCTGTTTAGCTCCAACATTCCCAACACCCTCCATACAGATATCCTGGCTACTGGTCAGGATATCTGCTGGGAGATTGATACCCTCTCACTTTGATCTCAATCGAGACAGAGTCAGGAGCAGGCGAAATATATTGTTATTTCAAACGGGCAGCCAGGGAACTGGAGGAGGGGAGTGGGGAGGGGTAGGAGGAAGTATAGGGTTACAGGGAGTGGCTTGGGGTCATAAACAGGAGATTTGGTTCATAGTGGACAAGTCTTTGATTCATGGGCCAGTCAGAGAAGGATACATACTTTAATGAACTTTATTCTTATTGTGTTTAATCATTTAATGAATGTTCATAATCAAAGACTTGAACAAGTCTAGGCAGTTGCAGAAATTGCACTCAGAAGTTGTGTGCAAGTGGGTTATAGAAAACTATCCATAGACTGAATGTAACTCAAACCTTTTAATTGTTATTCATTTATAATTTCACTCTTTTTCATCAATGATGAACATACCTTTTGTTCCTAGTAGTGTGTAGTACGTCCTAGTAGGTGGGAAAGCTCCCTTATATTCTTGTGGGTGAAACAGGTACCGTTTTGCCGGTTCAAAAATGTGCATATCGATACTCCTGCAGTTTGTGATTGGCTTAAGGCCACTTTGAACCTAGTGCATGGATGCACCCTGGTATCTGCGACTGTTACTTTGTCAGATCAGAGTTCACGATCTCACCATGATAAGGTTCTACCTTAATAGAATTATATTACAGAGTGATAACACGACAAGTAGTGAGTTTGGCATTATACTCGGGAGCCAACAAGCATGATGACCGACAGAACTTTATTGTACATAAATAATTAAAAGAAACAAGTTAGGGAGCAGGCAGGTAGAACGGCTAAGTAGTAATGGCCACCTGTGAAGAATGTAGGTGAAGGTAGTAATCAACCCCAGGTGTCTCCACTGAGGTAAACCCATACTCTGGCCGCCAGAGCTACGCTGACATTAGCCCTGGTGGAATCTGATTAGCCTGGAAGCCTGGCCTAGTTAGACTATAGGCCAGGTAATGGGTTCCAGTTTTGTGGTGCATTATTGGTAACACCTCCATTTTTCTGTTGCATTGTGGGATTGCGGCACCTTGGCAGACCACCAGATACACTGGTTCCCGGGATATCCGCTGGGGGGCTCGGCGGAGATATATGCGGAACCCAGCCAAACCACTAGTCCACTGCTTTGAGAGCATGAGCGCCCTGGCCCTAGCGACAATGGGACATACTACAGTCTAGTTGAAGGACATAGGAACCCGTTACCTGCCCCTTATTTCATTAGGGCAGGGAACCAGTCTAGAATCTGATCTGAACAACCTTGACTTTCACTTGACTAGCTGGGACCCGTTTCAATAGACTGTAGGACGTCCGTTATCGGGTTTAGTGACACAATAGCGGTACTTCGCGTTGCAGTAGTTAAGGGACAACCGTTTGTGGGACATAGGATAACAGACAGGCGCAAATAGCGGTTTGTCCCATTTCATAAGACCGATGTCCAGTCACTATTGGTGTCACTGTTGTGTCCCAAATAGTGAGAGGGTATACCCTCTCGTTTCTATTGTCACAAATGCGTAACTTTACTTCCCGTAGGAATTAAGCAACGAAACTTTAACCCCAGTTAGGGACATATACAACTTATAAGCATGCCAAATATGAAGGAGATCGGTCCATGCAATCTAACAATATTCGCATGTGAATTTTGTCAAAGCAAATGTTGCTCTGATGGCCAGTGTGGAATTATCCAAGCGCTGTCGCTAATTTATGCAGTGACCTCACCTTGACAGCACTTGTTCCCGGTAGCACTAGCACCATCCATTGTAAGGTCCAGGCAACAATGTCACTATGTCGCCAACAGTGAACAGACACACCACCCCAATAGTGACATGACTATTGAAACGAGAATTAAATTTTGTCACTATTTCTGTCACTATTTCTGTCACTAGTCGTGTCACTAAGTGGCTTAGTGACACATTTTATTGAAACGGGTCCCTGATCTTCTAACTACCAGAGTCAGAATCTCTGCTGGAAGAGTGAATCATTCTTCAGGCAGATCTTTTGTCTTGGTAGTCTCTGTCACAACAAGCTATTCTGGTTGGAAACTGTGGTACTCTCGAAGCCATTTATCCATATTACTATTTTCTTTTTTGTGTATTTTGATAAAGAGACCATGAAGTGAGACTTTGTTATCAATTAGTTGAGTTGGTAATGATTTGTAGTAAGTATTCATAGTTTATATTTCACGATGTTTCAAGATAACTGGCTCGAGCTCTCTGGCCAGGAACCGATCGGACCCGACCAACCCCCAAGTCGGAGACAGGGGTCGGTTGCCAATCTAGTATAGGGGACATAGCCATTGTTAGTTCACGAAGCAGCCACTAGGTGGTCGGGGGACAAACCTGTATTCTGGCTCTTTGTTCTTACAAAATTCAACTCTCTTTCAATATTTTACCATGGTTCCCTTGACTCTGTACACCCATCCCAAAGCAAGATGACATAATGATTAAACCCAAGGCATGATATTTTCCACATGGAACACTTTATTTACATCTGTGAGCAAGGCTAGATTTGTGACACTTCCCTATTATCACTCACTTCTTTTCCACCTCCATTATTGAAGAACACCTACTTTTTCACCTCCATTAGTGAAGAATACCTACTTTTTCACCTCCTTTAGTGAAGAACACTTACTTTTTCACCTCCATTAGTGAAGAACACCTACTCGGGGGGCGTCATGGCGGCGCCCATGGATCATAGGCTATATGCCGTATAGAACAAGTTCATCCATAGGTTGGCCACCACTCCTATCTCCGACTTAAAAGTTGGTCTAGTATACCCATCGCCCACCAGTGCCTTCTGTCGGTAATATAACATCTTAATCTAGAGTCTATTAAAGGCATATCGGACAATTTGGCTTAAAAATCAAAACCCATGTAAATTTCCTGCTAATTTAATATGATCATCTCCAGGTGTTGTGGAACACAAATGTAACTTAAAATCGGGGGTCACTGTGCTAGTTTTTTATTTAAAGATCAATATTATGATAATTTTATTTTAGAATATATAAAAATTCTAAAAAGTATGTTTTCACATAATAAAACCCATGTCATTTTTCTCAAACTTTCACAGAATATAGTATATATATAGTACTTCTTATCTAGGTTTTAAAATTCATAGGTCACTGTCCTTGTTTTTGAAAGAATGGAAGAAAAGCATATTTTTCAGTACATTTCCTATGTAAATCAAGCAAATGCAAATTGGCATATTTTACCTATTGAAATTGGATAAACATGACAAAATGCTAAATCTACTCATGTAGAATTAGAATGAATCCCTAGAAACCAGTTTTTACTAATATTTGACTGAAAATCACCAGGTTCCGCCACTGTGGATTGTAGGATATACCTTTAACAAACTGTTATGAGAAATAACCTGAATTATGTATACAATACATAGGACCAAGTAAATAAGCCCATGTGAAGGCTGAGGTTATTGTCTCTTTGTTGTGTACACACATTTATCCTACCCCTAATATAAAATCCCATAGGCTTAACATTGAGTTTCCATATGCCATGCTGACTGGCATACAGAGTTTTATATGCCACTAGTGGCATACAGAATTGTTATCACATAATATTCCAAATTTGAGCAGACGGAGTAGGATAAAATCAAAACCTGGTTTGTTTTAATCGTGGCCACCGCATGCCACTTCGCTCGGCTTCGCCTCGTGAAATCAGTATGCCAAACTCCAGTCATGGCATACGGTGGGCAAGATGAAAACTCAACCAGTTTTACGATAGCCCGTTGATGAATAAGCTATGACAATCTTGAATCAGACTCAATAAAGAAACTTACCCCTCAAAATAACAAACAAAATTTATATCAGTTAAAGTTTGCTCCTGGCTATTGTCAAATTTTGATCATGATTTATAGTTAACCACTGTAAATTCTGTCCATTGTGATGTCACTGAGGGTCGGTGTTCCAGCCATTCTCATGATGTTTAGGAGTTCCTCCTTGAGTATCTCAATCACGTGACTGAGGCCAGCCTGGCTGCTGTGTCCCAGCCCCCAGATGGCCGCCCGACCGATAAACACCATCCGCGCCCCTGAATAATTTAAGAAGACATAAAAATTGATTTAACAAAAAGCTTTAATCGAACCCCAGTCATGCTTTTTTAGTTCACAAAACTATAACAATTTACCATATTACATAAATATATAATTATTGTATGAGTGCTTTGGACTATAAATGAAAAACATGATTGCCCCGCTATGGCTGAGTTGTGTAAAGCAGGAAGGTGTCAACCATGCCAGATTAAGTGTGAACTGACCAAATGACAGAAATTATAAAAACTCTGATATTAGGACATTTTGCATTGCATTTATTTGATCAAAGCTGCTTTGTACTTTTAAACTACCATAATAAATTTAGGATGCCTAATATATGCCATATTGAGAGAAAATTAACTTGGCCCCTACTGTGATTTTGATTGGTAGAACGTGAAGTTTTATGCTTCTATACCAAAATGAAGTCATCTAACATAGTTTTGCTGAACTACAATCATTTAATTAGATTATATATCTCATTTGATTATACACTTAAATAGAATACCATCAGTCGTGATGAATTTGTGCAAATTTAAAAAAATTACCATATGCCAGGGCTTTGAACACATCCATCCCCGTCCGAATACCGCCATCAAAGAAGACTTCCAGTTTCCCCTCAGCAGCAAGCGCAACACTCCTCAAGACTTCTATAGACGCTGGAACACTGTCAAGAACTCTGTGGAGTACAAAAAATGCCACTGAAAGTCTATTTATAGAACATGGAAGTTTTCTCAAGTTGCATGGAGTAAAAAGAATTATAATGAAAAGTTATAAGTAATTCTATTAGAATCAAGATTATACTCGAGTTAGTCCTCATGAAGGATTTTAATTAGAAAGCTTGATGCAATATAATCTGGGAAGACTAGGCGAAAAAACACTTCCTTGTTATCGTCAACTAATGCAATCGATTTGAGAGTCACTGTATCCAGGGGGTCGTTTTATTTTCTTCATATGGTATGAAGGTTTGGATTTGATAATTCAATTTATCGAGGGGAAGGAGAGTTGCAGCTGACGATCCACGAGCTCTCATCAATTAACTTTTTATTATGTATCGTCGTGCCGGGAGACCTTGTCCTGGGTCTCCTTAACCTCTCCTCGTGGGCGACACCCCTAGGAGTATCGTAGGTGATTCAAAATAATAAACAAAAGCTTGTTTATTGATTTAAACCAACCGAAATATGTTTATTATGATTTGAATACAAATTGGAGCTGTTAAAATGATGATTACTGTACTTCCCAGTTAGATTCAAGTATAATAACAAATGAAGAGATTAGTTAAGAAAAATACCACTATAGGGCGCCACCTGCAGTGAGAAAAACCCTCGTTTAAGTGTCCTTCAGATCGTCCTTGGGGGTGTATTTTGTCCTGATGCTGAGAAAGAAATTGATGAGTGTTAAGTCTGTGTCCCCTTTCGCCATCAAGTTTGGAGTGCTGAGTAATATGAACGAGGCGATAACCGAGTAATTATTCTGAAGCGTGCCAAACGAGATGGTGAATTGAGAGTCAGACCAAGCACGAATATGTTTCTGATTTTATCTTATCCTGGAAATATTTATCGGTTTACTACCCATAGAGAAAGAGTTACTGTACTCGCATGCCTGTTAAGAACGAGTTCCTAACGTTAAGCCTATTATTCCAAGTTCAGATAAATGATCAGGGTCACTCGATCAAGACTATGTACATGTACAAGGATTCTCTCCCTATGAACGCAATTGACGAGCTCTCACTGAATGTCTTATCCATAAAGTTCTCATCCAATGTAGGGGTTACAGACCAATTATTACAGGAATACATCTAGAAATCCTTTTAGAGAATTTGTGTCCTCATTTGAACGCATGATAGCAATGATTTTTTTTAATGTTTTTTTTGTTAACTTTTATTGTCCTTTCTCCGTTTTGAAGCTCTTCCGGGCAATAAGCCGATTCCCACAACATTATTTGTACAAGTAAAACAATATCAGCAGCTGCATGGTTAGAAAGATGAAATATATATGGGTTGATGAGGCTAATGAGGTATGAGATGTGCATTGTAAGATAGGTAACAGTTCTAGACCATGTTTTTAAAGTGTTCAAGGTTTTGCAGGTTTTGCACTATTACCGGGAGCTTTTCCCATAATTTGATACCCCGCCATATCGGACTTCGTTGATAGAAGGATGTTCTTGGTCTTCTGTGTTTGATCCGTACTCCATCTTCACTTCTCGTTGCATGAGTTCTTTCGGCAATGCACTCCGGGTTTCTTGTCATTTTGTGTATTTGTATCAATAACTGTTTCCTCCATTGTGTTTCAAGGGGTTTGATCATGCAAGCTGAATACAGTGCCTGATTCGTCTGACCTCTGATTGATCTCCCTTGTACAATTCTCATTCCTCGGTGATGTAGGACATGTACCGCTTTTAGGTCGATTGCACGGTAGGATTCGTTCAGAAAACCACAGTAATTTAGAAGTGATAAAATAGTTGAAATATATATGTGTCTCGCAGCATCAAATGTCAAAGATTGTCTTAATTTACTTAGTTTGAACAACCTATTATGCACCAGTTTGGTTACTCTTTTTACATTATGAGACCAATTCAATTCAGCGTCTAGGGTTACCCCAAGATAATCGAAACTTTCAACCATACCTATCCTCTTCCCATTTACATTTATTTCTAGGGGATCTGTACTACGTAGTCTATTTGGGGCACCGAACCACATACATTTGGTTTTTTTGGGATTGAGGGTTAGGGCACTAGTAGAGCACCACTTCACAACTTTATTTACATCAATCTGAAGGATTCGTTGGGCTTTGTTTGCATCTTTTTCTGAGTGATACAACACTAAATCATTTGCATATTGGATGAAATGGGGACTTGGATATACACGTGGGCAGATCGTTGACAAATAATACAAAGAGTAGCGGCCCCAGAACCGAACCTTGGGGGACGCTAAAATTAATGTTCATCTCATCAGAAGTACTCTTATTAATTCTCAACTTTTGTTTTCTATCGGTTAGGTAGGAGGTGAGCCATTCCAGCAAATTTATTGGTACTTTTAGTATATGTGACAATTTAAGTAGTAGAAGTGTATGTGAGACGCTGTCGAAGGCTTTACGGGAGTCTATGAAACATGAAGCAGTGATATAGGATTTATCTCTGGCTTCATATAGTTCATTTGTTAATTTGAATACTGCATCGTTTGTGCCACTCCCAGGCCTAAAGCCATATTGTTGGTTTTGTAGGGTATCGGATGTGGTCAACAAGTCATAAATCTCTACATGAGTAATTTTCTCTAACAGCTTGCTAGGTATCGGCAAGAGGGAGATGGGTCTTCAGTTGTCTACTGAGCTTGCTTGTCCTGACTTAGGTATTTGCGTTACAAGTGCGGATTTCCGTTTATCGGGAAAGATGGTTTCCTCTATAGACTGATTATATATTTCCGTTATTTCTTTGTTTAATATTAACATAGTTTCTTTAACAATTGAACTAAAAATATCTGGGAATCCTGAGGATTTTGATACATTTATTTCCTTTGTCATTTTCAACACAGTGTTCCGATCTACAACACAGTTTGAGTTTGCCAATGATGTTGTTTCCTGCTTAAGGACCTTTTTAAACTCGTCAATTTGTACACCATCAAACTCATTATACAATTTAGCCCTATGGTAGCGAAAAAATTGTTCATATAATTTGCCAGGTCCTCCTCTTTTACATTTAAACCTGTTTCAGGATCTATCAATTGGCAGTTGGGGGTATCATTATGCGGATTTAATAGCTCGTTTATTGCGCGCCAGAATTTCTTCGGATCTTTTTTTGTCTCTCGCAATTCCTCTAAACAAAACACACTCTTCAAGTTTTTTAGCGCAACATTTATATCCCTAGAGAGCTGCCTCATTTTCCGCAGTTGTTCGGGATACCGATTTCTAGCATAGCTACGCACTAGTTCCTTCCGTTGCATTATCAACTCAATAGTTTTATCGCTGATCCAGGGCGGCCGTTCGTTCCTGAACTGCATTGTCCTGATGGGACAGTATATGTCTAGGTATGAACAAACAAGGGACTCTATAAATTGCCACTTGTCATCGATGATGATGATATGTAAAGGATTTGCTACTTTGGTGCAAAACTAGAGTAATTTTTTATATGGATCACTTGAAGCTAGTATTTGTGTACAATCACTGAATGTCAAAAAATAGGCATGGGTTTGGAATGTGAAAAAGGTTTCTGATTTCATATAAAAGCTTGAGTGAAATAATGCAAACCAAGTTCCTTCCTAATCAAGATCAGCCCTCAAAGCAGCTCCCTAATTAGGACCTGAGTTGTGGTAGGCACCAAATTTGGCAAGAAAATTAATGATGTCAAACACAAATATGTACCTCCCACCATGATTTGACACGATTACTGCTTTAGCTCCAACCTGTATCGCCATCCTAACATCCTCTTGTGTCAGCACTCCTTTCAGAATGACGGGTAGAGATGTTTGCCGACAGAGCCAAGCAACATCATCCCAGGTAGCATCATGGCATTTAGTGCTAGATATAGCCCACTGTAGATTAAAAACAAGTATCCAATTGTCAAATATACTAACCTTCATTTTATATGTGAAAGTTAAAATATTCAAAAACTGGAAAAATTCTTCTTACAATCAGAAATATGGATGCTAATGAATAAATATAAAAACTGATAGGTACACAAGTTGAGAGATGAGGATGAAATAGAATACATATCCCATAGCGATGGGAGACGGTCACACTCCAGATAAGCCTTGTTGTTTCATACATGAAAATGAATACATCATTACATCAACCAATCATAGACAAAGTACAAATCTATTTGCATTGGGTTTGTTGCTGGTGTAGACTTTTGCAAGATATTTTTTGTATTTGATTATCTTTCCCTCTTTCTGTCAGTTATCAATTATATGGAATTATTCACAAGAAACCATGATCAATATGCAATGATTAGTCAGAAAACATACCTCAGTGCTTTCAAAATTTGCAAGCATTATATTATCAGGAAGCTTGTACTCATCCCACATAGCTGGTATTTCTGGCTTATCGATAGTGAGCACAATGGCAGACACCCCTGCCTTTTCTGCCCGGCGAATCATGTCCACATTGAAACTGCCATCTCTGACAATCTGCATGTGCTGCCACAGCAGTGCATCTGGTTCTGTTTGAACAATGTCCTCCAGTGAAGTATTTGAATAAAGGCTAGAGATGTACACGATTCCTGCATCCTTCGCTGCACGAACCTGTAGAATGATACCTGTGGTAGATTATGGACCATGCAGATGTAATTAGAATAAGACCCATTACATTTGTTTTTGTGCATCATTCTCAATCTTTTCCATGCAAAATGTGTCAAGTTGTATAACCCTGCATGTAGATTTTGTGAAAATCTTTTGACCGTTATCCTTGTTAAATACAATCTGATATATATTCTGTGGTAATGATGCCTTCAAGCATTACCAATCCCGAATTGGGTGATGCCCAAATACCAGGGAAATGAAGTAGTTTTCCCCCTGTTCGTTAAAATTACATCAAAATTTGCCCCAAACAATTATTTCATGCATCATCATTTTTCTACCAGAATGATAAGGTCTAGAACCCACCAATGCTGACCAACGATTCAGACCACTTGATGCACATTTAAATCAACCCAATTGTGCATCGCACTGGTTTACATCAGTAACCTGGTGGGTTCTGACCTTTACCTATGGTTAATCTGTTCATCATAACTACAAAGATTACATATTTATAATGAATTGAAGAATGATAGATAAACCTTAGGTTATGAGAAGAAAGATAAATATACAAACTGTTGCTCGTTCCCCGGCTGAAGTTGCCCAACCATGGTAGGCAGTAGGGGAAATTCCTATTGGAAAGGAAACTCTCTCCCCTGTAGTTTGAATGGTTCTCTCTAGCATAGAGTGTGAAACATCCACAAGGTGTTTTGGCCAAATCAAAATGCTATTGAAAGCTTCCACATTACGTTCTACTGTTTTCTTTGCCAATGGTCCTCCAGAAAAGTATATCCAGGCTGATTTACTCATGTGATGATGACAGTAATCTTCATAGTCAGCAACACACCTCAACTTTGCTGGTCCCTTTATATGGATAGAGTAGGAAATTACTGTATTTTTATTCCTTATGAAACAGCAGATATATATGAGACGAAGGTTGAATCTATATCATACAAATTTGTAAAAATCACTATCTTTTCTATTTGCAACCCTAAGATTTAGATTACCTGCCCACCTGTTGTAAATTATTTTCATAAATTCCTGTCATCAAAATTCTACTGAACAAATATTTTATGAACAGAAATAATCGCCATCATCAACATGGTATATAACAATATTAATTATAAAACCTTTGTATCAAGATTTCTTGAGTCAGGAGTCATAAAATTAAATCTTGCGATAAATCAATTACCTGTGATGAGTCACAACTCTGGTTAGCAGCGGCCACAGTTGATTCTGAAACTTCTCCACAATTAGACTTTTTCTTGGTTTCATCAAACACAAGTTGTAAGACAATCTCTCCTTGTCCTTGCTGTTTCATTTCCCATTTCTTCAGCTGTTGTGTCTCCTTTGCCACTTTCAGGATATGTTGTAGTTTGTCGGAAAGCATTGAAAGTTCAGGCATGGTCACAATTGACAGAGCCTGCACCTCATACAGGGACCTGTTAACAATTTCAATGATAATTTTCTATATATGGATGTTTGTTTACAATATCAGTCAATTGCAATACCTCTTTTTAAAGTGTAATTAACAAGCCTATTTCCATGACTTTTTGAAGAACCTCTGAAACCGTTTTTTTTTAATAAGTATGGTTTCTTATTTTATAAATCAATTCATTTATCCTGAGATGCATGTGGATATATTGACTGTTGTAAGTGTACCTCTCAGCCTTACTTATCTTTTTTCCAAAGTAAACATTTAGCCACCAATAAAGTAAACAACACATTATTGATTTATCCTGTGACATACATTGGGAGATTTCGAAACCATCCATTATAAATTATTAATCCTGCTAAAATCCTGTTCTAAACGAAACCTTTCAGTTTTCCTTTGATGTTCTATCAGCTCTCTACCTTTGAATCTTTACAACAGTAGACACTTAGAGAGAGGGTAAAAGGTAGATGAACTACAATTCTTATTAATATTTTGCATAAATTCTTGCATTAAAGTGACTTATTGTATACCTACGTCATAAGTCATATATAGAATATCCGCTGTCGGGCCCGGATGGAAGAACGGCAGTAATGCCGAATCCGGTGTATAAAATGTATAAGCCATTTTCCCTAATAAAAAGTATTAAAAAAAAGAAAAAAGGGTGTCGTGTCGAATATATTCACACTATGAGTATATGGATTCAATGTTGGAGATGTGATATTCACAGGCAAACACGAAATGGCGGTCGGAGTAATAGACTTGTTTTCCCTCTATGTCAGGTGGTGTGTAACAGTTGTTGTTCAGTGATGGTTTCGACCATCCTTTAGTCTCATCAGGTGACGTGTGGTGGAGTTTATTTCATTGTTTTTCATTTTGGGTCTCATGGTACAGGGTGCATTATTTTGCTTCACTTATTCATGTCATCGAGTCTCTCCATCAAAATCAAGGTTTAGAATTCTTTTTCGGTTCTGTTATCTCTTTGTTTTCTTTATTTTCTGACATCTGAGAACCAGAATGTTGCCGAGCCGGTTTGAGGAAGATGGAAGAACATTAGATTTCTAGTCTTTTATGAGAGGACTTCGAAAACAAAATAAGGTCAGTTCGGGTCGACCCCTAGATATATCGCTCCAAAGATTTCTGCTGATCTTAGTTCTGAAAGTGCCCAAATGCCATGCCACAAGAGACTAGACTAGAATGGAGCCTGACAGCTACAATATGGTATACAGCGTCTCACCGGGGTATTCATAAAATGAAAATATCGTAAAAAGCAGGGCAAATAATACAGAATCACAAATCAAAAATAATTTATTCTGACAGGGATCTATGACTTTTTCCTCAAACGAAATGACAACTTTTTACCACACACACCGCTTTGTTGTTTACTATACACAACCAAGTGACATGGGAAACCTCGTTACCTCTTCATGAGAAAAACACACCCATATATACTTTTATCCTACCCCTAATAAAAAACGCCATAAGTTTAACATTGACTCAATGTATTTGACAGAGCGTTGGATAAAGTGTTATTTATGAACCGAGGTGAATAAAAAAACGGACCAATCAGGGACGAGATAACGAAAGTAGATCCGGCAGCATTGATAACTACTAACATGGATAATTACAAATATTCTCTGTAAATCGGTGAGATGGGGTAGGATAAATATGAAACCGAACTCGAGTTAGCCTTCTCAAAGTTTATACCACTCTGGTCACGTCTGCTACTCACTACACTCGGCTACGCCTCGTGTAGTAATACACAACCTGCCCATCGTGGCATAAACATTGCCAAGGCTAACTCTCATTTGGTTTCTACTAAGTATCCTACACGAAGAATATATCTAGCTGGCTCGTATAACCCAATTTAAGAGTGATAAATGCTATGCTAGCATGCTAGATCCCATGTTACCTCGCCTCTGTCTCCCTCATGCCCTCATGAGAATCGACATTTCAGCTATTCACAAGAGTTTGGCTAAATTTTAATTACATCCTAATGTTCAATGTATTCAATCTACCTCCTATTTCTCTACTCCAAACATTACAGCTATTCACAAGTGTATGGCAAATTTAAAGGCATACCGGACAATTTGTCTTGAAAATAGTTTCGACAGTCTAGTCTCATCAGGCGATTATAGGTCTTTGTTTTATCGGGTAATGGTTTATTAATTTACCCAAGCAGTCTTTTGGTTATTGACTTGTTTTAGTGGGAAATTAACCAGCTGAGGTCAGTCACTAGTAGTCGCTTATGGGAGATACCTTGGTGAGTAATATTTATAAAAAATCATTATGTTTATTTGATTGAGACTACACACAAAAGGAAATATATACATAGATACACAGCTTCAAGAGTAAGGATTGAATACATTCTCAAACAATAGGTCCAAGTCACATAAAGCATCTGCTGGGAGAGTAAGATACATCTACAGGTCGTGGATCAAGGCGGCCACAGGTTTAACCCAACCAGAGCTAACGTAGTGTAGCTCTGGCAGCCAGTGTAAAGGGCAGCTGGAGCGTTAGTTCCCCCTAAACTCACTAGATGGCTCCACTCCTACACATAACACCTAGTCCGTTCACGCACCGTGCCACCTTCAGGTTACGGTACGTTAAGGTGTAACAGAGTATGGCTCTGACTGGCCTGCCACCTTTAGTGAGAGGAATATCGTGGTTGGCTGTACTATTTATAGTATCAGTTTGACAAGGGGGAATACCAACAGGTGCTTAGTCTGCTTAAAGTATGTAAGGGTCTAACAGAGCACAGCTCTGATTTGCCAGTTCCTTAGGCACTGATTGGAGAAAAGGATTTCTTGGTTGGTTGTTCTAATTTTAGTGCAAACCCAAGCCTGAGAATACCACGATTCTGGCATTATTCTGGGAATCATTATAACTCTCCAAGCTGATTTAGTTGGTACATGCCCAGTAAAAGCTACTCTAGGACCTCTGCTTGAAGATTAGCATACTGGTTACTGGCAAATCAATCAGGGCAGCTTAGTACCAGCGGAGGTAGGAAAATCTACCTCAAAATGGCAGCGCAAAACAGTCCCAGTATGAGAGCCTGTGCGCCCTGGCCCTGGCGACAACGGGCTGTACTAGAGTCTACATAACACCAGGCCAAAGCCAAAGCTGGGACTTCACTCTCCAACCACATTCTGTCACGGTGGAGAGAGCACAAAGCGGGTGGAGAGCAAAACGATGAAAACGACAACTACTGATACTCATGTACAGGAACCGCACAAACCATGAGTGGTTAGACACCAGGGTTAGACGAACTCGAACTGACAGCAAACCTCTGTTTGTGATCAAAATGACTAGGACTGCTACGGTATCGAAATCGCCCTATTATCGAGGAGCCAACCTATGGAACGACCTGCCTGCAGGCCCACACCAACCGAGTACCATTGACGAATTCAAAAATGCGATAGACTCGCGAATCGGACAATGACGTAAGACTGATGTCAATTAGAGGTCTTAAAGTTATCCCAATCATCATAAATCATTATTATCACAATCATTTCCCTCTTAGGGCATCTGCCCAATAAGTAATTCTCTTTTGATCTAGATGTATTCATAAACAAGGTCTCGTATATTATTACAATCGAGAATCCGACACTGTATCTGAAAAACTCGGCATTGTCCGAGAGATGCTTTATTTAATTTAATTTTGTTTTTTTTTAAACATAGAACCTAGTGGGTTTTTTTTTCATACTTGAACCATTTTATAATGTGAATTCACAGTTGATTAGACCAAGGAACTACGGTCGTATAGTTCTTTGATTAGACTGCCCCTTCAGAGGAGCACATGGGCATTGTTGACAACACGTGAGGTACTTTCCACTGTAAAAATAATCCCAGAGACTGTGTCTGGCTTGAAATAAATGATAACAGAAATGAGAGTAATTTATTAACCATATGAATATGTTCATCTCTATTTACAACTTGAACACAAAATACCGCCAAAAGCCCTCAGAATTTAGGATATTTCAAAAGATTTGGGCCGAAACAGGCAGGTTGGAGCCATGATACAAGCGGTCACAGGAAGTAGACCACAGGATCTCTGCTGGGAGAGTGTTGCATGTACTGTCAGAACCAATGAAAAAAACCAGGATTCATCCAGAAAGCCCTGAATTGACTTGACCTGTGGGATCCCCAGTCACTAACAGTAGTGAGCATACAAGAAATGCCTAATTTCACAGTAAAAATCACAAATCATCTCTTGAATAAAATCTCCCAAAATCTAATGTGAATTAAAGGCATATCCTACAATTAACGGTGGCGCCACCTGATGATCTTCAAATATACCCATTCATCCATTGAAATTGGTGATTTGTGGCACATTCCACACTCAAAAGACCAAAATTTGAGTTTTGTCTACTTTGACTTAATCCTAAAGGTAAAATAGGCCCTTTTTCATATGCTTGATTTATATAGGAAATGTACTGAAAAATATGGTTTTCTTAGATTCTTTAAAAAACAAGGATGGTGACCTATGATTTTTAAAACCTAAATGCGTAGTACTATACATATACTATATTCTGTAAAGGTTTGAGGAAAATGACATGGGTTTTACTATGTGAAAAAACAACCTTTTGGAATTTCTATATAATCTTTTTTTTTATATATATTTTTTTAAGCTTTTATTTTATCTGGAGTGTCCACAAGGGTGTGGATACCCTATTTTTGGTGGGCTCCAGAGGCCAAGACAATATGTTTCAGTTTGCTATAAGTCGAACAGAAAAGTTACCTGTGTGATTACAGGCGTAACAAATTGATAAAAAATTATATAAAATGAGCATAATATTGATCTCTAAATCAAGATCTAGCATGGTGACCCCTGATTTTTAAGTCAGAAATGTGCTCTACAATACTTAGAGATCATCATATTAAATTTTCAGAAAAATGACATGAGTTTTAATCTTCACGCCAAATTGTCCGATATGCCTTTAAATAGATTCAACTTTGTAGAGCCCATAGAATAGTAGGATAAGTCGGCATATTGCAACACTAGGAGTAGCAAATGTATAATATATAAATACATAAACCATAGAAGTTACAGCAATTTGGTTTCAAATCTTTGAGAATAATAATGCACCTAAATTATTATCGAGGAACAGCTGTTGATAAATTCAACATAAACTGGCTTCAGATAAAAGCAGCCATAATCTCTTAGGATCAGACTACATGTGCTGAGATATGTTACTACACATTTGGTCCTCTCAGATTTCTGCCGCTTGTATCTGATACCAGATAATTTTGTGCATGTGTGATTAATTTTTATTAATTTTTTTTTTTTTTCTGCATGTGTGATTAATATTTGCTACAGTCTATTACAGTTTACGCTGCGCCTAGGTGATGTACGCATTTATATGTATCTGTATTGCCAGTGCTTAAACTGCCATTAACTACATTGTTTATGCTGAATAAGCTGGAGACCACCCCTCTCATAAGATCTCACACTCTCTAAGTGGTATTCTGTACAAGGTTCTCACTGTGCACCCCTCTCATAAGATCTCACACTCTCTAAGTAGTATTCTGTACAAGGTTCTCACTGTGCACCCCTCTCATAAGACCTCACACTCTCTAAGTGGTATTCTGTACAAGGTTCTCACTGTGCACCCCTCTCATAAGATCTCACACTCTCTAAGTGGTATTCTGTACAAGGTTCTCACTACGCACCCCTCTCATAAGATCTCACACTCTCTAAGTGGAATTCTGTACAAGGTTCTCACTACGCACCCCTCTCATAAGATCTCACACTCTCTAAGTGGTATTCTGTACAAGGTTCTCACTACGCACCCCTCTCATAAGATCTCACACTCTCTAAGTGGTATTCTGTACAGGGTTCTTACTACGTACCCCTCTCATAAGATCTCTCACTCTCTAAGTGGAATTCTGTACAAGGTTCTCACTACGCACCCCTCTCATAAGATCTCACACTCTCTAAGTGGAATTCTGTACAAGGTTCTTACTACGCTCTATGGGGCAATAATTCTTAACGAACTAGGCTTAGAGCCTTGAGAATCCATTAGCACACAGTATTCCCGATAGGTGGCATCATTGAGATTATAGGAATCTTTGGGTTACATTGATTTACTTCTTTAGCATGGGAGGCAGGCCAGTGGATTCCCAAGGCTCTAAGCCAGTTTGTTAAGAATTCTTCTCCCATAGAGCGTAGTAAGGGTACAGAATACCACTTAGAGAGTGTGAAATCTTATGAGAGGGGACAGAATGGTGTGAAATGGTTTGATGCCAATGCATGCACATACAACATTGTGAAATCGTTAGTAAACTAATAACTCTTGTCCTGTGGACATCATATCTGGACCGCCACTAGACTCTAGTACAGCCCGTTGTCGCCAGGGCCAGGGCGCACAGGCTCTCATACTGGGACTGTTTTGCGCTGCCATTTTTAGGTAGTGATTCCTACCTCCGCTGGTACTAAGCTGCCCTGATTGATTTGCCAGTAACCAGTATGCTACTCATCAAGCAGAGGTCCTAGAGTAGCTTTTACTGGGCATGTACCAAATAAATCAGCTTGGAGAGTTATAATGATTCCCAGAATAGTGCCAGAATCGTGGTATTCTCAGGCCTGGGTTTGCACTAAAATTAGAACAGCCAACCAAGAAATCCTTTTCTCCAATCAGTGCCTAAGCCTAAGGAACTGGCAAATCAGAACTGTACTCTGTTAGACCCTTACAGACTTTAAGCAGACTAAGCGCCTGTCAGTATTCCCCCTTGTCAAACTGATACTATAAATAGGACAGCCAACCATGATATTCCTCTCACTGAAGGTGGCTGGCCAGTCAGAGTCATACTCTGTTAGACCTTCACGTACCGTAACCCGAAGGTGGCACGGTGCGTGAACGGACTAGACCGCCACACCCCCACAATACCGTACACTATATGTAAAATGAATGAGAATGTCATGAACTGTGTATGGATTATTTTGGTGTGTTCTATCCTTTCACGGCTGACTGGTTCTTTCACTATCTTTTAGAGTACAAGGAATTTGACCATCCCAAACAAAGCATGATAATAAAGAGGATAATGTGAATAAAGTTATTAAAACTTACCTTCTCCTCTGTGTAAATTATCAGTTAACCACAAGGCAGAACATGCGAGGCTATGGTACTGGCAACAGTAACTAGAGCATACTGGAATGTACCACGCTGCCTGAAAATACACCTTCGTGATAGGTATATATATATACATGCCTTACGTATACGTCTTTTCACACTTTGACATTTACAGTAAAACCTTAATAAAACACAGCTCCAGGCACCGTAAAATAACATTGTGGCAAGTTTAAAACACCATAGAAAACCCTTTGAATAGTTTAAACTTGGTAGGGATGGGCGTGAAAACTATGCACGATAGTCGGGAATGTATAAAAGGAAACGTATAAAAGGTGTTAACCACACAAACCAGACTTGTTCTGCTTTTATAAAAAAATCAGTAGTCATAATTACTTTGTTCTGTATAAGTTTTGCCTAGAAATACATTATAACCAAGTTTCTGTATTAATGTAGAAAAAATAAAAGGATCAGTCAAATTATTTTGCTATGACAATATGTTTTATTATGAAGTTTTGCTGCAAATATATCAAAGAGCACTTCTCATCATGCTCTCTATCTTACTCTTGTAACCTCCCATAGAGAAAAGATACACTAAAACATAATGAACATACTTAGATACTAAAATCATTTCATAATATTCAAATTCAGCAATTTTTATGTGAGGAAAGCTTTTAGATCCCATGTCATACATGCCATCATCTCTTCAATTTTGAGAGTTTTACATTATGGAGAAGAATTGTTTGCCCTGGCTGACAGAGAAATATTACGAATCATTATATCGATGATTTATGATGTAAGTAGGCCCAAATTGCCTCCAATATCCTTATATCATCCAAGGCTCAGAACCTACTGAGCTTCCAACACATTATAACAAGTTATGAAAACAAATTAACAATTAATGTACAAGAAATCTGAGTTCATGGTATACAGTACACATAAGGGACTAGCTAATACACTCTGTGAAAACCACCCCTTTATTCATATATACGTCATCGAGAAAGTGCATGTATTGGCTGAATAGTCACTTGTTTTCAAATATAAACGCCAATAATTCACAGCAGCATATGAGGCATATGTGAAACCATAGTTATGGTGACAGTATGGGGTAGATTTATGAGTTGTTTCGGAGAAATTTCTCTGAAACAACAAGTAAATCTACCCCATACTGGCACCATCACTATGGTTTCATAT
Organism: Alentia gelatinosa; assembly: GCA_950022655.1. Lineage (NCBI taxonomy): Eukaryota > Metazoa > Annelida > Polychaeta > Phyllodocida > Polynoidae > Alentia > Alentia gelatinosa. The sequence goes on along the minus strand of OX465591.1, from coordinate 2,502,455 downwards.
TATTATATACCTTAATTTGGTCTTAATTTGCTAAAACTGACCGTAATTCGACACCAAAGTCATATTTTACAACTCGCAAAGACGATGTGTACGTTAGCAGACATACCGGATGTTGATAATCGGAAGTGATCACCGCGCAACCGCGCATACATTAAACCGCCACATAAATTAACGCAGGGTCACCCTGCTACGCTCGATCGTCCCGTCGGACAGCGATACTCGAGCAGTGCAGTGTCTCCGCTATTTGTTGACATCGGCGAGTCCCCGCTCGTATCCAAATCAATATTTCTCGCATATCTAAGCTATCTAAAGTGTATCACTTGGTTCATTATCATATTCCACCTCGGTGTTTGATGTATTTTCACACTAACTCACACCGTGGTTACTGTACGCGAAGTGAAGGGATCCGCCATTTTTGAATCTGGCACCTAGAATTCTGTTGTTGGCCTCTCGGCCAATCAGATTGCGTTATTTCATCAAAGCGTGCAGTCTGTCAGCCAAAGCGTGCAGGTAAGGTTCAAAGGATGCAGCCAAAGCGTGCAGTCTGTCAGTATCCAAAGGCACCAGTACAAAGATTCACTGCGTACAGTGCATTCTGTGTACACTAACTGTACCCCCAGGAGCAGTACATATTTACACTGAGTTAGTGCATAGGTATGTAATAATATTAAAAAACATGGTAATTCGACCTCGTTCAGAATGATTGATCATCGACACCTCGAATAAGTTTTGCCGTACTGGCGTCATCAACATGTTTTTTTATTATTATATACCTTAGATTGGTTATAATCCTCCGAAATCGACTCTGTTGACACTATCACTCCCTCTCAGCGCGGCAAGTAAATTACCGGACTCACCCGGAAGTTAATTGCGCCTGCGCGAGTTAATTTTGCTCTCTGAACAGATTTTAGGTTCGAATCGATAGCGTGAAACGACCTGAACTACGATTGGAGAATGTGAAGACACCCGGATTCACTTTTTACATCACCAATCGTATCACTACTGTTCGTTTATGTGATTAAACGGAACGGAAGATTGGCTTCGGAGAGTGAAGTTAGCATTTTCTAGTTACCATGGCGCCATGGTTCGTAGTCCCTCAATATGCGTGTTGCAATGCGTCTGACACGCGCAACGTAACGAGTTATCACGTGTATTGACCAAAAATCGAAGGAACTAATGTTTAGCTTTAACCTGATACCGTTTAAATATCTGAAACATGCGTGATCGAACGATGAAAACACTCACCGTGAAGTTACACGGACTTGACAGTGCGGCCGCCGATGACGTTATCATCGGGATTTCCCAGAGCGTAGGGAAACCCCGCTAATGACGTCACACATACGGCCGCCTTTGTTTACGCTCGCTCAGCGAGTGTCTATGTTGTTATCAACCAAATACGCATATTTCAGCTATTTAAACGGTATCAGGTAAATTCTATCCGTTAGTTGCCTCGATATTTGGTCAATACACGTGATAACTTGTTGCGTTGCGCGTGTAAGACGCATCGGAACACGCGAAGTGAAGAGAACCGCCATTTGCAATTTTTCTGCCAAGATTCATGTTGTCGACCTCTCGGCCAATCAGAATGCGTTATTTCTTCAAAGCACTCCGTACTAAGGTCAAAGCACGCCATACTAAGGTCCAAAGCACGCCGTACTAAGGTTCAAAGCACCCAATCTGTATGTAAGTACGATGCTACACGGCTTATCGCGCAATATGTATGTTACGAAGGAACCCCCCAGCAGCGTACAGTAAGGTGTGTCACTTAGTGCATAGGTATATAATAATATACAAGACTGTCTCCTCTTATATACGGACACGTCTTGGCTGTATTTCACACCAGGTGTAGACAAGAGGAAATATCCTCTGCACGATATATATACACCAGGCGTAGATGTGTACCGATAGAAAATAAAAAATGCCCCCATTGGCCCAGCCCTTGCCTACCCCCTGCCTAACCCCTGCCAACACATCTATTGCAGACGCTGCTTTGACACCCACCGCTTTGACACCCACCGCTTTGACTCTGGGTAATCCATCCAGACACACGGGCGGGAGGCTCTGGAAGCCCCCCACCGCCCCCTCTGATGTATCACAAGTCTTCTTCAGAGCCTTCCGGCGGGGGTTAGACGGGGGTTAGGCGGAGGTTAGGCAGGGGTTAGGCGGAGGTTAGGTGGTGGTGGTGTGGACTTCAATGTCTACAGTTTCAATGTCTACAGATTTTGAAAAGCTTGCAAAGGCTTACATGCAGAACCCTACAGAAGAGTGGTGTTTTGAATGTAAAATCTATTTTTCTAAAAACAAAATAAGCGGGGTTTATTATATGTATTTAATGAAAAGATAATAAATAGGGTTTTAGAACAATTTTATAATAACAATTGATAATAAGATATTGTATTTTCCATATACCAAGGACTTAATGACTAATGGCAAATGAGATATAGTACAGTGGTGTCCCCAAGTGGCAGAGATCGGAATCATTGGAAAGTGGCATAAATACAACAGAATCAGACGTATGTATGACGTATAAATGACCACAACATGGACGCTTATATACACCTACAGATGAGGCGTATGCACACAGGGAATAGGACCACCTTGTATACGCAAAAGCATACCTATATACGCCGGGTTCATATATATGTAAAATGGTGGTTCTTGTGCAGTGATACTAATCTTGATGAAAACATTGAAGACAATAGCTGCATTGAGATGGTTTATATCTGTAGACATATTGTGTACACTCTTGACTGGACCTTATCGTTTTACAGGCATATATCTTAATGTCCTCAAACAAGGACTCATGAAATTTGTCTATTGTCTAAGATAAGGAAATACAATGAAAAGTGTTACATATTATCGTAAAACTGGATGAGTTTTATTCTTGTGAAGCCGAGTGAAGTCCGGAGCCAAAACTCCAGGAGTGGCATGCAATGGCCAAGACTAAAACGAATCAGGTTTTGATTTTATCCTACCCTGTCTCCTCAATTTTGGAATATCATGTGATAACAATTCTGTATGCCACTAGTGGCATATAAACCTCCGTATGCCAGTCAGCGTGGCATACGGAAACTCAATGTTAAGCCTATGGGATTTTATATTAGGGGTAGGATAAAGGAGAGCTTTTGCATTGAATATTTTAGAGCCTGAAGAATATATGAATTGGAAGATACCTTCAAGCAAAACTTTTTAAAATATCACTTTATGATTTAATGGCAATGTAGTCTATGAATCTCACCTTCTGATGGCTTTGTTGTGCTTTGAACCCTTTAACAGCAGGATGCCTCCAGGCATTCCCCTAGCTACGGCAGGAAGATGCCTCCAGGCATTCCCCTGGCTACGGCAGGAAGATGCCTCCAGGCATTCCCCTGGCTACGACAGGAAGATGCCTCCAGGCATTCCCCTGGCTACGGCAGGAAGATGCCTCCAGGCATTCCCCTGGCTACGGCAGGAAGATGCCTCCAGGCATTCCCCTGGCTATGGCAGGAAGATGCCTCCAGGCATCTTAGAGGCATCATTAATAATTATATACAAAATCCCATAGATAAAAGGATGATTGTTTGATTTAAATGAAATTTTGACAATGTATGAGAGCCATATTGACCTTTGATTTGGTATAACAAAATATGATCAGTCACCAAGGTAAGTTATCTAAATCACATGTCACAACACTTGACATTGCTAGTCCCCAAAAAAGGTGCCTGCCGTAGCAGGGTTGTTTGGGCAGGCAACAGAACTCAAGGTTAACAAAGACAAATTGATGTATAGGCCTATTAGGTTAAAGGGGGGCGTCCACCAACCAAGACAAGGCTACGACAAGCACCAACAAGAAAGTTCCAATCGACGCTTGAGTCACAGGCCTTCCTTCAAAATTCATCATCCCCCCTTATCCCTAGATAAAAGGGAAGAGACCGTATTTGGGCAAATAATAGTATTAGATTTTATGAGATGATTAAGATTTTTTTGTTTCCATTCTTTTATTTATACTGGTTTCGTCTTAGGCTACATGGCCTGTCTTCCTTCTGGCCAGGTTTAATGTTTTGATTTTAAAACTCTTAATTTTTATATGTTGCAGCCTTGGCTGACAATACTGGGCTTACTGCCCTTGCTATAAGTGTATGTTAGTAGGAATATTCTGGGGTGATACAAGTAATTATTCATTGTAATTTGGTATACCTATTGTCTAGAGAAAGCTAAGGTGTTTGAGTGTATTTACTTTGGTTTGGCCCTTGTGAGATTGCATTGGCCATGTTTCAGATTTTTATGGGGCAGTTGCTTGCTCACAGCCTTATCCATTTGGGATGTGCATTTTGAATTAATCGTTTCCGTAGTTCTGAGACAGTTTTGGGGTTTTCTTTTATGTACTTTTTGAACTTCTTAGGGGTGCCATAGGTACGAGCTACTCCTGGTATTTGGGCAAATAATAATATTGGATTTTATGAAGTGATAAAGATTTTATTTGTCCTTATTGATTATTAATTGAAAGTTATTGATACAAATAATTAATAATGTATGTAATAATAATTTTGTATGTAATAATAGTTTATAACAGAAAAGGACTACAAAGGTAGGTGTAGTTGAAAAAAGGTGTAGGTGGGTGGGTAAGAATAAAGTGAAGGTGTGAGTGGAGGCTGAATGGAGAATGTGGCCGGAGATGGAGACCGGAAACAGAGGTGGAGAGTGTGATGAGACACCAGATGGTGTACTCTAACTACGCTCTATAGGAGAATAATTCTTAACGAACTAGGCGTAGAGCCTTGGGAATCCACTGGCCTGCCTCCTGTGCTAAAGACGTACATCAATGCAACCCAAAGATTCCTATAATCTCAATAATGCCATATAGCGGAAATACTGTCTGTCAGTGGATTATCAAGGCTCTAAGCTTAGTTTGTTAAGAATTATTCTCCCATAGAGCGTAGTAAGAACCTTGCACAGAATACCACTTAGAGAGTGTGAGATCTTAGTAGAGGGTGCAGAGGGGGGCGCACATGTGGTACACAGTGTAGACACCAGGGGGTGCAATGATCAGCCATAGATTGATTTACTGTATATGACAGACTGTGTCAGAGTGTGTCGGGAGCATTCTCTACTATGTGTAAGCTATGGTCCCTTGCACGCACACCTTGATTGATATTTGTCAAAATATTGTTATAACTGAAATGATAATAAAGGAAGTTGTTAAAAAGAAAAGTGGGATTCACACAAAGGCACAATAGACCTGAGACTGGTGTACTTCACACCTTTGCACCAGTCGCCGTCTATTTCCAGCTGGGTACAAAGTTTCACAGATTGGGGTGTTCTACAGTTTCAGGGAAGCATGGCGGATTCAATTGACATTGGAAGACTGACCAGGTACACACCCCTACACCCCTACACAGGGTACACTGGGTACACAGTCGCCGACTCAGGGCACTTCCCTGTATGAATAGGTGTTATTTGGGACCACTGAGACTCACAGACTGGGGGAGAATGTGTGAAGTACATTTGTCTCACCAAAATGCCCCTCTAAATGTTAAACCTGTTTTAACTCAAAAATTTGTGAGATTCTATTCCTTGTTAGAGGTGATTGTCGTCGACAATTGCAAGGGAAAAAATATCTCAGCAAAATGGAACCATAGTGCCCATTGCCCTATCCCTAACTCTTTCCCTAACCCTAGCCCTAGCCCTAACCCTATCCCTAACAATAGCTCTAACCTTAACCCTAGCCCGTTCCCTAACCCTAACCCTATGACAATCTGCAGACCAAAAAACTCAAGACCCCTGATGCTAGGTACGTTTTGATCCAAGAGTCAGGCAGTCACAGAAAAAGCTAATTCACTGGGTTCAAATGGGTTACAGAAAACTATCCATAGACTGAATGTAACCCAAACCTTTTGATTGCCATTCATTTATAATTGTACGCTCATTCATCAATGATGAACATACCTTTTGCTCCTAGTAGTGTGTCGGATTACGTCGTAGTAGGTGGGACAGTTCCCTGATACCCTTGTAGATAAAACAGGTGCCGTTTCAAAACTGTGCATATCAGTACTACAACCCAAAGACCTCCTGCAGTCTGTTATTGGCCTAAGATGGCTGTATAGTGGGTATTCGTTGGAACCAATCAGCTCTTGTCAAACTGATGCTATAAATAGAATGATGAACCATGTTATTCCTTTCACCCAGCGGCACTGACCAATATCAGCCGTGCTCTCTTAGAACTTCATGGACCGTACCTCTGAACAGAGGTCTATGCTCTGAAGGTGAACAGTTTATAAACAGACTAGTGTAAGCTGTACTGTGATTGGTTCTGATGAATACGCACGAGACAGTGGTGTAAGGCCACTGTCCTCCTTTATCAGTTGTATAGATAAACCTTGGTATCAGTGACTGTTACTTCGGCAGATCACGGTTCACTATCTAACATATAACTTTTATCACTATGATAAGGTTCTACCTTAATAGAACTATATTTTGCACAATGGTTCTTGACATCTTTATCGACTATGTTGAAACCCCTACTTATCCCAGTTAAACAAAACATATCTTCATCTGAATACAGAACAATCTTTAGTACACAAGAGACCCATCTACAAGGTCTCAAATCTGTTTGAAAATCCATTTAGAATGTAAATGCAGTTACAACCACCATTTTCATATGCACCAGTGACTTGTGGGCCCCTTCATCAACACATATAAAATACGAGAAGTAATCATCTAGATAATCTCTAATACTAAATGCAGAGGAACAATTTCAGAATTGTTTGTAATTCTATGTACAAGATAACTAGAGAAGGTTTACACCTGATCTATTTGAATACATGTACATACACAATATTACCATGAGTTTGAGTTTCAGTGGCCGTATTCTCCGCGTAGTTGACACGTAGTAAAACTCCGAGCGACAGCGAGTCTCGTAGACTTTCCACATTGATTTCTCACTTACAGAACTTAGAATTTCTGTGAAAAATGTGTCAATGTTCCTACACCTATGACTAGATATTGTGGTATCTACTATTTTCTACAGACACGCCTCCACATGGTAAAAGATCAAGACCGTTTCTCGAGATGCTAGCAACAAGGGAAAAAGACTAGCAAATATCAGAAAATCAGAGTGCCTAATCTTCTTCCTATTTGGGACGATTATAGATTATATATATCCCCTACTCATATTAAAGTGTCATTGCTTAATTCCTACGAGAAGTGAGTGAAACTGTGTGTCATCGATTGCAATCTTGTGATCTGTCCCTATGGTGTCACAGATGTCATCTAGACATGTCACGAAACTACTGAAACAGGTCCCTGTTTCACTAGTTTTGTGACATGTCTGTGACACCATGCTGACATAGGGTTGTTTAGCTTTGTGACAACACAAGTAGCTGCCCTTAGGTGAAGACAGACCCCAAACATAAGAATAGGCCTTTTTCCACTGGCCGGCGATGTGCCTTATCTGCCCGGTTACGCAATGTATGCGGCCAAACCATTACATGGTGATGTATTCTTTAGCATTGGAGGACTGAGTGTATGAGAGTTATAACTTTATAATATCCATGCACATCATTTCCTTAGAAATAAAAACGATTACATCATATTCTATGGTATTCCAGCTCAAATTTGGTGTATCATACATGCATATCACCTCAATGATACTTTAGATATACCTTTTTTAACACAGGGACACCGAAACTGGATACACAATAATACATTGGCAGGACTAGCTATAACATGCTTATCTTTTTCCAAGTTCAAACCAAGATAATTATCAACTATCAAGTTTAGACAGCCCAGCCCTAGTTTGTTCCAGCAACATAATCTGTCAAAAAACAACACTCCTGCGATCACACCCACGGTTCACACTTTAGGTGTGATTGCTGTACACATATGGCCGGACTAGGCCGTGTTTGTCCGAGCGGCCGTGTAACTAGACAGTGGGCCATTAGGCGGCGCTGAACAGCAACACCTGGGGGTCGTTTTATTTTCAACTCTCCTGGGCGAGGAGAGTGCCCAGGAGGGATAGCTCCACTGAGGATAATTTTCAGGAGACCTCCTCAATCTCGTTCGATTTACCCTGTCCTCGGGAGGGAGAGAAATCCTCGGCCGAAGTCTCCTTTGAGAGAGCCCCAGGAGCAAATAAACCTGTAGGAGACTTTTGAGGAGACTTGAAAGAGAGGCTGTGTATACTGCAGGTGGTGGCACATAGTGGTATTTTTGGGAACTAATTTCATCGTTTATGAATGTATGTTAATCTAAGTAAATAGCAAAGTAATTCTCCATCTGAGACCTCCAGTTTTAATTAAAATCATAATAAATATATTTCCGATAGTTCAAATGAATTAAATAGCTTTTATTTGTTATTTTGAATCACTCACGACACCCCTAGACGTGTCCCCAGCCAGGAGAGCTGCAGGACACTTTTCAGGAGCTCTCCTGGCCCCAGGATTGAAAATAAAACGATATTTCAGGAGACCTCCTAGAATCTGGCCCAAGACTCTCCTTCCCCGGGAGACTTTGAAATATCGAACCCAAACTGTCCTGGGACCTCTCCCCGGGCGCCCCAGGACTCCTCGGGCAGAAAATAAAACACCCCCCTGTATTAGACAAATCTACATATCATGGACCTGTTTCACTAGTTTCGTGACAAAAGAGTTAGACAGACATGAAAAGCGGCACCAACAGTGCAAGCAACAACGGACAAAACGAAGTCTAATGTCTAGTTCTTATGAAACTGGACACACTATCTAGACGCCATCTAGACATGTCACGAAACTAGTGAAACAGGTCCCAGAGCTCCACTACGTTAGCTCTGGTCATGCCTTGACCCAGTAGTGGTAACCGTTTGTTACTCTCCTACCAGTTCTTTCTTACTACTTGGAGAGTGTGTGATTTCATTACCTCGAAGCCAATTCACCATTTTTTCATTTAAAAAAGAAAAACAATGAATATATATAGATTTGTTTCATTGACGAATTTTTGAGCTGTGAATATTTCCTATTAAGAATAGATGCTTCTAGAGCCTAAACACAACAAAATCACCTGGTTTGAGGCTCACACCACAGATGATTGATTTAATCCGACCAACCCTTTTGTTAGAACAGAGTGGAGACAGAGGTGGCAGCCAGTCTATGTCACAACAGAGTGGAGACAGAGGTGGTGGCCAATCTAAGTCAGAACAGAGTGGAGACAGAGGTGGCGGCCAGTCTTAGTCAGAACAGAGTGGAGACAGAGGTGGTGGCCAGTCTTAGTCAGAACAGAGTGGAGACAGAGGTGGGGGCCAATCTAAGTCAGAACAGAGTGGAGACAGAGGTGGCGGCTAGTCTTTGTCAGAACAGAGTGCAGACAGAGGTGGCGGCCAGTCTTAGTCAGAACAGAGTGGAGACAGAGGTGGCGGCCAGTCTTTGTCAGAACAGAGTGTAGACAGAGGTGGCGGCCAGTCTTAGTCAGAACAGAGTGGAGACAGAGGTGGCGGCCAGTCTTAGTCAGAACAGAGTGGAGACAGAGGTGGCGGCCAGTCTTAGTCAGAACAGAGTGGAGACAGAGGTGGCGGCCAGTCTTAGTCAGAACAGGGTAGAGACAGAAGTGGTGGCCAGTCTTAGTCAGAACAGAGTGGAGACAGAGGTGGCGGCCAGTCTTAGTCAGAACAGAGGGTAGACAGAGGTGGTGGCCAGTCTTAGTCAGAACAGAGTGGAGACAGAGGTGGCGACCAGTCTCAGTCAGAGCAGAGTGGAGACAGAGGTGGCGGCCAGTCTTAGTCAGAACAGAGTGGAGACAGAGGTGGCGGCCAGTCTTAGTCAGAACAGGGTAGAGACAGAAGTGGTGGCCAGTCTTAGTCAGAACAGAGTGGAGACAGAGGTGGCGGCCAGTCTTAGTCAGAACAGAGGGTAGACAGAGGTGGTGGCCAGTCTTAGTCAGAACAGAGTGGAGACAGAGGTGGCGACCAGTCTCAGTCAGAGCAGAGTGGAGACAGAGGTGGCGGCCAGTCTTAGTCAGAACAGAGGGTAGACAGAGGTGGTGGCCAGTCTTAGTCAGAACAGAGTGGAGACAGAGGTGGCGACCAGTCTCAGTCAGAGCAGAGTGGAGACAGAGGTGGTGGCTAATTTAAGTCAGGACAGAGTGCAGACAGAGGTGGTGGCTAATTTAAGTCAGAGCAGAATGAAGACAGAGGGGGCAGCCAATCAAGGTGTCGATTGCCATGGTGGCGCCCTCTCTAGTGTGAATCTCTCCTCAAATATACCACCTGAAGTCCTTTTACGGTCCCCATAAAGGTATCCCTTTCTCATCCACTGACAACACCGAAACTTTTCAATCAATAATTCTGGTCCATTCAGACCATGGAGTCTGTTCTCTAGCAGTCTATACAAGCTTTGCAAATCAGGATCAGCTCTTCGGACTTCCCTAATTTGTTCCAGTGTCCACTGATTGAAGCGTGGATGTGGCTTCTTTATAGAACTCATTGCAGCTATTGCTGCTTTTTATTACCAACCTAACACGAAGTCTCCATAGGAAATAAATAGAGGGCCCGGAATCGGCTACCGGGGCATTCTGGCAAGTCAGAATCTCCTGCAGGAGATTCCAGAAAAATAGTCCTGTCCATAATGAGGTCGAATCATCATGTACTTCAAAATAACATAATAATATGCGGTGTCTGGAACTAAATGTCTTTGAAGAAACCTTTTAATTACAATAGACTTGCCATTAATCTTGTAAATGGGCAATGACTTACACAACGCGGGAGTGGCTGAAAAATGTTAGACATTTATTCAGTCATTCTGAAGATAGTGAATAAATTAATTTTTTTTTGTAGGGTGGGAGGGAGGTAAGAAATGTAGAGTCATGTCACGATGAGAGCGCAGTGACGTCATGAAGCTCTCCTGAGCCGTCAGATGGGGTGAGAGTCGGGAAAAAGAGCCACCAGGTGGCGACTCAGTGGATCCCACATGCCGGCCATTACCACTCACACATTTGTCACAATGACAACAATAATGACTGATTTTGTAAATGTGTGACTGTAACCTTTGTGAAGTTGACAATGTAATATCCTCACTAATCGCTCGCTTCAGGGGAGGTGTGTCACTAATCGCTCGGATATCACTACGCATCAATTACTCAGACATTACGGCCACTCCTACATGAAACCAGTCATTAGTGTGTATATCTTCCCTGCTGTCGCCACAGTCTGATAAGCCACACTTACACAACAGTCTCCCAGAGATAGTCTGTGTTAATGTGAGCCTCTTTTTATCTTTTTTTGTATGAACCGTGCCTCTCAACATATGTCAAGTTCTTCTGGCACTTGTAAAGCAGTGATACAACTTACAACTGGATTATACATACAATTCATGATTCATACAAATGAGAGAAAATAAGTACAGTAAGTAAGGATATAGTATGATTATGAGAGGAGTGATTTTTATCACATTATGTTCGTGTACCTGCCTTGTGGAACATTTTTTCATATAATATCTGTATTAGTAAATTGTTTATTTGTAGATCAATATTATAAACATTTTATATTAGAATATAAAGAAATTCTAAACAGCATTGTTTCATATAGAGAATATAGTACATATACAGAACTACTTATTGAGGATTTAAAAATCACAGGTCACCGTCCTTATTTTTGAAAGAATTGAAGAAAACACCATTTTTCAATACATATCCTATGTAAATCAATCAAATGTAAATTGGCCTATTTTACCTATCAATATTGGATAAACTAGACAAAATGTTAAATTTACCCATGTAGAATTAGAATGAATCTCAAGAAACCAAGTTTGACTAATATTGCACCAGGTGGCGACACTGTGATTTGTATGATATGCCTTTAAAAAGATGATAATCCCTAAGTGATATGTGATGATTGTAGATTATCCAGTCATAAGAACTCACAGAAACTGTTGTGGTATTAGTCCACCTTATTGTCTTTATAGGTGATATGAGATTGTTACCACCTATCCATTATGAATCGTATATGATAAATAACCTATATATCACTTCATCAATTGTTCACACTGCACGAAACCTACCGCTTTACATATGTATGCGAAACGCATCTAACAGTAGGATTTTGCGTCTAGAAGTTCGACCTGTTATCCATCTCATAGACGCCTTATCTAGTGGCGTATATACATGTCCATGGTGCGGTCTTATATACGTCATATATACACCTGATTCCGTTGTATATACACCACCATCCAATAGTTCCGATCTTTGCAACTTGGGGACACTACTGGTAGCATATTTTATTTGCCATTAACCATCCAAGTCTGTATTATATGAAAATTGCAATCTTATATTACCAATTTATTTTATAAAAACTTAATTAAGTATAAATTGATTAATTACACATAGTAAACCTTGCATTATGTTGTTTTTTTAATTGTTTTTCTAATAGATCATACTTTCAAACACCATTTCAATGTGTGAACAGTCAGGCTTACTATATAATGACCCTCTTCAGACTTGAGGTTAAATCCTGAAATCATCTTACACAAGCCGCAGCCACCCCCTGCCCTCCCCCCCCCCGGTAATCCGTCTACACACACTGCAGGGAGGAGGGGGTTGTGTACTAGGGCTTCACTGTGGGTAGGGTGAGTGTAGGGTGGTGGGGGGCTGGGGTGTCGGGGGGGGGGGGTGGTGTTGGCAGGTTGCGGGTGGCGGGTTAGTGTTGGTGCATCCTCTACCAACACCCACAGGACGGGGCGGGCCACGGGTCGCTTTCTTTTCTTCTTTTTTTGGTATCATATCTACGCCTGGCATATATATATCGCACAGAACAAGTCTTATCTTGGATACGCCAGGTGTGAAATACACCCAAGTCGCGCGTGTCTACATATGGAAACCATCTCGTAGACGCCCCAAACGCAGGCATGGATGAGAGGCGTATACAAATATAAACAAGCCACTATACAGCTTATACGTGCATTATTCGATGCCGTATATATATATATGTAAAATGGTGGTTTTCGTGCAGTGTCACCAAACCAATTCTTCAATGTTTACATTGGTGACTCTTGTTCGTTGTATCCATGGTTGTTCATTGGAAGAAGTATAACTTCATTACATTCATCGCAGCCCAACGGGAATGAATACAAATGTTCTGAAGCTGCCTTCATGAAGCTGCTGGAGCGCCCTCTATGAAGCTCGGATGAAGCTCAGTCCTCAACGTTGAAGATGGTTGCCACCAGGTGGACATTTGTGGCAGGCAAATTATTAATAAACACCCTAGTCTAGTTATGTCTTAAATGAGTGGAGAACAGCCTAGCTGTTTCATCTCATTTAGGAATTCCATTTTATTACCCACCCAATATTGAGTCCACATCCTAAGCCTATGGAGCCTCCAGATCGCTACTGAGTAGAAACGGAAAGCCGTATTCTCCTAGGAGAATACAGCTTTTCGGCCACCTGACGGGCATTATAGGAACTGTTTATATAAACAATGCATGGGGGCCATCCATAAAGTATGTACGCAGAATTTCTGAAATTTTGGACCCCACCCCCACCCCCTCTCCCAATCTTGTACGCAATAGAACAAAGAGGGAGCATACACAGATTTCCCAAAATTTCTGACCTCCCACCCCCCCTCGGTGCATACATACTTTATGGATGGCCCCATGGCACTTGCGTGTAATGAAATTAATATTTTGGGGCCTTATTTCTCTTAATTCGTCCAACTTGTGCTTTTCGATATTCAGTGATATATCTAGGTGTTTATCTATCAAGGGGCCGACATTCAGGGAGTTTTAAATTGAATACCAACTCCTCGTCCTCCTCCCATCTGTCTGTTATCAGAATTACTGTTTTGTCCATGCCCTATCTAATCTAACAAAGTGATATCCATTCAGTTTGTAACCGTCGTAACTATCACTTTAGCCACATTGACCTGTCATTGTGTGGCCTGTGAGGTACATGAATCCCACCATGTGAATCCCAGGGTTCAGAATCTCACGAGATTCAGTTTCCTTCTAGGGGTAAATATCGCCAACAATTTTAGGGGGGGGGGGATGCATCGTCGCATCGGCTCACGTGAGTTCTACGTGAGTTCAGTCGCCTTATTAAACGGGCCCCTGACTCTTCCATATCTAGACTCACCAGAAACGAGTAAATAACATTAGGTATAAGTTGGAGAAATAAGCAAACACATATCTGCAGTCCATACACAGCCCCTCTAGTAGAAATAGTTTTATCAATCATTTAATTTTATTTGTGTTAGACAAAGCAGATACTGCACTCTTTTCTATTTATTATCCACCTAATACAAAGTGTCCATAGAAAACACATAGGGAGTGTGTATCACCATAATCGGAGCGTACAGATATATCCATCTAATACAAAGTGTCCATAGAAAACACATAGGGAGTGTGTATTACCATACCCGGAGCATACAGATATATCTACCTAATACAAAGTGTCCATAGAAAACACATAGGCAGCGTGTATGGACATAGCCAGCACATACAGATTTGCTGTATGCTCCGGGTGGCACATACGGAAAAATAGTGCGTATAGAAAAATAGTGCATAACTAAAATGAACTGATATCGACATGTTACTTGTGCAGAAAAGGTGGATAATAAATACAATATAGACTGGTTTCAGATAAAAGCGTTTGTATGCTCCTTGGAGTTGACTCTACGCAATATCCTCACCTACGCTCGGATATTACTACGCGTCAAACCCTCGGAGCATACGGCCGCTTGTATCTGAAACCAGTCAATATTGTGTATGTATCCAAGATACAAATACTTTTATTCAGAGATATGAATTGGCATCAGAATTTACCCGGGCATATCTTCTTACGTTGTGGTATTTCATCCATGGGGATTTTCTTTATCTTGGCACAGGCATATATTGAGGGCAAATAAGTAGGACGTGTCGTCAGTGACACAGTTCTGTAGAAGCGGGGGGAACACTATGTAGAGAACACCGTATCAGCGGTTACTGCTTCCCAGACATCTTCTCCGCTGTTTCAGGGTGGCCTGCAGTGAGTATAATCAGAGGTGATATCTTAGAATAGAGGGAAACTATGTTCTGGGACCTGTTTCACTAGTTTTGTGACATGTCTAGATGACACCATACAGACAGATTATTGTTGACTAGTTTCGTGACAACACAAGTAGCGCTGGCACAAGTGGCGCTGTAGTGTCACTGTTCGCAACACCGACATTGTGACACAACATGCGACAATAGATGTGACATGCGTTATGACTTCATTTGGTCCGTTCTTGCTTGCATTGTTGGTGCCGCTTTTCATGTCTGTCTAACACTTTTGTCACAGAACTAGTGAAACAGGTCCCCGGTGAGAGAATGTCAAAGTTACGAGGTAAGGCTTTAAAAAGATACCGCCCAAGGCCTTTGACAGTAATTTTTTCCGAGCCTTACCAAGGAATGTTGACTTTCTTTCACTGGAGCTTGGTTTCCCTCTATTCCTATATACCTTCAAATATCGATAGAAACAGAGATTCCTTTACCTACCACAGTTTAGGGAACGTCAACCTTGATACATAACTCATGATTATTATACCCTTAGCAGCGGTATGTAACTATAGAGTGTTCGGAAATGGATATATAGGAATCTATGCCACGTGACATGCTGTCACCTGGAATGGCAGAAACGACTTTGTGATCAACACTTTATACCATATTCAGTATTAGAATTTTATCTCACCCCGGTATCTTCTTCTCCATAGGCTTAACGTTAGGAGCTTTTATTATCCATGTATACAAAGCCCCCATCGAAAATGTACGGGGACTCAGTAAACCACGACCCATTCTATAAAACATGTCAGATACCATAACTGTGGTATACGGATTCAAACCTGTGGTATACGGCCTCATAACGATGGTATACGGGAAAAATAGTCCCTTTGTGCTATAGAGCAAAGAAATAGTCCCTATTGCTATACCCTTTAATATGACAATTACTGGGTTTAATTTATTCGAAATGATGGATAATAAATCCAACAAACGATGGTTTTGTGGACAGGCAGCTCTGTAAACCACTCGCGGTTGACCTCGTAATATACTCGCTAGCGCTCGTGTATTACTACGCGTAAACCACTCGTGGTTTACGGCCTTCCGTCCACAAAACCATCGATTATTGTCTATATACTCCACGGCTGTGAAGGTAGTGTACCCAATACTCAATGGCTATTTGGATCAGTTATTTCATTAACCAATAATGTTATTCGAGGTGAGATAGAATGAGACATAATAACATAATGTAGTTGTGGTTACCCGTTCTTATACATTATAGTACACTTTATGTTTGGCCTCAAGGATCAGTGAGATATGCAGACCTCAATATCTTAAATTATATCGTGACATTGCAGAGGTCATAAAACAAATGTTCATTGGCTCTAGTCAAACCAACATCTAATTACACAATTCGCCAGCACCTGACGACTACTGAACACGGTCTGATGCCAGCACCTATTTCAAGCCGCCTCGAATTAGTCGTCTGCACAGTTGGCGACTCTATATCATCAGTGTAAACGCTCAAGGCTATTCTGAGCTCGACGACTTTTGCAGTGGACATTGCCCCACCTGACAACTATTGGCTAATGATTTACAGTCGCCACATATTTAGTCGTTTAGTTATTCAGTATTAGAATCATATCTCACACTGGTACTTTTCTCCATACGCTCAACGTTAGGAGCTCATACTCCACGGCCGTGAAGGTATTGTACCAAATACTCAGTGGCTAATTGGGTGAGTTATTTCATTAATCAATAATGTTATTCGAGGTGAGATAAAATCAGACATGAAAACATAATGACTTAACAGAGTCATTGTTGTCGAGATTTAAATTTTATTAATAGCGAAGTGTCGTAGGTATTAAGTAATTGAACATTATAACATGATAATTATAGTTGAAATTTAAATTGATACAATGTGTAATTCGATAATTGACAAAAGGCATGACAAAAGTTATAGTGGATACAATGAGTGATATAACAGACAATTAAATGCATATCAATAGGAAAGTATGAACTTGAGAGAGTTTTTTTTTCTTTTTTCAAAGCAGTTTATTTCCAACAATAGTATACATTGAGATTTTTTCTTATTTTTCAGTCCGGATGATTAACTATTTACAGCAATTACAATCGTTCAATATTTGGCTTCCTCGAGTATAGCCGCTTTAAAAAAAAAATTTGTATAGTACATGTGTATTAATCTATTGGTTGATTTACTTTGTTAACCAGTATTTTATATAAACCATGAATATGAAACTGTTTACAAACACTGCATATCTAACCGTTTAGACAAAAGACATTTCAAGTAGTAATAAGTTCACCACATACATTACATATAGAACGTAAGAGTTGATACAAGATATACACCTGTAATTTTTTTTTTTAAGAATTAAACCCTGAACCCATGTAGGGTGGATGGGAGGAACAACTGTTTGGTATTCCGGGGGTGAGAGACGACTCGAAGCTGCAGGTCACGTGACCTGACCGAGTAACATTTATAAGGCCGCCCGAGGGCGCGGCGGTCGTTCCCGCGCTTGAGACGACTCCCAACGCCATTATAGTTCATTTATTCTCCACATTGCCTTAACAGAGTCGTTGTTGTGGAGATTTGAATTTGATTAATACCGAAGTGTGGTAGGCATTAATTCATTGAACTGTATATTGTGATAATTATAGTTGAAATTTAAATTGATACAATCATTAATTCGATAATTGTATTGTAATGCTATACAATGACAAAAGTTATAGTGTAAAACAGTGGGTTAATACAATATAACAGACAATTAAAATCATATCAATAGCCAAGTCAGGGCTATGAATTTCACAATAGTCTGTAGGGCATGGCGAAGCTATGAAAGTTCAAATAAGGAGATAAGGAGATAAGGAGATAAGAAGCCATGGCTCACGTGGATCACCATGTTCCGGTCTTCTGTACTTGTTGTAGACGAGCCCCCAAAGAGATTGAGCCGATTGAGCCCCCCCCCCCCCCCCCACGTCTGAACAAGATAAGAACAGACGTAGAAGATTTGTAAATTGAGTCACCAAAAACGGGACTCCCGGTCTGACAATGAACATGGGGTCTAGGGGAGCCGCAGGAGCCACCACTATATAAGAGCCCCAGATCCCCAGAGCGCAACCGGACACAGAGCAGGGTTGAGTTTTTTTTGTTTTTTTTTATTGCAAAGTAATTCGCCATGACTGGCGGTCTTCCATTACAGCATGGTTTCACTTCCGGGTAGTAACAATCAAGTGCGTACAACAATGTGGCACTAGTGTAGTACATATAAGAAAAAGTATAAGTATAGATAGTGATAGTAGTATGCGAGACATACAATTCAGGCTACGTAGGTTTATAATAATTTTACTTTTAGGGTTGAATCCTATTCCAACTTCTGGAGTATTGCTGTCTCGCGATAGTAAGATAAGGTACAGAGGGGATGAGATGAGTGATTGTGATTTACGATACAGAGCGCCTTTCATTTGGCGTCATTATCATTGTCTTTTTGCTTAGACAGATCATATTTGAAACCAAGTTTACTTGGTTGTTTTTGAGTTGTTGCCGGTAAAGTTGAGTTGAGGGGGTAGCCTGATGAGAGTGAGATGTTCTTAACTGAGTATATCCTGATACGCAACTCGCCTCGGTCAACCCAAACGTCCGATCTCGTGATGGTATGATTGGAACGAGATGTGTAAAACAGGTTGGAGGCTCGTAAAAGCGAATAAAACATGATGAGAGCCGCCGATTTGAAGATAAGTCCAACTGTGAGGCCATTTGCTAAACCATAGCTGGTGAAGAAGGTGGCACGTGATAGGTGGAGCCCGTCTAGTCACGTGTACGGTATTAAGCGCAGCACTGTGGAAAACACTGAAGAGGCGAGGGTAAAAACGTCCCTCCCGTGACCCCTAATACGGGGGTGGGGAGTTAGCTCAGTGGTTAGAGCACCGGACTTGTAACCCCAAGGTTGTAAGACTTTGTGGGTTCGAGTCCCACCCCCAGCAGTGGTAGATTTACTGCTATAACAAAGACCAGTCCTTCTCATACATGTCTATGTGGTGTGGTGTACAGCCACTTTTCTCCTTCATCCCCAGCAGTGGTAGATTTACTGCTATAACAAAGGCCATCCTTCTCATACCATGTATAGGTGGTGTGGGAAGTAAAAGAACTCTCACCTCGGTAAATGTGTAAGGGTGAGACTTCTACCTGAATTCATCACATAGATTCTATCACCACCCTAAAAGAACCTTGAGAAAGTCTGGAAAGGACCTATAATGGTTGACTGGACGTAAAATCAAACCAAACAGTAACAAAAAAAATCCCTGATACACGCCTTGGCACTTGCTAGTTATTCCGAACGACTCCGGGGGAGTTCCGCCAGTTCCAGGTCAGCATCAATGAGAGGCCTGGAGCCAAACCTGACGGGCACACCTGGCCATGAACTCGTCCCTCTCGTGCTTACCCCGGACCACTCGTCGGGCCCCCTTGTCCTGCGTTAATAAGACAATTGTTGATTTAACGTCATTGTCGTTCCAAAGCGCCTGGGCCGCCATCCCCAGGTTGTCCGCCTAGCGGGGTCGGGGGGGCACCACCCCCCCCCCTCCTCCCCGCTTTCACCGGCCCATTCACTGAGCTTAGGATTAGAGCCTTGAGAAGCCACTGACCTGCCTCCCATGCTAAAGACGTACACCAATGCAACCCAAAGATTCCTATAATCCCAATGATGCCACCTAGCGGGAATACTGTTTACCAGTGGATTTTCAAGGCTCTAAGCCTAGTTCGTTAAGAATGCTTCTCCTATAGAGCATAGTGAGAGTACAGAATACGACTTAGAGAGTGTGAGTGCTATGAGAGGTGTGCATACTCCTGCCTGGGTGACAACGGATGGTGGTAGAATGATAACACGAACAGGAGGTAACTTATTCAAATCCAAATTGCAATAGATTTTGAGATTTGAAATGTTATAACGAACATGTGAAGAAGTAATGGCTAAGCTGGCTGTCACACCAAGCGCGGCAGTGCTTAAAGAGACATCTACCGGATTTGTGGAGAACTAAACGACAGAGACTCTGACTTTTCTGATTATGTGAGTATTCGCTCCTGTAGTTTGAACTACTTTTTACCTCCCACCCACCCCACAATGGACTTATTCAGGGTGTCACCCTTCATGAACTCTCACTATTTGATTATATACCATGTTTCCGGTATACCGTTGTATACATTTTTTTGTGGATAAAATCAGGGCCCGATTTATGAAAATTGGGGTGCCGTTCTTCTTCAGGAGAGTTCCCACACATACCGTTGTATACCTTCTTAACATGTTTTTCATGTTCGAAAAATGAATAAATTTTTCGTCCACAGCTCGGTCTCGTAGTCATTATTTGCAACATACTAATTTCCTTCTCTTTCTGTATGGTTAGGATCAATTCGTGGACTATAGAAGGCTGCCATAATGTCAGAACTCTCTGTTCTGCCTGAGAAGTTGCAGCGCCTCTTGAAGGAAGCGTCAGAGACCCAGCACCTGAAGACATGGGAGATGAAAGATCAAGCATCAGGAGACGTTGTCTTCCAAATTGTCTTTGAGGAAAACAAGAAGAATCTTCAGATGTGTGAGGTGTCAAAATCAGGTTGCGATTCCAACATGGATTCAGTGACGGCAAAGAAGAAGTCCAAGCCATTGCTTTGCTGTGGTCCTGATTCCAAAGCAGATGAAAAGGTAGCAACAGGTGGAAATCCTGTCAAATGATATTATTCATAACCTAAATATAAAATTGAATTACAGTTTGTCACCATTATTTTTTTGAGTCAGCTTTTAATGCAGACCAACATCATTATGCCTCATGAAGTGTGAAAGCCACTCTTCACAAAAATTCATTGAACAAGCTTTAGAATATGCAAATAATTATTTTTATTGTTTTAACATTTATTTAACAGGACACATGCTGTTGGCACACATATGCCTATGATACCTCTATAACCATTAAAGGCATATCGGACAATTTGGCTTAGATTTACTCATTTAAAATAAGAATGAATGAAAATAGAACCAGTTTTGACTGATAATTGGCAATATCTAAAAATCAGCAGGTGGTGCCACCTAATATGTAGGATATGCCTTTAAATTGTACAATGGTTATTCCTATAAAAATGAAATATCCTCATTGTAAAAGCCTGTTATTGATATTTAAGAGTGCATCAAAGCTGCAGTGTGTTGCTGACTATGAAGATTTCTGTAGTAGCCACATGCCAAGAACACCTTGGATATATTTTTCTGGTGGAGCAATGGCAGGAGAAACAAAAGAACGCAACAAGGATGCCTTCAAGAATATTCTAGTTTGGCCAAAACACCTTGTGGATGGCTCACAGATATCGTTAGCACGCACCATTCTCACAACAGGCCAGAAATCGTCAATGCCTATAGGAATTGCACCTAGCGCTTACCACGGCTGGGCAACTCCGGAAGGAGAAAAAGCAACGGTCTGTAAATCTTTTGGTTCACTCTCCAGTGCATCTGTGAATGTTTTGATACTACTCAGTCTTTTCACATTCATTAATTTAACATCAATTGCCAGCATTGATTTTTTCAACTTCAACTTCATAGATTAACTAGTTATCAACAAAAGCTTTGCTATTAATTAGATGAACTAGGTTTTCCTAGAGCAGCATAACAACCACTGACATTGCAAAAACATTTTAGTTGTGTTTTATAGACTCCTGATTTACCATAACCCTATTATTCAAGTCATACTACAAATATCATTCTACAGGTTCGTGCAGCGAACGATGCAGGAATTGTGTACATCTCCAGCCTTTATTCAAACACTTCACTGGAGGACATTGTCCAGACAGAACCTAATGCAATGCTGTGGCAGCACATGCAGATTGTTAGATATGGCAGTTTCAATGTTGACATGATTTGCCGGGCAGAAAAAGCAGGGGTGTCAGCTATTGTGCTCACTATAGACCGGCAAGCAACAAGCCAGTGGTGGACGATAGCTGATTCGGATGAATATCCTGAGCACCTGCAAATAGCCAACTTTGGAAATGATGAGGTACAGTAGAACCCCACCTAACAGACACCCCGTGTAAGCGGACACCCCGCATTAACAGAAACCTTTGCTCGGAATGGTTCCTTCTATTAGATCTTTAACTTAACCCCATGTAAGTGGGCACCCCGCAAAAAGCAGACAATTTGGCCCGGAACGAAGGGTGTCCACTTACGCGGGATTCTACTGTAAATCTACACCTAATCATGTCATGTTTTATCAAGACACATATGTATACACCCGGCGTATATAGGTATGATTTGGCATATACAAGGTAGTCCTATATTCCATTGTGTATACATCTCATTTATAGATAAGTAAAATGTATAAGACCCACATATACATGTCCCGCACATGATATTTCTCTTCATATACGCTTTGTGGTAAATACAGCCATAATACTGACGTAAAGAAGAGAAATTTGTCAATATACAGCCGATGCATGCACTTAAGCGATGGCATATATATATGAATAAACTGGTGTTTTTTCTCGCAGTGATTGCACTACCACTCTTGTGTGCAGAATTCCTTGTTCTTCATGACTGATCTATCACCTCCTAGATATTTTAGCTTGTCAGAATCTCTGTGTCATTGATGCAGATTGCATGTAGCTGATAGGATGTCCTTGCTATTAGCTCGGATATTACTATCCATTAACTCTTTATTGCCACTCATAAACAACCCGTCATTATAGTGTGTATGTCTCTTGTACATACAGTCAGTTGTCAAAGGCATACTACCATACTTAATTTCCTTATTATCAGCTACATGGATCTAATCAAAAAATATATTGTAATGTGAACTAATAGAAGGAAACTATGTTCCGGTGAGAGAAAGTCAAAGTTATGAGGCAAGGCCCAAAAAGGCCTATGCTGTGGACAGTAATTTTCTGAGCCTTACTGAGTAACTTTGACTTTCTCTCGCTGGAAATTTGGTTTGCTTATTCCTATATACCTTCATTTGTAGTTTGATAACAATAAATAGCATTATTTCTTTACCGCCTTTAAACACAAAGCCAGATCCAATCTCATCAAGTAACATGACACTCTATGTTTTCTCCCAATGCAATTTTCATATGAATTTTGTAAGAGACAATCTGATTGGTCTAAACGTCAACCTTGGGTAATAAACGTCAACCTTGGGTAGTAAACGTCAGTTATTCCACCCCCTGTAGCCTGGTGTAACCAGTGTTCAGCCATAGGTATATAGGAATATAGAGAGACATGGTTAGTGTGACTGAATGGAGTCTGTTCAGAGATATTTTGGTCAGAAATACTCACCAAATTTGAAGAATGAGGTGAGTATTTCTGACCAAAATATCGAGGAACAGATGTAATTCAGACACACTCACTATGTCTCACTGTCTGATGGTCTCACCCTACAGTAAGGCACTATGAATCGCCGAAAATTCAACTTAATCGATAGTTCACGAGTGGTCCGCTTAGTGGTGCCTCCTCGATGACGTCAGAACGTTGTTATGGAGAGTTATAGCGGGGGTTGTAGCAGAGATTAAAGCAAGCGCAAGCGCCACGAATGGTCTGCTGGGAGAGTGAGCGGTAGTAATGACATCATATATAGTAACTTTTCCTCCGAATTCAAGTGGACGGGAGGGGCGTTTCTTCATATATCCTAAGGTGATAATGTTATTATTGGGTACGTTTATACATGCTTACTATTGCTTGTTTATTTCACGTCGATTTCGGGTGCGTTTGTAGTGCTGGGCGATCATTATATGCAAATATACCTCCGAATAGGGAAAACGTCTGCCATTTTGTTTGTTTATTTTTTGTTCCGATAATGTCAACAGATCACGCAGTATGGTGGGTAGTAAAAATATGTTGCGCCACAGTGCGGCTGAACAGAATCTTTTCTCCTATTGCGTAAAAGTAAGACATTTGTGCACCGGTATATAATGATAAACAATACGTTTTTAATTCACAGGAGATCATCTCGAGTATGTCATGCTTAGATTGCACTTGGGAAGATATCGCTTGGTTCTGTCAGCAAACATCTCTGCCCGTCATTCTGAAGGGAGTGCTGACACAAGAGGATGTGAGGATGGCGATACAGGTTGGAGCTAAAGGAGTAATTGTCTCTAATCATGGCGGAAGGTTAATAATTTATTATTTTGTAAAAGAAATGTATGTGTACCATTTTTGGAAGTAAAGCATGTTATAGATATCTCCATGAAACTTTGCATTCAATATTTAGATAAATAGAAAATGCTTGGTTATCATCACCAAATCTGGAAAAGTGGGTTGTTTTATAAATTGGGTTTTAACTAAACGGAAACTCAGTGTGAAGTCTATGGGATTTTATATTAGAGGTAGGATAAGATGCCAAACAGGATGACCTAATCTTTGCCAAAGGTGACACATCTATGTGGAAATTATAAATATGTAGATTCAAAAGTTTGTTCTGTGTAATACAAATCTAAATGAATGTAGTACAATTCTGGAAAAGTGAGTTGTTTTATAAATTTGGTTTTAACTATACTTATTATTTTCTAAAGGGCCCTGGACAGCTTGCCAGCATCTATAGAAGTCTTGAGGAGTGTTGTCGTTGCTGCTGAGGGGAAACTGGAAGTCTTCTTTGATGGCGGTATTCGGACGGGGATGGATGTGTTCAAAGCCCTGGCATATGGTACATTTCTTTGAATTAGCTATTCAAATGGCTTCCTCTTCATATTAATCCTGCGTCATCGGGGTGTGGATGATATCTCAGAGTAAATGAAATAATTTCTTAATTTCTTAATCAATTCATGCAATTGCAGCAGGTATGAGCTACTATTAAACACAGGGTTATTGAGTTTGATGCGACCATTTCAAGACAAGGGGAAACATACACAGAATTTGGCATCAAATTGAATGGAGAATAAGATTAGTTGGTGCAGGACCACGGCATCTGACAGAACAATATTGAGCAAAGTCTGTTTTTCAATGATACATCTTTCACAATTCCAGGGGCGCGGATGGTTTTTATCGGTCGGGCGGCCATCTGGGGACTGGGACACAGCGGTCAAGCGGGCCTCAGTCACGTGATTGACATACTCAAGGAGGAACTCCTAAACATCATGAGAATGGCTGGAACACCGACCCTCAGTGACATCACAATGGACAGAATTTACAGTGGTTAAAATTTACAAGAGATATACTATAACTCAAAGTCAAGACAAAATCTAAGAAATGCTTGTGTATTCACATAGCTCTGATTTCTATCAAGGCTTTATTTCTATTGATCTGTATGTAAGATTTGAAAATCAATCACTGCGTGAAGACCACCATTTTATTCCTATATACACCATCACGGAAGTGTGTGTATCGGCTGAATAGTGACTTGAGTTCATATATATATACGCCCATATTTCAGGCCAGCATATGACACCTACTCATGAGATTTCATTTTCATGATGTATACATTTGGGACATAATTTGAGTGGTTTCTAAGTAGATTATTATGCATTAAGGTTGTCATGGAAACAAAAGTGATGCTACATTCTTTTGGTCAAAAGAGTGGCAGAATCAGATTCCCCATGTAATGATTGACCAACATGGCACATTTCATTCAGTTTTCTCTCTAATGGCCTTTTTGAGACTATACTCTTCTACTAGTTGCCATGTCATGCAGATTTGCCATACAAATGTCCAGTTAGTGTATGATTATCTGGCTGCTTTGGTCATAGAAAAAACCTTGTTATGGTTGCCATGGGAACAATTGAATGGTTTCAAAAAATGGTGGTACCTATCAATGCTGTCTGTTATTGCTAGATTTATCAATTTGTATGTGTCATTCATAAAATTATTCTTTTTATCCAACTTTAATAACCATGAGAAATCCAAAAATGGGGGTTCCCCCACAAATTGGAATGTTACCATGGCAACAGTTCTTCCAAGAAAACAGAAAAGGGCATATTTCCATACTGTACACTTTTGGCCAAAGAATGATAAATTTTACCAACAGAAAATGCATTTATTCACCTTTTCTTATAAAAGTATGTATTATGTGTCAGTATGTATTAAATTTAGTTTTCCTTCTATTACCATGGAAACGAGTATGATGTTACACTTTTTGGAACAAATGAGTATCAGATTCAGATTCCTGAGGTCATAATTGACTAATGTGGCAAGTTTCAGCCAGTAGACTTTCGGGGGTCAATTTTACCCATTTTTAGGCCATTTGCTCCTCTACTATGAGGCGTATACAAGACTGTTTCCTTTTAAATACGGACGCATCTTGGCTGTATTATGAGAGGAAATATCCTCTGCACGATATATATATATATATGCCAGGTGTATATGAATAACGATAAAAAATAAAAACGGAAGTCCTCCTTCCCCCAGCCCAAGCTGCTGCCACGAGTTATCAGTGTGTTGTTTTAGCATTTAGTCTTTTAAAGGCATATCCTACAATTCACGGTGGTGCCACCTGGTGATTTTCAAATATTCTCATTCATCCATTGAAATTGGTGATTTGTGGCATTTTCCAAACTTAAAAGAGCAAAATTTTGAATTTTGTCGAATCTGACCTAATCCAATAGGTTTACTAGACCCTTTTTTATATGCTTGATTTGAAAAGGAAATGTACTGAGAAATATGGTTTCTTCAATTCTATCAAAAACAAGGATGGTGCCTATGGTTTCTAAAACCTAAATAGGTAGTATATTCTGTGAGAGCTTAAGGAAAATAACATAGGTTTTAACAATGTGAAAAAACAACTGTTTAGAATTTTTATATAATCTAATATAAAATTATCATAATATTGATTTCTAAATCAATACCTAGCACGATGACCCCTGATTTTTAGGTTAGATATGTGCTCTACAATACTTAGATAGCTCTGATTTCTATCAAAGCTTTATTTCTATTGATCTGTATGTAAGATTTGAAAATCCCTCACAGCATGAAGACCACCAGTTTATTCCTAAATACACCATCACCATCTACAATACTTAGATATAATTGTATTCAATTCTCAGAAAAATGACTTGGGTTTTAATTTCCACGCCAAAATGGCGATATGCCTTTGAGTCTAGGGCCCACCACCCGACTACCTCCACTCACAACCAAGCGCTCTCCCGCGGCGGGGACGGTGGCATGTAACACGCATGTAACACGCATGTAATACGCATGTAACACGCATGTAACACGCATGTAACACGCATGTAACATGCATGTAACGTTATGTAACACACATGTAACACGTATGAAACTCGATGTAACATGCATGTAGCACGCATGAAACACGCATGTAACACGCATGTAACACATATAACACGATGTAACATGCATGTAGCACACATGTAACATGCATGTAACGTGTATGTAACATGCATGTAGCACGCATGAAACATGCCTGAAACATGCCTGAAACATGCATGTAACACGCATGTAACACGGATATAATTGTATTCAATTCTCAGAAAAATGACTTGGGTTTTAATGTTCACGCCAAAATGGCGATATGCCTTTGAGTCTAGGGCCCACCACCCGACTACCTCCACTCACAACCAAGCGCTCTCCCGCGGTGGGGACGGTGGCATGTAACACGCATGTAACACGCATGTAACACGCATGTAACACGCATGTAACACGCATGTAACATGCATGTAACGTTATGTAACACACATGTAACACGTATGAAACTCGATGTAACATGCATGTAGCACGCATGAAACACGCATGTAACACGCATGTAACACATATAACACGATGTAACATGCATGTAGCACACATGTAACATGCATGTAACGTGTATGTAACATGCATGTAGCACGCATGAAACATGCCTGAAACATGCATGTAACACGCATGTAACACGCATGTAAAACGCATGTAAAACGCATGTAAAACGCATGTAACCGGAACCTGCATCAAACACTTAAGGACACCAGCTGGGAGGGGGGGGGGGGGTTCTCATTGAGGCCACCTATACAAACGGGCGGGAGTCGAAGTCAGAGTAGGGAAGTAGTAAATCAAAGGAGGGAACAGAGCTTCACTGAGGGCGGGAGGTGGCGGGAGGTGGCGGGAGGTGGCGGGAGGTGGCGGGAGCATCTTAGACTTGTCATTAATCTCGTAAGTGGGTGATAAATACAATAAAGACTGATTTTGTATATGAGCGACCGTAATCTCCGTGAAGTTGACAATGTAATATCCTCACTAATCGCTCACTTTAGGGGAGGTGTGTCACTAATCACACGGATATTACTACCCGTCAACTATTCAGACATTACGGCCACTCCTACATGAAACCAGTCATTAGTGTGTATATATATCTTCCCTGCTGTCTCCACAGTCTGATAAGCCACACTTACACAACAGTCTCCCAGAGATAGTCTGCGTTAATGTGAGCCTCTTTTTTTTTTTTTTTATGAACTGTGCCTCTCAACATATGTCAGGTTTTTCAAGCATACATGCTAACTGTATCTCCTACAACTCTTTTGACACTGGACGTTCAAAAGTGACACCAGGGTGGACATGGATTCCACACTGACACATGCAAAACTAAACTCAGGGCACCCCTTCTAGTCACTGATCGAGACTGGAGTTGGGAAACTTGGTTTCTCCCGACAGTGGTTCCTACTTGGTTAGATCCCCATAGGAACCGTGTGGAATGACACACGGCGCCCCGAAATCAACGCATCGATCGACTTGACAGTCCGATCGAGGACAACAGTGCGCTCGTCCAATGAAAATTGAGCCTGAGGGTCACGTGCACGCCTCAGCCAATCACGAGTGAAGTAAACATGGGTTTGCAGACCAGACGCGGGAAACAACACCGCGCCAACACCCATTCTCTCCATTCCGTGGTCGCGATAGCGGTGGGAAGAGAAACAGTGACAGCTACGCCTCGTTTCACAAACATACATGCTAACTGTAACCATTGGAATCGCTAAACTATATTTTCATAGCTGTCGATATTTATGTAAAGGGTCCCAGCGACAAATTTTCATGTGATCTCATCGCTCGCTGGCAATCATGAAAAAAGTCCTCAAAGATGAAATCTAGCGACTACGACCGTTACAAAAAGACACTTTCCATCGGTGACTTCATTGCTGGAGGTCACAGCTACACAAAACCAGCTCTAACCACAAGTTCAGGTCTTGCATTAGTGATACCCAATGAAATATTTTCTTTTCATATCATCCTATAATGTCTGATCCTGGTGGCGTCCCCAAACCACGACAAGTCTACGACAAGAGCTGACAAGAAAGTTCCAATCAGTGCTTGTCGCAGCCTTGTTGTAAGAAGGGGGCTTTACGACGGTGTTGTTCGGGTGTGTCGGGAGGTGCACGCTCCACCAAAATTAACTATCGTAGACCTCTGCAACATGCTCCCCACATGCCATGACACTCCACGACAAAGGTCCAGTCATAGGAAAAATCAAACATGTGCTATTTTGTTGTAGCCTTGTCGGAAGGCTCCCGACAAGCTTCCCAGTCGCAGCCTGTCATGGCCTTGTCATAGACTCTTGTCGGGAACTGGGGTCAAAAAGACATATCGGACAATTTGGCTTAAAAATTAAAATCAATATTAATTCCCTGAAAATTTAATCTAATTATTTTCAAGTGTTGTATAACATATATGTAACTTTAAAATGGGAGGTCACTGTGCTAGTATTGATTTATAGATCAATATTATGTAAATCTTATAAACCACCAAATTAATATAAAACTGCCCAAACCGAGAACCGTGCACTTTAAAACCTAACCGTTGTATAGAGGTTAAGGCCTATGGAATGTCCAAAGCACTCATCTAAAATGTGCAACGACAAATACAGGATAAAAAAAACTAATGCGAAATACGACAATCATCCCCAAACCAAACACAAGGCGTTACAACCAACCCTTTATTTATTACTTACTATAAAAATGTACAAAGGTATGATGACCCATGATATTGTTCAATTCAAGTACTGCTCACACAAGTTAGAGCTCACACAAGTTAGAGCTCACACAATGTCAAGCGGGTTTTTTTGTGTGTTTTTTTAACTTTCTCTATTGATATCGTCAGTTGGCGTGTAGTATAAAATTTTGGTCCTGGTCCAGTTTAATACATTGACATCAATCAAGAGGTCTTAAGCGTCAGCCTGACACAGGCTGGTTTTCATGTTATACCACCACTTAGTATAACACCCGCGCGCAAACGCCAGGAACAAATATAAGGTTCACGTATACAGAATCAGAAGTGTACATAAGAAGGATACTAACATAACTTTACACACAATATATCCAGGATTAAGATGGGTTTCTATGAGTCTAGATTTTAGATAGTGCCAAACCCACAAAACAGTACAGGCATGACCAATATTGCAATCTATTGATGATTTAACAGCGGGTTACACTGAGGTATGGCATTCTTCATGG
This sequence comes from Alentia gelatinosa, assembly GCA_950022655.1. Lineage (NCBI taxonomy): Eukaryota > Metazoa > Annelida > Polychaeta > Phyllodocida > Polynoidae > Alentia > Alentia gelatinosa. The sequence goes on along the minus strand of OX465591.1, from coordinate 2,472,101 downwards.
AATGTTTAGAGATACCTTTAAAGGTGTTGTAATTTTCAATATTCCTAGTAACCCTTTGCACTGTATATGATCAGCCAATTTTTGTCTGTCCGTTTTCCTTTTGTTAACATGTTATTTTCTTTTTATATCTATTTCTATACGGCATATATCCTATGATCCATGGGCGCCGCCATGACGCCCCCCGAGTAGGTGTTCTTCACTAAAGGAAGTGAAAAAGTAGGTGTTCTTCACTAAAGGAGGTGGAAAAGAAGTGAGTGATAATTGGGAAATGTCACAACTTTAGCCTTGCTCACATATGTATATAAAGTGTTCCATATGGAAAATATCATGTCTTGGGTTTAGTTATTATGTCATCCTACTTTGGGATGGGTGTAGAGAGTCAAGGGAACCATGGTAAAATATTGAAAGGCAGTTGAATTTTGTAAGAACAAAGAGCCAGAATACAGGTTTGTCCCCCGACCACCAAGTGACTGCTTCGTGAACTAACAATGGCTCTGTCCCCTATAATTGTTATACTCATACAACATATGTAAATATTCACCTTTCATCATATTATGTACGAAAAAACTGGAAACTGGGCGTATCGCTGATGAGAATTAGCAAAATGTAAGACCACCAGCATTGGTGAATTTTTTTGAGCCAAATAAAACAGAAATAGATAAATAAATAAATGAATAGAAATTCTAAAACATATTTTTTCACATAATAAAACCCATGTCATTTTCCTCAAACTTTCAAGGAATATAGTACATTTACAGAACTACTTACACTGCACGAAAACCACTATTTTACATATATATACGCCATTGCGATAACGCACGTATCGGCTGTATCGTGGCTTGTTTATACTTGTATACACCTCTTATACGCGTCTGCGTTTCGGGCGTCTACGAGACAGTTTCCATATGTAGACGCGCGCGACTTGGCTGTCTTTCACGCCTGGCGTATTTAAGATAAAATATACTCTGGCAGGTGTCTACTTTGCATAGACTATGTTGTCCATGCTGCATGCCCATTCTCTCTGCACTCCACTCTCATCTCATTTCCTGTTTTTAGTGATACATCTTACACAATTCCAGGGGCACGGATGGTGTTTATTGGGCGGGCGGCCATCTGGGGTCTGGGACACAGCGGTCAGGCGGGCCTCAGTCAAGTGATTGAGATACTCAAGGAGGAACTCCTAAACACCATGATATTGGCCGGAACACCAACCCTCAGTGACATCACAATGGATAGAATTTACAGTGGTTAAAATTTACAAGAGATATGCTATAGTTGAAAGTCAAATAGATATCCAAGAAATGTTTGTGTATTCACATATCTCTAATTTCTATTAAGGGTTTATCTCTATTCATCTGCATGTTAGATTTTAGTTTCATAATTTTTCCACGGGATGTGTTATACATGTGACTTTACCACGTAGAAATGTAGTTTACATGTGACCTCTATATTTCTTAGTATTTCAGTTCAAATAAAAAGTTAAGCTCAGTTTGCAACATGATGATAACCTAAGTTTGCATATCATCATGGTAATGGTTATTAATCTTTTGACTGGTATTTAATATGGATTCCTTTATTACCTAATCCTTATTTTGTGGGCTTGCTCTATATGTACTATGTACCTAACTGGGACAGCAAAGATTATGACTGTAAGTGTGCTGGGGGATTCCAGACAAGCGGCAGATTTTGTGTGACTTAGACTGGGGTCGGCAGGCACATTTCCCTCATTTTCAGATAATCAGGCACAGAAAATCAAGATTTCAAAAATATTCCCATCATGCCAACTCTTAATAGACTATTTCACCGACGATCTCAAGACACTTCCTAAATAGAACAGTTGAAATTATGGTCCTAAGCGTAGTAGAGGGTTCTAGACAAGTGGCACATTTTGGGTCACTTTGGGAAGGGTCAGAAACAGATTTGCCTCAATTTCAGGGTGTTGACATGGAAAATTGAGATTTCAAAAATATTTCCCCCTCAACAGGCCTTAATGAACTATTTCACCGACGATTTCAGATATGTACCTAACTGGGACAGTAAAGATTATGACTGTAAGTGTCCTCATTATGGCTGTAAGTGTGCTTATTTCTGATAGAACCTCGCCTATTCTACATACCATCTTACTCTAACCCAAACCCTAATCCTGGTGGCCAGAACTGGAACTATCGCTCCTGGCGGAATATACGGAAATTAGTGGTCCACCCGCGAAACGCACTCAAGCATAGCCGAGGCGATCAAATCGTAGAATAAACACGGTGCTCGCTCGCGTTCTTATCCATATATATAGGTCCGTGGTAAAACATAAGAGACTGAGCATTGTTACAGTCTAAATAAAAGATTTAAGGATAAAACAAAAAATATGGAGACAAATACAGAACCGTACTTGAATCGACAAGACATTAACATGAAGATAAATACAGAACTATTCTCAACTCAATACTCCACTCGTTTGGATGCACCATTCTTGGAAGCGGAACGTTCAAACCATAACGAGGCTCAAGCTGGCAAAGGGTTTTGCCATTTTCGGAGACCCTAGCTTTCTGTTATTATCGCTCGATCGACGAAACGTAAATCGATGTTTGGACTCACATTTCATGACTAATATGCATAATTAGAAGTAGTTTGATGTTATTCTGACAAGCAATAGGAGTAAACTTTGTGGCAAAGAAGTGTGAAGGTTTGAATTTGCATATTTATGCACTTTTGGGTAAGTTTTTATTTTGACATTTGTAGCAGCCTGGCATCTGCAATTTCGGCAGTTTGCTGGAGAAAACACCAAATAGAACAATCTTTGCAAAATGAATTGATACAAAAAACCCACCAAACATCTTCCCATGTTCTTCAGCTACATGACATTTTTTGTTTGCTGCCTCTATGTTGGATATTTACTGAGATATTACCAGAGATATACAGTGGATTTAACATTGGTTTCAATGGGGTGAAAAGTTGTTTAACCCTTCGTGCGTACGAGAGTGCACTGCACCGCTTTCGGTAAAATAAACCGCGTAGCGAGAAAATCGAGCAACGCAGTGTATCTTCGTGACGTCGGCACCGCTCCCGAGAATAATCGTCACCCAGCTTCACCTGGATGACGATTACAGCGCATCCAAACTCGTGGGGTGTTGTTTATTTTACGATTCTCGATCCAGTTTTATTTAAGAGCTCAGTCCGACATATTTTACTAACATCAACCAGGCCTACTTTGTTGTCTGTTTGTTTTATAGGCTCGTTCAACTGTTCGCTGCTTAGCCGGAGACACACCAAGCGAGAAATGATACAAATCTGTGAAATATTATTTCAGAATAATACCTCCCACCAATAGCATAGCGTCTTAGAAGCAACAATAAGGTGGACAATAAAATTATAGCTCACATACACGCCATTTTGTGTTAACGATTCCGTAAATCGCAGGGTTTCTCGCTTGGCGTGTCTCCGATTTCTGTCTCCATTTGGAAACACTGAATGAACTTGGTCGGCCTTAGTTTGCGACACTCTATGTAACCTGCCCTGCGATTGGTCGGAATTGGTCACGTGGTAACACCGGGCCACGACGACCCGAGACGCTGTCAGTCAGAGCTGGTACCCGAGGTGAGAGCAGGCAAGGCAGGCACCAGCGAAGGAGCAGAGCTGGTAGGTGGTTTTCTGGACTCTTGTGTAAGTGTGTTATGTCAACATAGGCAGGGGTTTAATTCAATCTAAATGCATTCATTTAATGGGAAAAACTCTGTGTATGTATATTATTACCTGGACATAATCAGGAGTTTAATTCATTCTAAATGCATTCAACTGTTATCACTGTGTGTATCATGTCATTTGATGGGAAACACTCTGTGTGTGTTTTATGTATGTCTATCATGTCATTTAATGGGTAATACACAGTGTTAGTTTAACTTGACATAGTCAAGGGTATAATTCATTCTAAATGCATTCATTTATTGATTTAATCTGAATGCAGAGAGAGTTCAGAGAGTCTATGTACTCCCTCAGTGAAATATTAAGGTTTATTTTACAGAAAATTTCGTCCCTTGACAATATTCCATCCCCAGAGATCCATGGTATTTGGCTGGTTAATAAATAGGCAATAAACTATGGTTTTCTGGACAGTTGGCTGTAAACCACGAGAGGTTAACGCGTTGTAACACACAAGCACTAGCGACCTCAACCTCGAGTGGTTAACAGAACCGCCTGTCCACAAAACCATCGTTTATTGTATTTATTACCCATCATTTTGAGTAAATTATACCCAGTAGTTGCCATATTAAAGAGTATAACAATGAGGACTATTTCTTTGCTCTAAAGTACACAGGAACTATTTCCCATATATGCCATGGGTTTGAGTCCGTATACCAAAGACTTGAATCCATATACCACAGTTATGGTACCTGACAGGTTTTATATAATGGGTCGTTATTTTCCACCCATTTTCAAGGGGAACTTTGTATACGATGGATAATAAACCACAACAGTTCGCATCATCATATTATACTGTTTATTATACCACAATGGCTCACATTAAACATCTCTAATTCCATTGCTACGTCTATATCACGTTAGTAGCTCTCTTTATAAGTACTCTTATATAAATCATCACAGTTCTGGTTCTTAAAGATGGCCTCTTCCCGTGCAGTCCGGAGTCCTACCAGGTGCATATTGTAATCCATATTACCTGGCTGCTGGGCAGGTCCACTGAACAGATTCTATATCATTCTTGACTCTGGGCCAGTTTTATTATGCTGTGAAATATGCGTGTGGTGCGGAGAGCAACAGATTAAGCCTCAGGGAAGGATTATAAGCAGAGAACCTTATTAAAACAGGATACATTATATCGTATTGACAAGGCTGCTATAGGATTACTTAGAGGTTGTAGCTCAACTAAAACAGGATAACTTAGAGATTCTAACTCACCTAAAACAGGATACATTATATCGTATTGACAAGGCTGCTATAGGATTACTTAAAGGTTGTAGCTCAACTAAAACAGGATAACTTAGAGATTCTAACTCACCTAAAACAGGATATATTATATCGTATTGACAAGGCTGCTATAGGATTACTTAGAGGTTGTAGCTCAACTAAAACAGGATAACTTAGAGATTCTAACTCACCTAAATCAGGATACATTATATCGTATTGACAAGGCTGCTATAGGATTACTTAGAGATTGTAGCTCAACTAAAACAGGATAACTTAGAGATTCTAACTCACCTAAAACAGGATATATTATATCGTATTGACAAGGCTGCTATAGGATTACTTAGAGGTTGTAGCTCAACTAAAACAGGATAACTTAGAGATTCTAACTCACCTAAAACAGGATACATTATATCGTATTGACAAGGCTGCTATAGGATTACTTAGAGGTTGTAGCTCAACTAAAACAGGATAACTTAGAGATTCTAACTCACCTAAAACAGGATACATTATATCGTATTGACAAGGCTGCTATAGGATTACTTAAAGGTTGTAGCTCAACTAAAACAGGATAACTTTGAGATTCTAACTCACCTAAAACAGGATACATTATATCGTATTGACAAGGCTGCTATAGGATTACTTAGAGGTTGTAGCTCAACTAAAACAGGATAACTTAGAGATTCTAACTCACCTAAAACAGGATACATTATATCGTATTGACAAGGCTGCTATAGGATTACTTAGAGGTTGTAGCTCAACTAAAACAGGATAACTTAGAGATTCTAACTCACCTAAAACAGGATACATTATATCGTATTGACAAGGCTGCTATAGGATTACTTAGAGGTTGTAGCTCAACTAAAACAGGATAACTTAGAGATTCTAACTCACCTAAAACAGGATATATTATATCGTATTGACAAGGCTGCTATAGGATTACTTAGAGGTTGTAGCTCAACTAAAACAGGATAACTTAGAGATTCTAACTCACCTAAATCAGGATACATTATATCGTATTGACAAGGCTGCTATAGGATTACTTAGAGATTGTAGCTCAACTAAAACAGGATAACTTAGAGATTCTAACTCACCTAAATCAGGATACATTATATCGTATTGACAAGGCTGCTATAGGATTACTTAGAGATTGTAGCTCAACTAAAACAGGATAACTTAGAGATTCTAACTCACCTAAATCAGGATACATTATATCGTATTGACAAGGCTGCTATAGGATAACTTAGAGATTGTAGCTCAACTAAAACAGGATAACTTAGAGATTCTAACTCACCTAAAACAGGATACATTATATCGTATTGACAAGGCTGCTATAGGATTACTTAGAGATTGTAGCTCAACTAAAACAGGATAACTTAGATATTCTAACTCACCTAAATCAGGATACATTATATCGTATTGACAAGGCTGCTATAGGATTACTTAAAGGTTGTAGCTCAACTAAAACAGGATAACTTTGAGATTCTAACTCACCTAAAACAGGATACATTATATCGTATTGACAAGGCTGCTATAGGATTACTTAGAGGTTGTAGCTCAACTAAAACAGGATAACTTAGAGATTCTAACTCACCTAAAACAGGATACATTATATCGCATTGACAAGGCTGCTATAGGATTACTTAGAGGTTGTAGCTCAACTAAAACAGGATAACTTAGAGATTCTAACTCACCTAAATCAGGATACATTATATCGTATTGACAAGGCTGCTATAGGATTACTTAAAGGTTGTAGCTCAACTAAAACAGGATATATTACATTGTACTTTTATAAGGCTGCTATAGGATTACTTAGAGGTTGTAGCTCAACTAAAACAGGATAACTTAGAGATTCTAACTCACCTAAAACAGGATACATTATATCGTATTGACAAGGCTGCTATAGGATTACTTAGAGGTTGTAGCTCAACTAAAACAGGATAACTTTGAGATTCTAACTCACCTAAAACAGGATACATTATATCGTATTGACAAGGCTGCTATAGGATTACTTAGAGGTTGTAGCTCAACTAAAACAGGATAACTTAGAGATTCTAACTCACCTAAAACAGGATACATTATATCGTATTGACAAGGCTGCTATAGGATTGCTTAGAGGTTGTAGCTCAACTAAAACAGGATAACTTAGAGATTCTAACTCACCTAAAACAGGATACATTATATCGTATTGACAAGGCTGCTATAGGATTACTTAGAGGTTGTAGCTCAACTAAAACAGGATAACTTAGAGATTCTAACTCACCTAAAACAGGATACATTATATCGTATTGACAAGGCTGCTATAGGATTACTTAGAGGTTGTAGCTCAACTAAAACAGGATAACTTAGAGATTCTGACTCACCTAAAACAGGATACATTATATCGTATTGACAAGGCTGCTATAGGATTACTTAGAGGTTGTAGCTCAACTAAAACAGGATAACTTAGAGATTCTAACTCACCTAAATCAGGATACATTATATCGTATTGACAAGGCTGCTATAGGATTACTTAGAGGTTGTAGCTCAACTAAAACAGGATAACTTAGAGATTCTAACTCACCTAAAACAGGATACATTATATTGTATTGACAAGGCTGCTATAGGATTACTTAGAGATTGTAGCTCAACTAAAACAGGATAACTTAGAGATTCTAACTCACCTAAAACAGGATACATTATATCGTATTGACAAGGCTGCTATAGGATTACTTAGAGATTGTAGCTCAACTAAAACAGGATAACTTAGAGATTCTAACTCACCTAAAACAGGATACATTATATCGTATTGACAAGGCTACTATAGGATTACTTAGAGGTTGTAGCTCAACTAAAACAGGATAACTTAGAGATTCTAACTCACCTAAAACAGGATACATTATATCGTATCGACAAGGCTGCTATAGGATTACTTAGAGGTTGTAGCTCAACTAAAACAGGATAACTTAGAGATTCTAACTCACCTAAAACAGGATACATTATATCGTATTGACAAGGCTGCTATAGGATTACTTAGAGGTTGTAGCTCATCTAAAACAGGATAACTTAGAGATTCTAACTCACCTAAAACAGGATACATTATATCGTATTGACAAGGCTGCTATAGGATTACTTAGAGGTTGTAGCTCAACTAAAACAGGATAACTTAGAGATTCTAACTCACCTAAAACAGGATACATTATATCGTTTTGACAAGGCTGCTATAGGATTACTTAGAGATTGTAGCTCAACTAAAACAGGATAACTTAGAGATTCTAACTCACCTAAATCAGGATACATTATATCGTATTGACAAGGCTGCTATAGGATTACTTAGAGATTGTAGCTCAACTAAAACAGGATAACTTAGAGATTCTAACTCACCTAAAACAGGATACATTATATCGTATTGACAAGGCTGCTATAGGATTACTTAGAGGTTGTAGCTCAACTAAAACAGGATACATTATATCGTATTGACAAGGCTGCTATAGGATTACCTAGAGGTTGTAGCTCAACTAAAACAGGATAACTTAGAGATTCTAACTCACCTAAAACAGGATACATTATATCGTATTGACAAGGCTGCTATAGGATTACTTAGTGATTGTAGCTCAACTAAAACAGGATAACTTAGAGATTCTAACTCACCTAAAACAGGATACATTATATCGTATTGACAAGGCTGCTATAGGATAACTTAGAGATTGTAGCTCAACTAAAACAGGATAACTTAGAGATTCTAACTCACCTAAAACAGGATACATTATATCGTATTGACAAGGCTGCTATAGGATAACTTAGAGATTGTAGCTCAACTAAAACAGGATAACTTAGATATTCTAACTCACCTAAAACAGGATACATTATATCGTATTGACAAGGCTACTATAGGATTACTTAGAGGTTGTAGCTCAACTAAAACAGGATAACTTAGAGATTCTAACTCACCTAAATCAGGATACATTATATCGTATTGACAAGGCTGCTATAGGATAACTTAAAGATTGTAGCTCAACTAAAACAGGATATATTACATTGTACTTTTACAAGGCTGCTATAGGATTATTTAGAGATTCTACCTCAACTATAGCCTATATATATACCATCTGTACAGCAACCTATATATATATAACAATTATTGAAGATTCTACCAATTAGAAATTACAGTTTATATAGTATCTGCATTATATATACCCCTGTTTGGAAGTTCTAGGATAACATATATCTTACTATATACCCATGCCGTATATACTGTAAATACGCACCGTTTTGGCATATGACGTAAAAATACTGTACGGACCACTGGTTCGTACACTTAAATACGGACCAACTAGCCATACACATTTAAAAAATGTTGGTTGTTAAAAAAAATGAAATTGATTTTTTTTAAATTTTAGGTATATAGTAAATATATAACGTCCAACCATGCTTGTACAAGTCACAGAACTCGATGCTAGTTTACCATTTGTTCGGAACTCGGCGTAAACGCCTCGGTCCGTACAAACGGTTAATTAGCATCTCGTTCTGTGACTTGTACAGCATGGTCAGGACGTTCTATGTAAATACAGACAGCATCTTACATATACAGCAATAGCGATAGGGTATATCATAGGTCTAACTATAGACAATAGGTCTAACTATAGACGATAGGGTCTAACTATAGACCTACAAAGACCTACTAGACGTCTGACCAATGTCATCCTTATAATTGTTTTAATTGTTGTAATTATTTGAATACTCCTTGATGGGTTTTACAACCCTTTTGTACTTCTGTGAGTCACCTGTAACAGTGCCCCAATGTAACTAGTTGTTGTCATCTTTAGGACTTACTTGGAATGAACCTGTATAAATGTTTCACCCTCATCTCATCATTATAGAACCTCTCTGAGAATTTATCTTGTGTGGATTTAACGCCTACCTTTGCCTACTGTAGGCTCTACACTCGCGTTTCAAGAAAGATACCCGAAGTGGGATTCACACGATGGGATTCATGTTCCTCACAGGGTTTTTTTTCTGAAACAAATCCTGCTGAGATTCTGTGCTCGAACATAATTTCTTCGTCTAAATCATAGGGATTCATTTCCCTGAGACATGTTTTCCTCCCTGTAATTGTTTAAGACATTTCCCCCTAAAAAGGAACGAAATCGCATGAGATTTTGAGCCCTGTGAGGTACATGAATCCCACCGTGTGAATACCACTTAAAGTGAGATTCACACGATGGGATCCATGTATCTCACAGAGCGTTTGTCTGAGACAAATCATGTTGAGATTTGGAACTGGAACATAATCTTCTCGTCTGAATTGTATGGCTCCATTTTGCTGAGACTAGGTTTTTTCCTTGTAATTTTCGGTAACAATCACCTCTAACAAGGAACAGAATCTCATGAGATTTTGAGTTTATACAGGTTTAAAATTGAGAGGGGGGGCATTTTGGTGAGACAAATATACTTCACATGTTCTCCCCCAGTCTGTGAGTCTCAGTGGTCGCAAATACAGTAAAATAGGTATTGAACGTTGCGTTGGCGGCGACTACTGAGGAAGTGACCGATCGGCGTCTCTCCCGCGGTGCGGCGAGGGTGCGCTGTTGTTGCTGGTCGTGAAACTTTAAATCCCATTGGTCAGTTTTGTTTACTGAATGTGAGCATGCGAATCATTGGTCCAGATTGATCGCACCGTCATCGATGCAGCCGATCCGGTCCAGTGGACAGCATGTCGTTCTGTTTTGTGCAGTTTGTGGTGGAGTGGACCCTGTGGGGTTTCAGTGCTGCCACCTAGTTGGGAGTTTGAGAAGTCTGGTTCCCTGTCTGCCTACACTGCTCAGCCTTGCTCTGTGTGGAGCTTTGGCTGGGGCTAGTTTCATAAGTATGGCACCGGAATTTTTTCCGTAATGTCTGATCAAAGCGCCGGCCATGGAGAGCCAATGACGACACTACGGGAAAAATTCGAACTCGCAAATACAGTAAAACCCCGCTTAAGGGACCACCCTCCGTTCCAAGTAAAGTGGCTCCTTAAGCTGACCCCTTAAGTGGGTTGTCCCCTTAAGCGATGTTATCCCAGAAGTGGAGTTTTACTGTAACACCTATTCACACCGGGAAGTACCCTGAATTGGCGACTGTGTACCCTGTGTACCCTTTGTAGGGGTGTAGGTGTGAGACTATGTACCTGGTAGGTCTTCCCATGTGAATTGAATCTGCCATGTTACCCTGAGACTGTAGAACACCCCAATCTATGAAACTTTGTACCCAGCTGGAAATAGTAACCGACTGGTGCAAAGGTGTGAAGTACACCAGTCTCAGGTCCATTTGTCCCATCTGTGAATCCCACTTTAGGGAACAGGTGGCAGAACGGCAGTAACAAATCGTCAACCCTGAATAAACGAGTAAAGAAATATAATTTATCATATATACATCACAGGACATGGACAATCAAACTTTCAGAATATAATCAAGTATGGTGTAAATATCATCAAAAGAGCACTATACAATACATTATTGTTTAAAAAGATTTTAACATAATTATAATGTATGTATGGTATTATCTGAATAATTCAATAATTCTATTTAGATTGACTTACATAACTATGATGCATATAACATATACAAAGAAACATACAAATAATACCACATTTATATTGGAATATATCAATATTATTAACCACAGAATTGTAGTCTCTAACATTTATAATTTCAAATGGTTTGCATTATTCTTTACTTGGTGCTTGTACATTTCTATATTCTTAGATTCATTCAATAAAAAGAAAACATTGTTCTTTTTATTGTAATATGGGGTTGTAGAATTTCTTCGTTCGTCCAGAAATGGTTGTACCATTCCAGTCGTTGGAATTATTTTTTTCCTGTTTCAAATTTTGTTAGATAAAGAAGATATTTATGATTATGAAGACATCATTGGACATTGTAAATGAGGTAGAAATGTGAGGAAAGCCCTTGAATGGGGAACCATACCTAATAACCTTGATATTGATATTGATTAAACAGAAGCGAAACAATAACAGGGACCTGCACACAGTGTGGTATCCACGCGCGGGGGGTCAATTTGTGAGAGGGATTAGTGGGTCCTTGAGTGGGCACGTGCGGCCTCCTGCATAGACGATCAGTGAACTGACCAACTGACCACCCACCACACACACGACCACCCACAGGGGGGAGAAACATACCTCCTCCTCCTCTCACACTCACACTCGCCACAGCCTCACACTCCCACTTACTGAACAACTGACCACCAAAAAGGCCAGATGAATGTAAATATAACACACACAAAGAGGTAATAATTGTAAGTGATTGATTGTCACATAATACATAAAGCATAAAGCGCCAGATCCACTAAGGCAATTTTCCATGCAAATTTGGGTTCGCAGACGTTCGCAGACGTTCGCAGACGTTCGCAGCCATTCGCATGGACATGCAAATGCCTTGCGACAAAATCTAATATATTGAATATTATCGAATGTGATTCGCACAGTCGCACGGATCGCAGGCGCATTTGCTTGTCGCCTTAGTGGATTTGGCGCTTAAAGGTTCATCGAAATAGCAGAAGCACTGGAATCGGAGTAGCATCATAGGGCCCTCAACCGTTCCAGGAATCTTCAGCAACAGAGGAAGGAGTACCAGATGTTTGCGCCGCCTTCATTTGGTAAGAGATGCGATGAGACATCGTGGCAGGTTTACTCTCCAGCCCGCCGTAGCGTACAGTCGTTTCATGTATTTCACTGACTGGTCCAACAAAGCTTCCACCCAAGCTTGGTGTCTCCTTAACTGGCACCTGGCGCGCCGAAGAGCGGCTTCGTCATCCAACACTTTGCGACGCTTGCGACCGTTCTTCTGCTTGTCAATAATCTTTGTAGCAATTATGCAGAAAAGCAGAACATGAACCTTGTTCGTGATCATGAAAGCTCTTGCTGGTTCTGTGTTCAATGTGGAAGGAGCACACTGAAGAAGCTTGGGGGAGCGCATTTTTATACATAGAGTAGCTGTCAGGAAGGGCAACTTGAATGGGCCAGCAACCTGTCGACCAGACCCCGACGGGACCAAGTTGAGATACAACGGTCTCAACTCGATGTGGTTGGGCTCAAGTCAATGGGATATTTGGGGCAGAATGGCCAAAAACCATAAAAATGCCATAAAAGTACCAAGTCAAGTTAGGATTGTGCCAAAATCCATCGCCAGGACTACCGGGGTGATGGTGTAAACCTAGCATTAATTAAAAGGTTTGGGTTACATTTATTATCTCACCCGGGTATTTTTCTCCATAGACTTAACATTAGGAAGTCGTACTCCACGGCCATGAAAGTATTGTACCCAATACTCAATGGCTAATTTAGCAAGTTATTCCAGGAATAAATGATGTTATACGGGTGAGATAAAATCAGAAACCCACTCAATGAGAATAACTTGGTCTGCACTCCACCTCGTTTAACCGCCACGTAATTCACTCAACTTCGCTTCGTGGATTACTCCGCAGTCAAACTCGGTGGAGTACGGGCCAAGACATTCTCATCTCGTGGGTTTCCTTCTAAGTCTATGGATAGTTTCCTGTAAGCCACTTGCACCCAGTAAACTTGCCATTTCTGCAACCTCCTGAGTCTAGGATTGAAACCTATGAAGCACCAGTGAATCTTGAGGTACTTCGGTCTTGAGTGATTGGTCATGGTCAGCTGGGCACGTTTCTAAGACTCTGAGACACTGGCACCCTGCTCCTTTCCCCATAGCATAGTAAATAGCACACAGATAGTGAAGGGATAACTTCTTGGCAGTATGCTTAGAGTCTGTATGTGGCAACTCCAACCTTTATGCCGGAGACACACCAAGCGAGAAACACAGCGATTTCCAGAATCGCCAACACAAAATGGCGTATATGTGAGCTATTATTTCATATTTCACCTGATTATTGCTTCAGATATATTGTGGGAGATATTACTATAAAATGATATCTCACATACACACAAATTGCTTCTGAGATGCTAAATCATGGGCGGGAGATATTCCTATAAAATAATATCTGATATACATGCTATTTTGTGTTGGCGATTCCAGAGATCGCTGCCGTTACTCGCTTGGTGTGTCTCCGGCATAAGGCACTGAGACACTGGCACCCTGCTCCTTTCCCGATGTCACAGTGAATAGCACGCAGACAGTGAAGGGATAACTTTTTTGCAGTACGCTGGAAGTCCATGTGTAACCCGCTATCCTTTAGGCAATGTATATAGAACATGCGAGCACGCTCTAATATTGAGGCATGGTTAGTAGAAACCAAACGAGAGTTCGCCGGCATAAACATTGTCAAGGCTAACTCGAGTTTGGTTTCGTATTTATCCTGCCCCATCTCACCGATATACAGAGAAAATTTTGTAATTATCCATGTTAGTAGCGTGTTGACACTTATCGGAGGATGGCCACATTTATCAATGCTGCCGGATCAACTTTCGTTATCTGGTCCCTGATTGGTCCGTTTTCTTTATTCACCTCGGTGCATAAATAACACTTTATTCAACGCTCCGTCTAATACATTGAGTCAATGTTAAACCTAAGGTGTTTTTTATTAGGGGTAGGATAAGGCAACGTATATAGCTCGTGCGAACACGCTCACACACAAGGTCAATACCTCTTTTCCTCTAATGGATTTTTCATCTGTTTTGATGGGGTATTGAGTTGGGACGGAGTCGTTGCTTCCGTTGTAAGTGCTCTTGTGTTTGGGTCACGGTGAGATTGTTTTATATTCTCCAGCAGTGCGGGAGTAGATTATATAAGGCATGAGGTGCATGTACGAACGAGCTGCAAACCGCACAGAACTGCAGGATATTATATTCATGTTCATTCAGAAAGAACCCATACTCCACATTATTATCCAACAAATAGAAAGTGTCCATGGAATATACATAGGCAGCGTGTATCTACATACCCGGAGCATACAGATATATGTACATATAGTCTCCATAGAAAACACATAGGGAGAGTGTATCTACATACCCAGAACATACAGATATATCCACCTAATACTAAGTGTTCACAGAAAACACATAGGAAGTGTGTATCTACATACCCGGAACATACAGCTATATCCACCTGATACAAAGTGTCCATAGAAAACACATAGGGAGTGTGTATCACCATACCCAGAGCATACAGATATATCCACCTAATACAAAGTGTCCCCAGAAAACGCATAGGGAGTGTGTATCACCATACCCGGAGCATACAGATATATCCACCTAATACAAAGTGTCCCCAGAAAACACATAGGGAGTGTGTATCACCATACCCGGAGCATACAGATATATCCACCTAATACAAAGTGTCCCCAGAAAACGCATAGGGAGTGTGTATCACCATACCCGGAGCATACAGATATATCCACCTAATACAAAGTGTCCCCAGAAAACGCATAGGGAGTGTGTATCACCATACCCGGAGCATACCGATATGTTGTATGCTCCGGGCTGCAAAACCTGGCACATATGGAAAAATAGTGCATATCAAAAAATAGTGCATACCTAAATGAACTAATAGCAGTGCCCCACCTATCGGGAAAAGGTGGATGATAAATACAATATCGACTGGTTTTACATAAAAGCGGTTGTATGCTCCTCGGAGTTGACTCTCCGCAATTATTATCTCTTCGGAACATACGACCGTTTGTATCCAAAACCAATCAATATTTCTCAGTCATATTAAATGATACAAATAGTTTATTTCATTCTCAGTGGTTGTTTCTTGTTAACCTTCATTCATCCCTACCCCTTGGCGTAGAACAGCCGTTATCTCCTTTACTCATCTAAAGTGGAATTCACATGGTGGGATTCATGTACCTCGCAGGGTTTAAAATCTAGTGAGATTATTTTCATTTTTAGAACAATTGTAGGGGAAAGAAGACTCAGGGAAATGGAACCCTACAATTCTGATGAAGAAATTGTGTTCCCCAAATTAGCATTATATTTTTGTGACTGCAACACATCCAACAAAATCTTTAACCTATAAGTTTATAGATGATGACCAAAATACAATACTGTTATACTGTATATCAGTCATTTATTGTGTTGTTGTGGGTCATATTTCTCTTCAGCGCTAAGCTTGTTTGACCTTCTAGAGACTTGTGAAGTAGAACAAGTTTTAATTGCTGGCAAGTTGAAGGATAGTAGTCAGCCAGTCAGGCTACTGAAAAGAATCTCACATAGTCAATGTAGTTAATTAAAACAAACCAAAAACACAAAACATTGGAGCTTAAACACAGGCCATCTGAGACATACAATGTTAGCAAATTGTTTAAAGTTAAGGTATGGCCAAAGGAAAAATCCTGTATCATATATGGACATAAAAACTTGTTATCATGAAAAAGATACAACAATAAATGACGCAGTATATAAGAGCTGGTTGAGTGCTGTTCTCCTCAGCCATCTGGTTGTCGAGCTCTGTCAAATCCTCTCATTTTTAAATATGAAGAATAAACTGAATGAATTATGAACGAGATTTACAGTTCAGGTGAGATTTGTGTGGTTCACGCAGGGGCTGTCTGTGTCAATAATTGAACACATGTACTGGGAGATGTTGGAAGGTTGGGGACGAGTATAAGGGGGGCCCTTTCCGCAAACTATGATTTTGCTCCTTACCATTAACCCTTTGGCGATGTCAGCGACAAACTGAAAGAAATCGTAGAGCTATCGTAGAGCTCGGCATCAATAAAGGGGGGCGTCCACCAACCACGACAAGGCTACCACGATGGCTTTCCGACAAGGTCCACGACAGGCCTACGATTGGAAGGCTTATCATAGCCTTGTTGTGGTTGGTGGACCCCAGTTCCCGACAAGATTCTAGACAAGGCCATGACAGGCTGCGACTGGAAGCTTGTCGGGGGCCTGCCGGGGGGCCTTCCGACAAGGGTACGGCAAAATCGAACATGTTCAATTTTTGCCATGACCCTTGTTATGGAGTGTTGTGACTTCCTCAATATCACTGTCGTAGTGTGTCGGTACCATGGGCGCCTTTTTTACGGCAACCAGTGATGTCTACGACACGCCCCGACAACGCTGTCGCAGGGCACCCCTTCTCACGACAAGGCTATGAAAAGGCGCAGATTGGAACTTTCATGTCGGCGCTTGTCGTAGCCTTGTCGTGAGAAGTATATACACCAGTTAGAGGGTGCGTCCACCAACCACGACAGGCCTGCGACATGCGCCGACAAGAAATTTCCAATCGGTGCCTTGTCGCAGCCTTGTCGTGAGGAGAGGAGCTCTGCGACAGCGTTGTTGGGGCATGTCGGGAAGAGCAAGCTCCACCTAAATTTTCTATCGTAGACCTCTGCGACAACCTCCCGACACGCCACGACACGGCTATAAAATCGAACATGTTCGATATTGTAGCAGCCTTGTTGGAAGGTCCCCTACAACTTCCCGACAAGCCGTGTCGCAGCCTATCGGGGCCTTGTCGTAGCCTCTTGTCGGGAACTAGGGTCCACCAACCACGACAAGGCTACGACATGCCTTCCAATCGTAGAGCTGTCGTGGACCTTGTCGGAAAGCCGTTGTCGCAGCCTTGTCGTGGTTGGTGGACGCACCCTCTTAGTCTTCGCGCACCGCGCCGCCTTCGTGTTACGGTACGTGAAGGTGTGACAGGGCATGGGTCTGACTGGCCAGCCCCCTTTGATGAGAGGAATATCAGGGTTGGGGATTCTATTGATAGCAGTAGTTTGACAAGTAGAAATCCGCGAGGCTGTCTCGGTGGAGTTATTCTAGGAACCATTATAACTCTCCAAGCTGATTTATTTGGTACATGCCCAGTAAAAGATACTCTAGGACCTATGCTTGAAGAGTAACACACTGGTTACTGGCAAATCACTCAGGGTAGCTGAGTACCAGCAGAGGCATGAATTCATGCCTCAAAATGGCACCACCTGAGCCTGTGCGCCCTGGCCCTGGCGATAAAAGACTGTACTAGAGTCTAATACACCAGTATTACGGAAACGTCGTGCTCAAAGATCATATTAGTCCGTTTACAGACCATGCCGCCTAAGGCTTACGGTCTGAAAGGGTCTAACAGAGCACGGCTCCCATTTGCCAGTTCCCTCTGCCTGATGCGAGAAAGGAATTTGGTGATTGGCTGTTCTAATTTTAGGACCTATGCTTGACGTGTGATACACTGGTTACTGGCAAATAACTCAGGTTAGCATAGTACCAGCGGAGGCAGGAATTCATACCTCAAAATGGCAGCTCATAACAGTCTTAGTTTGAGCCTGTGGGCCCTAGTCCTGGCGACAACAGACTGTACTAGAGTCTAACTGTTCCGATCTTGTCAGGTTTCAAAGTCTAAGCTTATATACACCAGTATTACGGGGACGTCATGCTCAAAGCTCACATACACCAGTATTACCAACACGTAGTGCTCAAAGCTCACTTAAACCAGTATTACGGACACGTCATGCTCAAAGCTCACATACACCAGTATTACGGACACGTAGTGCTTAATGCTTATATACACTGGTATTACGGGCACGTCATGGTCAAAGCTCACATACATCAGTATTACAGACACGTCGTGCTTAAGAGCCGGCCCCCACCTACCACGATTCTGCTCCCGATTGGCCTTACGACGGCCTTCCCGACACCATTCCGATTCTATCGCGAGTTAAGCGATTCACTCTACGATACCCGACAATAGGCTGCGATAGAAAACGGCAATCGTAGAGGTCACGATAACTTCCAACATGTTGGAAATTTCGTAGGCTGTCGTAGCCTATTGGAAATAATTTAACAGGAAAATATCTCTTGTGGATGGAATAATTGGTGAAAAATTATGTAATTCTGGAAATAGGTGGGGCGCATGTAGATGTATAATTGCTGTAATTATGATATTATTTGATGAAGTCTAAGTGTCTGAAAATAATAGTTTTATATCGGAATTATTATTCTACCACAGTTATATTATTCAATTTGATTGTTTTAGTGTTTGAAAATAATGTCATAATATATCGTAGGTATCTGAAGAAAATTATTCGGATTCATTCAATACTTCCAAAATTATAGTATATATCAATATTAAAATCATGCATGAGATCTACAGTGAATCACCGATTAAATCGTGAGCCAATCGTGAGCATGGTTTATGTTTTTGGTCCTCCCAAGACGTTTCTACGCTCTACGATTTCAAAACATGTCCACGATTTGAAACTATCGGAGACCTCCCGATAGGTCGTGATTTGGGCATTTCAAATCGTAGCTATCGGGAAGTATGTCGTAGACCATCGTGGTAGGTGGGGGCCGGCTCTTATGCTCATATACACTTGTATTACGGGCACGTCGTGATCATAGCTCACTTATACCAGTATTAAGGGCACATCGTGATCAATGCTCACATTCACTAGTATTACGGACACGTCGTGCTTAATGCTCATATACACTTGTATTACGGGCACGTCGTGATCATAGCTCACTTATACCAGTATTAAGGGCACGTCGTGATCAGTGCTCACATTCACTAGTATTACGGACACGTCGTGCTTAATGCTCATATACACTTGTATTACGGGCACGTCGTGATCATAGCTCACTTATACCAGTATTAAGGGCACGTCGTGATCAGTGCTCACATTCACTAGTATTACGGACACGTCAATCTCAAAGCTTATTTACACTTGCATTACGGACACGTCGTGATCAAAGCTCACATACACCAATATTACGGGCACGTCATGATCAAAGCTCATTTGCGCCAGTATTACGCATACGTAGTGCTCAATTCTCACAACACCAGTATTACGAGCACGTAGTGATCAAAGCTCATATAGACCAGTATTATGGACACTTACACAAGTATTACCGATACGTAGTGCTCAATTCTCACAACACCAGTCTATCCCGCACTCCTTCAGGCAGAGACACTCTAATATCCTTTCACAACACGCAGACTGGTGGGCGCCGGCTCAGAGCGCACAGTTTGTGTTGACCAGTCAAACACAGGATGTAACTCAGTAGCAGGTGGCGCCTCGTGTCGGGGTAACTGAGTGAGGTGTTACGTGAACAAACATGTGTAGAGAGGGTGTCAAGTGTGGCCGGCACACTTTGATCTAGACCCAAGTCTACGCCAAGTTACACTGTTAGAGTCACACACCCCCAACCTCCACACCACGTTACACTGTCAGAGGTGTTAAGTTACACTGTCAGAGGCGTTACGACTGTTACGTGAACAAACACGTGTAGAGTGGGTGTCAAGTGTGGGCGGCACATTTTGATCTAGACCCCAGTCTACGCCACGTTAAACTGTTAAAGGTGTTACGTGAACAAACACGTGTAGAGTGGATGTCAAGTGTGGGCGGCACGCTTTGATCTAGACCCCAGTCTACGCTAAGTTACTCTGTTAAAGGTGTTACGTGAACAAACACGTGTAGAGAGGGTGTCAATTGTGGCCGGCACGCTTTGATCTAGACCCCAGTCTACGCTAAGTTACTCTGTTAAAGGTGTTACGTGAACAAACACGTGTAGAGAGGGTGTCAAGTGTGGGCGGCACACTTTGATCTAGACCCCAGTCTACGCCACGTCAAACTGTAGGCCACCGTCGGCCACCGTCGGCCGCTGTGGGGTGCCTTGTTCCATATGTCTGACGCACGCCGATACTGGTACACCCGTATTCTGCTAGGATTTTTTTACTGGTGGTGTCTTCTGGTGTTTGAACTAGGAACTAAGAGCTGCGACCTTGACCCCTGGCATAGTTACTGAGAGTGTCCGTTTGATTGTAGGGAGTGATTTTGAAGTGAATAAACGTTGTGTATATTGATTATTTTGAGAGAGGATAAAATTCTAACTGTAAACAGGTCATATTACAGTTTACTGCGATCGGAAAAGTCAGAGAACTCTTATATTTTAGGGTACTTTCGGGTGGGAGTCAGAAGCTAAACAGATGACTCCAGATAAACCAGGAAAACGTTTCCCGATATCATAATTGGAAGTTATTACACTTTAACTAAACCCGATAAGTATAAAATTAGGCCAATTTATAGTGCCTGATTTACAACGTCAAATTGTCCGATATGCCTTTAATAATTACATTAGCAATAGCCACGCCATACCGATGTAATCTAACCAACCACATTTTTCTTTTATTCCAGAATCTGTGTAGAAAGGACGCTGTGACGTTACATCCGGCGGAAGTATGTCGCTGAGCGCGCAGTATGTGACCTCGCGGTCCATTGGACCGTTCGGGTACTCTACGGGGCGAGTGAATGGTCACTACCAACCCGTGCTACCGACCAGTAAGTCGAGCATGCACCTCAACCTGCACCGCAACGTGCCTGACCGCATCCGGCCCCGCTCGGTGCTCGACAACTCACAGGTGAGGAAAATACCGTACGGCTAAGTGTGACGTATGAAGGTGTATGGCTTAGTGTGGTGTATGGAGCTGTATGGCTTAGTGTGATGTATGAAGCTGTACGGCTTAGTGTGACGTATGAAGCTCTGTGGCTTAGTGTGAGGTATGGAGCTGTATGGCTTAGTGTGATGTATGAAGCTGTATGGCTTAGTGTGTGGTATGGAGCTGTATGGCTTAGTGTGATGTATGAAGCTGTACGGCTTAGTGTGACATATGAAGCTGTACTGCATTCGGCCCCACTCTGTGCTCGACAACTCACAGGTGAGGAAAATACCGTACGGCTAAGTGTGACGTATGAAGGTGTATGGCTTAGTGTGATGTAGGAAGTTTTACGGCTTAGTGTGTGGTATGAAGCTCTATGACTTAGTGTGGTGTATGAAGATGTATGGCTAAGTGTGATGTATGAAGATGTATGGCTTAGTGTGAGGTATGGAGCTGTACGGCTTAGTGTGATGTATGAAGATGTATGGCTAAGTGTGATGTATGAAGATGTATGGCTTAGTGTGAGGTATGGAGCTGTACGGTTTAGTGTGATGTATGAAGCTCTGTGGCTTAGTGTGATGTAAGAAGTTTTACGGCTTAGTGTGTGGTATGAAGCTCTATGACTTAGTGTGGTGTATGAAGGTGTATGGCTTAGTGTAAGGTATGAAACTGTACTGCTTAGTGTGATGTATGAAGCTGTACAGCTTAGTGTGTGGTATGAAGCTCTATGGCTTAGTGTGGTGTATGAAGCTCTGTGGCTTAGTGTGAGGTATGAAGCTGTACAGCTTAGTGTGAGGTATGGAGCTGTACGGCTTAGTGTGGTGTATGAAGCTGAATGGCTTAGTATGGCGTATGGAGCTGTATGGCTTAGTGTGACGTATGAAGCTGTAGGGCTTAGTGTGATGTATAAAGCTGTACGGCTTAGTATGGTGTATGAAGCTGTACCGCATCCTTCCCCACTCGGTGCTCGACAACTCACAGGTCAGGAAAATACTGTACGGCTTAGTGTGTGGTATGAAGCTGTATGGCTTAGTGTGTGGTATGGAGCTGTATTGCTTAGTGTGAGGTATGGAGCTGTATGGCTTAGTGTGTGGTATGGAGCTGTATGGCTTAGTGTGTGGTATGGAGCTGTATGGCTTAGTGTGACGTATGAAGCTCTGTGGCTTAGTGTGACGCATAAAGCTGTACAGCTTAGTGATATGTATGAAGCTGTATGGCTTAGTGTGTGGTATGAAGATGTATGGCTTAGTGTGTGGTATGGAGCTGTACGGCTAAGTGTGAGGTATGGAGCTGTACGGCTAAGTGTGACGTATGAAGATGTATGGCTTAGTGTGTGGTATGGAGCTGTACGGCTAAGTGTGACGTATGAAGCTGTATGGCTTAGTGTGATGTAGGAAGTTTTACGGCTTAGTGTGTGGTATGAAGCTCTATGACTTAGTGTGGTGTATGAAGGTGTATGGCTTAGTGTAAGGTATAAAACTGTACTGCTTAGTGTGATGTATGAAGCTGTACGGCTTAGTGTGAGGTATGGAGCTGTACGGCTTAGTGTGATGTATAAAGCTGAATGGCTTAGTATGGTGTATGAAGCTGTACCGCATCCTTCCCCACTCGGTGCTCGACAACTCACAGGTCAGGAAAATACTGTACGGCTTAGTGTGTGGTATGAAGCTGTATGGCTTAGTGTGTGGTATGGAGCTGTATGGCTTAGTGTGAGGTATGGAGCTGTATGGCTTAGTGTGTGGTATGGAGCTGTATGGCTTAGTGTGTGGTATGGAGCTGTATGGCTTAGTGTGACGTATGAAGCTCTGTGGCTTAGTGTGACGCATAAAGCTGTACAGCTTAGTGATATGTATGAAGCTGTATGGCTTAGTGTGTAGTATGAAGCTGTATGGCTTAGTGTGGCGTATGGAGCTGTATGGCTTAGTGTGACGTATGAAGCTCTGTGGCTTAGTGTGAGGTATGGAGCTGTACCGCTTAGTGTGATGTATAAAGCTGTACGGCTTAGTGTGACATATGAAGCTGTACTGCATTCGGCCCCACTCTGTGCTCGACAACTCACAGGTGAGGAAAATACTGTACGGCTAAGTGTGAGGTATGAAGATGTATGGCTTAGTGTGATGTATGAAGCTCTGTGGCTTAGTGTGAGGTATGGAGCTGTATGGCTTAGTGTGATGTATGAAGCTGTACGGCTTAGTGTGACATATGAAGCTGTACTGCATTCGGCCCCACTCTGTGCTCGACAACTCACAGGTGAGGAAAATACTGTACGGCTAAGTGTGAGGTATGAAGATGTATGGATTAGTGTGTTGTAGGAAGCTGTACGGCTTAGTGTGTGGTATGAAGCTCTATGACTTAGTGTGGTGTATGAAGGTGTATGGCTTAGTGTGGTGTATGAAGCTCTGTGGCTTAGTGTGAGGTATGAAGCTGTATGGCTTAGTGTGATGTATAAAGCTGTAGGGCTTAGTGTGATGTATAAAGCTGTACGGCTTAGTGTGAGGTATAAAGCTGTACGGCTTAGTGTGAGGTATGGAGCTGTATGGCTTAGTGTGACGTATGAAGCTCTGTGGCTTAGTGTGAGGTATGGAGCTGTATGGCTTAGTGTGATGTATGAAGCTGTATGGCTTAGTGTGTGGTATGGAGCTGTATGGCTTAGTGTGTTGTAGGAAGCTGTACGGCTTAGTGTGTGGTATGAAGCTCTGTGGCTTAGTGTGGTGTATGAAGCTCTGTGGCTTAGTGTGAGGTATGAAGCTGTATGGCTTAGTGTGATGTATGAAGCTGTATGGCTTAGTGTGAGGTATGAAGCTGTACCGCTTAGTGTGATGTATAAAGCTGTAGGGCTTAGTGTGATGTATAAAGCTGTACGGCTTAGTGTGAGGTATGGAGCTGTATGGCTTAGTGTGACGTATGAAGCTGTAGGGCTTAGTGTGATGTATAAAGCTGTACGGCTTAGTATGGTGTATGAAGCTGTACCGCCTCCTTCCCCGCTCGGTGCTCGACAACTCACAGGTCAGGAAAATACTGTACGGCTTAGTGTGTGGTATGAAGCTGTATGGCTTAGTGTGTGGTATGGAGCTGTATGGCTTAGTGTGAGGTATGGAGCTGTATGGCTTAGTGTGACGTATGAAGCTCTGTGGCTTAGTGTGACGCATAAAGCTGTACAGCTTTGTGATATGTATAAAGCTGTATGGCTTAGTGTCAACCTTTATTTGTATATGTCATTGTACAGAGTGACTACTTTCTCCAATTCCAGTTTAATTAACCTTTGTTTATGTAAATCATTGTACAGAGTGACTCCTATCTAAGTCTAATAAAACTTGTTTGTGTTTATCTTTGTTCAGGGAATCCTGTCAGGTCTGAAGCTGCTGGACAAACAACGACCCAAGATGAAGCGTTTTATCGGTGTCAAGTTCAGCGTAAAGCAGAAGGAGCAGGAGGAGCTGAGTTCGCGCCTCGCCTCCTTCAACCCGCTGAGGTTCCCCGCCGAGTCGCGGGGGCTCCTTCCGCCCCTCTCCGAGCTACCGACAGCCAGCGGAAAGAAGCGCGCGTATCGTTACTCCTCCTACACCGAAGAGGAGGTCCGAAGGCTCGTTCAGCGAGTCACCGACAAGCAGAGCCTCTCCGCAGGAGAGATCCAGAACATCGTTGATCGCCTCGCCAGCAAGCCAGAGAAGAAGGGTGAACAGAGCGAGCAACAGGGCGAGAAGAAGTTCAGTGCAAGTAAGGTTAAGGCTCTGGTCGCACGCCTAGCTGCGTATGACCCCGAACTTGCTCCGGCGCAGTCTCGTGGCAAGCCCGCGCGCGAACGAGACCTGAGCGATCTTCTGAAGAGCGGGAAATCGGCATCCTCCTCAGATGTGAAGGTGATTGTGGACCGTCTGTCACAGTACGACTCCAAGAAGTGGCCCCCAGGCTCCAAGAACGAGGAGATTGCCGAAGAGCCCAAGGGAAAGAAGGTGTCTGAGGAAGAGGTTGAGCAGATCGTGTCGCGGCTCACTAACTACGACAAGAAGCGTTGGCCACCAGAGTCTGTGGGCATGAAGTCGGAGTACTACCAGGGCAAGCCCCTGAGGTTCAGCAACACCAAAGAGTGAAGTCACTACTCCGTGCCAACCCACAAAGACGCGCATCCCACAATGACCTACATCCAACAGCGACCCACAACTTATAGCGACCCACACCAAACAACGACCCACATCCCACAATGACTCACACCCAACAAAAACACACATCCCACAACGACCCACAACTTATAACGACCCACACCAAACAACGACCCACCACCCACAATGGCCTGCATCCAACAAGGACCCACATCCCACAACGACCCACAACTTATAACGACCCACACCAAACAACGACCCACCACCCACAACGGCCTGCATCCCACAACGACCCACACCCCACAACGACCCACAACACCACAATGACCCACACCAAACAACGACCCACATCCCACAACGACCCACACCCCACAACGACTCACACCCCACAACGACCCACAACACCACAATGACCCACACCCCACAACACCCACACCCCACAACCACCCACACCCCACAACACCCACACCCCACAACACCCACACCCCACAACACCCACACCCCACAACACCCACACCCCACAACCACCCACACCCCACAACACCCACACCCCACAACCACCCACACCCCACAACCACCCACACCCCACAACCACCCACACCCCACAACACCCACAACAACCGACCACGTACAAGTCTCCTGTTCAATATGTGCCCGGAGACCGTCGCATGTATCATTCAATGCTTTCTCTTGTTGATAAACGTACAATAAGTCTGGGGGAAGGTGGAGTGATGGTGTTTTGAATCTCACAGTGTGCATTAAAAGAGTCAGCGCTGACCGAAACGTGTGTTACTTCGGTTGAACTGTTGAGTTATTTGAGACTGAACTGTGAATTAGTTTGTCCTAGAGTGGAATTTCGTTTAGTAAAAGGTGATCCAGGCTGAGTGAACCTTTATTTAGTATCAGACAAATAAATTATGATCAAGTAAAGATGGAATCGGCTTTTCATTACAGTATACCCTACACTTATGAATGTGTTCCTACTGCGGTAGTACGGAACTGACGGATAAACAAATATAGTGGATATAGATAATAATCGATGGTTTTGTGGACAGGCGGCCGTTATCCATGAGTGGTTGACGCGTAGTAATACACGAGCGCTAGCGAGTATATTACGAGTCAACCTCGAGTGGTTTACAGAGCTGCCTGTCCACAAAATCATCGGTTGTTGCATTTATTATCCATCTTTTCGAATAAATTAAACCCAGTAATTGCCATATCAACGGATATAACAATAAGAACTATTTCTTTGCTCTACAGCAAAAGGGACTATTTTTCCCGTATACCATGGTTTTGAAGCCGTATAGCACAGGTTTGAATCTGTATACCATTGTTATGGTATCTGACAGGTTTTATACAGTGGTTAGTGGTTTACTGAGTCCCCATACATTTTCAATGGAGGCTTTGTACACGATGTATAATAAAAGGAAAGTAACTATTACAAGTAAAGCATATATATATGAACGAAGAAGGAAACTGCGATCTGGGGCTTAATATTAATTTATTGAACATCAAGATACTGCTTGATACCTAACACAGTAAAAAGTAAAAAAAAAAAAAAAAGGTGTAGGCACTTTCTTGTCTAGGTTAATACAAGACTCCAATGTTGTTGTTGTGGGTTTTTTTTCAAATAAAATAGAACACACAATCTTTTCTAATCCCCTACGTTCTTGAAGTCGTTCAAAGAAATTCCGGCATCGAATGAAGTATGTCGTGGCCCCACCTCTCCTGAGAAAATGAGTATTAGTAGATGGAATACGATGATATTTTGATTCATTAAAGGCATATCGGACAATTTGGCTTGAAAATTAAACCCATGTCAATTCCCTGAAAATTTAATATGATAATCTCCAAGTGATGCGGAACACATATCTAACTTAAAAATCGAGGGTCACCGTGCTTGTTTTTGATTTATAGATCTATATTATGATAATTTTATATTAGAATATTTAGAAATTCTAAAAGGTACTTTTTCACATAGTAAAACCCGTGTCATCTCCCTCAAACTTTCACAGAATATAGAACATATATGGTACTACTGATATAGGTTTTGAGAATAATAGGTCACCATCCTTGTTTTTGAAAGAATTGAAGAAAACCATATCTTTCAGTACATTTCCTATGTAAATCAAGTAAATGTAAATTGGCGTAATATACCGATTAAGATTGGATGAATTGAACAAAATTTTGAATTTACCCATGTAGAATTAGAATGAATCCTAAGAAACTGGTTTTGACTCACAATAGACATTATTTTAAAAACACCAGGGGGCGCCTCTGTGAATAGTAGGATATGCCTTTAACACACTTTCCAAGCAGTACGAAAAATCATTTTACCTACCACATATAAAACGTGTAATTTTCGGGACTATCTGCTTGGAGATCTTCCCGCACATAAGGACAGAGTGAACCCAACCTAGGCTTGGAGATTGAAGGGCCACGAGAGTGAGATTCTCGTGCAGTTTTAAACTGTAAGTAGACTGGTTCCCTGCCCATATGAATAAGGGGGAGGTAACGGGTTCTGACGTCACGCTAGCACGACCTTCAACTCGCCAGCTTTCGGCGATGTCTCAAGAGAACAGATCACACTGCAGCACTTGAGTGGTGCAGTGTACGTCTCCCGCTCGTAATGGCGAAGAATGTTTTGATGCTGATGGCTTCCCCTCCACTCACTTGAGAAGGCTGTGCATTCAGTCTAAAAATAAACTGTCAGTACCTCTAACGCATTGCACAATTAAAGCCTTGTTAAACTTCATCATTTTCACTTTACATATTCATTTTCATAGTATTCTTTATATCAAGTATGATCGGAGTTCTGCCACGTCTCTACACATCGTACAGACTAACCTGTAGTGCGGCCACCACTCACCAGACGGCGTGTACACGGCTCAAAGGCTGCCCTGTGAGCCACTTGCGGTCGTGAAAGAGACTACGTACAGACACGCCATTTTGTCTGTTTTCATCAAGAAGCGGATACCCCGGGAACCAGCGTAAGGTGGCGCAATCCCACAATGCAACAGCGTTACCAATAATGCATCATAAAAATGGAACCCGTTACCTGGCCTATAGTCTAACTAGGCCAGGCTTCCAGGCTAAACTGTAAGCAGCTACTCTTTTTTGTATTTCTATATGCAGACATATGTTTTCTCTTATGATTCATTTTGAGCCATGCCGAAATCAAAGTTTAGCACTGTAGTTTTCTGGTGTACTTTTCTCGTGAGAAACCAATGGTAGCCCTTTAAAAACTTCGCTGATTCCCCCCTCCCACCAACAGTCTAAGAATTTGGCCCGCGTCTAGTAACCCTCTCTGTGGAGTAGTCAGTAGAGCAGTCGGATGCGGACGTCGGGAGTCTAAACCCTACTAACGGCAGTCCGGCGTTTTATTTTTCGGACTCCGACTCGACGAAGTCGCTAGTAGGAGAGTAACAAATTGGTCTAGACTGGTTCCCTCCCCAGATGAATAAGGGGCAGGTAACGGGTTCCACAGGCATTGCCTTCAACTTTGGCTGGTGCCCGCCTGTTACTAGCGGATACCCCGGGAACCAGCCTAGTGGTTTGGCTGGTATTGGACTAGTTCCCTGCCCTAATGAAATAAGGGACAGGTAATGGGTTCCTACGACCTTCAACTAGACTGTAGTACCTCCCGTTGTTGCTGGGGCCAGGGCACTGGTGGACTTCTGGTTTAGCTGGGTTCCACATATATCTCCGCCGAGCCCCCTAGTGGATACCCCGGGAACCAGTGTATCTGGCAGTCTATCAATCCCATAATGAAACAGAAAAATGAAGGCGTTACCAATAATGCGCCACAAAACTGCAATCTGTTACCTGGGACCCGTTTCAATAGTCTGTAGGAAGTCCGTTATTGTGTCTAGTGACACATTAGCAGCACTTCGCGTCTCAGTACTTAAGGAACAAACGATTCTGCGACATAGGGTAACAGACAGGCGCAAATAGTGGCTTGTCCCATTTCATAAGACGATGTCCAGTCACTATTGGTGTCACTGTTGTGTCCAAAATAGCGAGAGGGTATACCCTCTCGCTTCTATTGTCACAAATGCGTAACTTTTCTTCCCTAGGAATAAAGCTACAAAACTGTAACCCCGGTTAGGGACACATACAACTTATAAACATGCAAAATATGAAGGAGATCGGTCCATGCAATCGAGATATTCACATTTGAATTTTGTCAAATGTTGCTCTGGTGCATAACAAATGTTACTCAAGCGCAGTCGCTAATTTATCCAGTGACCTTCACCTTGACACCACTTGTTCCCGATAGCACTAACACCATCCATTGCAAGGCCCAGGGAGCAATATCACCATGTCGCCAATAGTGAACGGACACACCACCCAAATAGTGACATGCCTTTTGCAACGAGTCCTAACTTTTTCTGCTATTCAAGTCACTATTTGAGTCACTAAACATGTCACTAAGTGGCCTAGTGACCCATTCTATTGAAACGAGTCCCAGGCCTATAGGCTAACTAGGCCAGGCTGCCAGGCTAGGCTGGTATTCGCTTGTCATACACCTAATTCTGCCAAGCCCTCTAGCGGGTGACCAGGGAACCAGGAGGCCCTACCAATAATGCGCCACGAAACTGAAACCTGTTACCTGGCCTATAGTCTAACTAGGCCTGGCTTCCAGGCCACAAATTGGTCCCGCTACTGGGTCAAGGCGGCCGCCTATCTAACCCGACCAGACCTAACGTAGTGTAGCTTTGGTTGCCAGTGTAGGTGTAATGTGCTATATTTGTATTAAATATACCAGAGGGCGCCACCTACACTACTCACCTGTTACACTTGCAAACAGGGGCCCATTTCAATAGTCTGTAGGACGTCCGTTATTGGGTGTAGTGACACAATAGCGACAGGTTGCATTGCAGTAGTTTAGTGACAACCAATTCTGTGACACAGGGTAATAGACAGGCGCAAACAGTGGCATTTACCATTTCAGAAGTGGCTGTCCAGTCATTGTAGTGGTCACTAGTGTGTCCTAAATAGCGAGAGGGTATACCCTCTCGCTTCTATTGTCACAAATACGTTACTTTACTTCCTGTAGGAATTAAGCTATGAAACTTTAGCCCCAGTTAGGGACATATTTAACTTATAAACATGCCAAATATGAAGGAGATTGGCTCATGCAATCCAACAATATTCACATTTGAATTCTATCATAGCAGATGCTGCTCTGGTGGCCAGTGTAGAATTATTCAAGGCTGTCGCTAATTTATTCAGTGACCTTCACCTTGATGGCACTTGTTCCCGGTAGGACATGAGTATGTGAGATGGGGTACCCCACAGGTTTTTCCGCGACGCTGTCCCAAACTAGGGACACATCCACAATAGTGACAAGACACACCTCGCCTATAGTGACATGCCTTCTGAAACGAGACCGAAGATTTTCTGCTATTCAAGTCACTATTGGAGTCCTTCCCCTCTGCTGGCAGGTTTGAAAGTGGCGCCTTGAACCTTGCCACGATCACATATATGAGTTGAGTCCCTATAGGGGGCGCTGCGCTTCACACCTCCTCTGGCCCCTGTCAATTTTATGTGACCAGGGACCTGTTTCATTAGTTTCGTGACATGTCTGTGACACCATACAGACATTGGGGTTGTCTAGTTTCATGACAACACAAGTAGCTGCCCTTAGGAAATGACAGACTCCAAACATAATAATTAGCCCTGTTTCACTTGTTTCGTGACAAAAGTATTAGACAGACATGAAAAGCGGCACCAACAGTGCAACCAAGAACGGACAAAACATCTAGACATGTGACAAAACTAGTGAAACAGGTCCCAGAGCTCACATAGTGTGGGTTTGGGGGTTTGTGGGTTTGATTTAACGTCCAGTTAACCATTGCAGGTTCTCACCAGAATTTCTCAAGGTTCTTTTACACCACAAGGGTGGTGATCGAATATATGAAATGAATTTAGGAAGAAATCCCAGCCCTACACATTTACCGAGGTGAGAGTTCTTTTACTTCCCACACCACATAGACATGGCATGAGAAGGATTGGCCTTTGATATAGCAGTAAATCTACCACTGCTGGGGGGTGTAGGAGAAAAGTGGCTGCAGTGGGACCCAAATCAACAAAGTCCCGTGCTCTTTACCACTGAGCTAACTCCCCAGCCACCCCAGTCGCTTTAGTTATGCTTGCATGTAGGCATATCCAGTCTGCACCACGAGGAGGCGAGGCGACCAAGAGGGTGAATAGATTGGTAATTTCTGTCCACCCCAGCAGACCACTCACGTAGTGTAGCTCGGGTGGACAGTGTACCACTCACCATCCATGTCTGCCCTCACGATTCTCCGCATTGTATCTTTCTCATTTACATCTTAGAGCCTGCTCGTGCGCTCTATATACGTTGCTTATAAAAGGTTATATACATTCTCGGCGTGCTGAGAAAAATCTATCCCTATCACTATCTGCGTGCTGTTCACTGTGACATTGTGAAAGGAGCAGGGTGCCAGTGTCTGAGGGTCTGAGAGGCATGCCCAGCTGACCATGACCAAGCCTGAAATACACATGTACCTCATTGACCTACTGGTACTTGATATGTTTTGATCCTTGATCCTCGGCAGTTAAAGAAATGACAAGTTGACTGGGTACAAGTGGGTTACAGAAAACATCTTTTTAAGTGTTATTCCTTTGAAATACAGGTGTTGCCGTTCAACGCCACCTAACGGTGCGATGGTTAGTTCGGCCGTCGCTCGGACAAGCACAGCAGAGTGCGGCCACATTTATATAGGGAAACATAGCAATCACACCTAAAGTGTGAATGGTGGGTGTGATTGCAGGAGTGTTGTTTTTTAACAGACTAAGTTGCTGGAACAAATTAGGGTATTGTATCAACGAGTCTGGACTATCAAAACTTTATAGATAAGCATATTATAGCTAGGCCTGCCAATGTATTATTGTGTATACAATTTGGGTGTACCCGTGTTATCTAAGGTGTATCTAAAGTATTATTGAGTTGATATGTATGTATGACACACCAAATTGGAGCTGGAATACCATAGTATACAGTGCAATCACTTTTCTCTCTACGGGAATGATGTACGTGGGTATTATAAATGTATTACTCTCATACATTTAGTGATCCAATGCTAAAGTATACGTTGCCAGGTGAATGTTTGGCTTCAGCTGTGGTGTAACTAAGCAGATAACGCGCGACACCAACCTGTGGAAAAAGGCCTATTGCAGGCTCATTCATCAATGGTGAACATACCATTTGCTCCTAGTTATTGTTTGTTATTATGTAACAAACTTCCAGACTTCCTGGATCTGCCAGAAAATATTTGGTTGCTTCATTATTAATATAGGTAAAATAAGGCAATTCTCATTTGTTGAATTTTCATAGGAAATGTACTGAAAAATATGATTTTCTTCAAATCGTTGAGGGACAAGGACGGTGACCTATGTATTTTAAAATATATGTGTGTAGTATAATACATCTATTATATTCTATAAAAGTTTGAAGAAAATGATATGGGTTTTAGTATGTGCAAAGCAACTTTTAAGAATTACTACATGCTCTATTATAATTATCATTATATTGATCTCTAAATCATAAACTAGCATAGTGATCCCCAAATTGTAAGTTTGAAATGTGTTCATCATATTAAATTTTCAGGAACATGAAATGTGTTTATTTATGCCTTTAAAAGGATATTAGAGAAGCTCAGCGATGAACCAGTCTCTATTGATAACATTTTGTTACATTCCAAAATATCTGTATGTGAAACATACAGATTATATCCCTTGGCCTAACTGACCAAGCTGGCTCTATGTAACACACCGCTGGAGGCAACCCCTTGGTTACGATCAACATGTTGGCCCCACGCCGTAAACACGGAGCCAGCATATAATCCTGATCTCGATATATTCTCATCAGTCAGACTAGTGTAGCGCATTGCAGTAACACCAGCAATAAAGCTTGTAACGGGTGAAGCCTTGGAGTCATTCATTCGGCTTACTGTCCACACCCGAGAGTAACAATTTATCGGGCTGTAAAACTGTGAGAAGCACAGTGAGTTGACCATCTCTCCTAACAACATTTATCGGGCTGTTTAACAAAGATGTGAGACACTCAATGAGGTTATGATTCCCCCTTACCAACATTTATTCCCACATATAAATTATTATACACAACCATATATGTTAACAATATAAACTATAAGAATGGACCCTATGAAAAAGGAGGAGGGTGCACCTCTTTTCTTCTTATAATACCTATACCAGAAGGGACTTATTAGTCCCCCCAAAAAGTCCAAGCAGCTGTCAATGACAACAAGATGACTATTCAAGTTCTCAAAGACGTTACTTTTCGAAACACATGTGAAACAATCTCGACAGTTTTCATGAGGGTATCTAGATGTATCCCACTTGAGCTTATTGATAATTTTTCTAGAAATAAAAGCTGCTTTCTAAAAAAACAAAACAAAACAATATAAACTAGTTCACAATTATTTACACTGTCTTCGATAAAACGTCTTGTGTGTGGACCAAAGTCCCATCTTGGTCCCTGTAGTATCACTTCATCACAGAACCAGTGTACCAGGCATAGCCAGTGTAGCCAATATAACTAGTCTACCCAGCACAACCAGAACCGAACATGGTGCCAGTTTAGACAGTAATGGGCCATTGTACGAGTCTTTTCTCTAGTCCAGTCTAGTCATTGTTGGGCCATGGTAACAGTGTTTTCATTGATGGGCCGTGGTGCCAGTCTAGAGAATGATGGGCCACGGTGCCAGTTGAGAGAATGATAGGCTGTATTACCAGTTTAGATAGTGATGGGCCGCGGTACCAGTTTAGATAGTGATGGGCCGCGGTACCAGTCTAGATAGTGATGGGCCGTGGTACCAGTCTAGATAGTGATGGGCCGTGGTACCAGTCTAGATAGCGATGGGCCGCGGTACCAAGCTAGTCATTGAAGGGCCACAGTACCAGTCTAAAAGTGATGGGCCGTAGTACCAGTCTAGAGAATGATGGGCCGTGGTGCCAATCTAGAGAGTGATGGGCGGTGGTACCAGTTTAGAGAACGATGGGCCGTGGTACCAGTCTAGATAGTGATGGGCCGTGGTACCAGTCTAGTCATTGAAGGCCCACAGTACCAGTCTAAAAGTGATTGGCCGTGGTACCAATCTAGAGAATGATGGGCTGTGGTGCCAGTCTAGACACTGATGGGCCGAGGTACCAGTCCAGGAGTCTCCTTCATAGATATCTCGCTGTGGGTCGCTGGTAGAAATATTCGCCATTCGTTTCTTCATATATGCTGTACCTGAAGAAACAAGATAAATGCATTATTGTACTTGCAACTTCTTTACAGGTCAAAATTTAATGCAGTGCAAAATGAACCTCTGTAGGCTGTTTGTGCAAAAATTAATTTATCTTGGGTCAAAGTATTTTGTTTTATGATAAATATGGACATGTTATGAGAATCATTACCTGTTTTGTTGTGTGGTAAATATGAGTTAAGAGAATCATTACCTGTTTTGTTGTGTTGTAAATATGAGTCATGAGAATCATTACCTGTTTTGTTGTGTGGTAAATAGGATTTATGAGAATCATTTCCTGTTTTGATGTGTGGTAGATATGAGTTATGAGTACTGTTACCTGTTTTGTTGTGTGGTAGATATGAGTTATGAGAATCATTACCTGTTTTGTTGTGTGGTAGATATGAGTTATGAGAATCATTACCTGTTTTGTTGTGTGGTAAATATGAGTCATGAGAATCATTACCAGTTTTGTTCTGTGGTAAATATGAGTTACTAGAATCATTTCCTGTTTTGTTGTGTGGTAAATATGAGTTATGAGAATCATTACCTGTTTTGTTGTGTGGTAAATAGGAGTTATGAGAATCATTACCTGTTTTGTTGTGTGGTAAATATGAGTCAAGAGAATCATTACCAGTTTTGTTGTGTGGTAAATAGGAGTTATTAGAATCATTACCAGTTTTGTTGTGTGGTAAATATGAGTTATGAGAATCATTACCTGTTTTGTTGTGTGGTAAATAGGAGTTATGAGAATCATTACCTGTCTTGTTGCGTGATGAGGTGCTCTAGGAGGAAGATGACAGCTAAACTGACGTTCACAAAAATGACACACAATGGCAGGATAAACACCAAACCCTACAAACCACAAAAACAATAGTCAAGAATCATTCACAAGCTAGAAGTAATAATAGAAAGATAGGAGTAGTCAATATGGTATTTGTCTGACTGTTGAAGTGTGAAGCATGCAAGTTGCTGCTAATAATATGTTAGTCACATCTGACTGCAGAGATGTGAAGGATACACCTTGCCACTAGTTTATAAATTAGTTACTAGTTAACACTTTAGCCACTAGTAAATATCTTATTCACATGTGACTATAGATATGTGGTGGACACACATTGCCGCTAGTAAATATCTTATTCACATGTGACTATAGATATGTGGTGGACACACATTGCTGCTAGTAAATATCTTATTCACACGTGACGATAGATATGTGGTGGACACACATTGCCGCTAGTAAATATCTTATTCACATGTGACTATAGATATGTGGTGGACACACATTGCTGCTAGTAAATATCTTATTCACACGTGACGATAGATATGTGGTGGACACACATTGCCGCTAGTAAATATCTTATTCACATGTGACTATAGATATCTGGTGGACACACATTGCCACTAGTAAATATCTTATTCACACATGACTATAGATATGTGGTGGACACACATTGCCGCTAGTAAATATCTTATTCACATGCGACTATAGATATGTGGTGGACACACATTGCCGCTAGTTAAAACCCATTAGCTGCGGGTGATGCCTTAAGGCATCACCAGTCCAAATTGGGTGATGCCTTGAGGCATCATTTTCATATTTTTACAAAATTATTGTTTTAAGGTGATAAATTAGAAAATATTTCATCAATATACATGAAACTTCCACAGAGTTTAGGTATAGCATCATATTTAAAATGTTTACGGAAATGGAAAATGATATCGAGTATCACATGTTATATCACGTGATCACATCATCAAATTACCATAATGGGCCTGTGGATACCCGTTTCCTAGCACTATATAGGTACTAATACCCGACCCCTATATACATGACTGTGTAGGAGCCCGCCGTGAATGGGTTGATATGTTATTCATACCTCACTGTAGATATATATGGTGAACACAACTTGCCGCTAGTTAATATCTTATTACAAACCTGGCTGTAGAAAACCGATGTTTATCTTAGCCTGGTATAAACGTCCATAGGCTTAGCATTACGAACTCGTTCTCAACAGGTTTGCGAGAACGGTTACTCGTTCTCAACAGGTGATAAAGAGATAAATATTTCCAGGCTAAGATAAAATCAGAAACATATTCGTACTTGGTCTGGGTCCTTGTTCACTCTCTCGTTTGGAGTGCTTCAGAATATTCACTCGGCTATCTCCTCGTTCATATTATTATATACCTATGTCAGAATGTCTATTAAATACTGCCCGCTGCTAGGGGTGCAGTAATAATAATGTTCGTGCCCGCTGTGACTGTAACTTTATAAGTCATTAAAATGGAGTTTATAATTTTCTTAAGGTATATAATAATAAGCAAACGTCCTTACTGTGGGCAAAACTTTTATTGTTCTCGGTGATTTTTGTCTTTTTTTGTACGGCCTTCCGCCTACGGCGTCAGGCCGTACAAAAAACAAAAATGACCACGAACATTAAAAGTTTCGCCCACAGTAAGGACGTTTCCTAATATTACTGCACACTCCAAACTCGATGGCGAACGAGGACGCAGACCAAACACTCATCAATTCCCTTCTCACTACTCACGGCTGTCAGGGTGCCATCAGACCAAACACTCATCAATTCCCTTCTCACTACTCACGGCTGTCAGGGTGCCATCAGACCAAACACTCATCAGTTCCCTTCTTACTACTCACGGCTGTCAGGGTGCCATCAGACCAAACACTCATCAGTTCCCTTCTCACTACTCACGGCTGTCAGGGTGCCATCAGACCAAACACTCATCAGTTCCCTTCTCACTACTCACGGCTGTCAGGGTGCCATCAGACCAAACACTCATCAATTCCCTTCTCACTTCTCACGGCTGTCAGGGTGCCATCAGACCAAACACTCATCAATTCCCTTCTCACTACTCACGGCTGTCAGGGTGCCATCAGACCAAACACTCATCAATTCCCTTCTCACTACTCACGGCTGTCAGGGTGCTGTCTTCCCCCAACTCAGGCGCGCCATATGTGAAGATAAGATGTCGTAGAAAGCGGTCAATGCAGAGAACATTGACCAGAATTAGGAGCAGGTGCGAGAGAAAACCTGAACACAAGCGACTGCTTTCTTGTTGTTTTCGCTGCTCCTGTGAGAAGTGACAGTTCTTTGTGCACGTGTCTGTAGACTGTACCTCCAAGAGGCAGTCTTTCTGAGGTATGTGAGTCTTGTACAGGAGAGGGACATCTTCAGTTCTCCACAGCAGACCCGCCATGTAAACGAACGACCAGAGGAAACTCTGCAAGAACAATGTAAAACTAGCAGTGTTCAAATATTATCTAAACAGGCCTAACATGTAAACAAACGACCAAAGAAAACTCTGCAAGAACAATGTAAAACCGGGGCAGTGAAATGATACATAGCAAGGCCTAACATGTAAACGAACTATCAGAGAAAACTCTGTAAGAATAATCTAAAACCAGGAGGGGTGAAATAACAACTACACAGCAAGGCCGAACATGTAAACGAACTATCAGAGAAAACTCTGCAAGAACAATGTAAAACCAGGAGCGGTGAAATAACAACTACACAGCAAGGCTTAACATGTAAACAAACGACCAAAGAAAACTCTGTAAGAATAATGTAAAATTAGCAGTGCTCAAATAACAATTAAACAGCAAGGCCTAACATGTAAACAAACTATCCGAGGAAACTCAGCAAGAACAATATGAAACTGGCAGTGCTCAAATATCATCTAAAGAGCAGGGTCTAATATGTAAACAAACAACCAGAGAAAACTCTGCAAGAACAATGTAAGACTAAGAGCGGTGAAATAACAATTAGACGGCAAGGCCTAACATGTAAACGAACTATCAGAGAAAACTCTGTAAGAACAATGCAAAACTAGCAGTGCTCAAATAACATCTAAACAGCAAGGCCTAACATGTAAACAAACGACAAAAGAAAACTCTGTATGAATAATGTAAAACTGGCAGTGCTCAAATAACATCTAAACTTCAAGGCCTGGCATGTAAACAAATGACCAGAGAAAACTCTGCAAGAACAATATAAAACTGGCAGTGCTCAAATATCATCTAAACAGCGGGGTCTAACATGCAAACGAATGACTAGAGGAAACTCTGCAAAAACAATACAAAACTAGGAGCAGTGAAATAACAATTAGACAGCAAGTCCTAACATGTAAACAAACAATCAGAGGAAACTCTGCAAGAATAATGTAAAACTAGCAGCGGTCAAATATCATCTAAACAGCAAGGCCTAATATGTAAACAAATGACCAGAGAAAACTCTGCAAGAACAATGTAAAACTAAGAGCGGTGAAATAACAATTAGACGGCAAGGCCTAACATGTAAACAAACTATCAGAGGAAACTCTGGAAGAATAATGTAAAACTAGCAGTCAAATATTATCTAAACAGCAAGGCTTAACATGTAAACAAACGACCACAGAAAACTCTGCAAGAACAAGATAAAACTAGCGTTGCTTAAATAACAACTAGATAACAAGGCCCAACATGTAATCAAACGACCAGAGAAAACTCTGTAAGAATAATGTAAAACCAGCAGTGCTCAAATAATACATAGCATGGTCTAGTATGTAAACAAACCATCACAGATAGGTGAAAATATAAACAGCACTCAAATAGCACACATCATGGTCTAACGTATAAAGCCCAACAAGTAAACAAATATAAACAAATGAACAAAGGAACTGCTTTCCGGGTATGTCCATGCACACTCCCTATGTGTTGCCCATTGGCACCTTGTATTTTCTTTTTTTTATAACAAGCAATGTTCTTTTTTATTGACCATACAAGTGCCATTACATGAATTTTCATTGTTTCCTTAAGCAAATATAGTATAATCGATAAACATGTGTACTTCCATAATACTCCATGTGTTAATCCCACATTGAACAGAGAAATGATTCTTTCCTGATACAAGTGTCTTATCCCTTAAAATCATAGTACACATCTCACAAAGAAAGATGTATACCTAATTCACACAGAGTTGTAAGCTATAATCATCACCTTAAAAAGCAACATCTTCTTGAACAGAATTTTCCTATATCCTCTAATTTAAGCTAAGGCTCTGTTTGGTTTTTTGGGGACAGAAGGAAAAGACATGCCAATTAAAGTCAAGAAGTAGACAAGAATATGAACAGTCAAGAATACCAAGGACAAGGTATTTAGTGGATGATAAACTTGAGGACCTATGTATGCATCACTTCAAACACTGTAAAGAAATACTGGGTACTGAGAGTTTGAATATTGTGACTTATGTTTCATTTTCGTTCCTGGCATGCTTGATTCTCAGCATACATTAGTAGTAGAGAAGAGAAACTTAGCAGGAAATACGAGATTCTCTCAGTACAGAAAGCAATATAAAATCTCGGAGACGTTACTCACCAGAAAGCCTAACAACAGGATATCCGGTCTAAGCTGGCGCACGCGCGGTGAGAGTTGGCCATGATCTTCTGATATTATCGCCCAGGTGGACAGACAGACAGAGCCGGTTGTCAAGGTAACCAGGACGCACATGAGTCCCGATGTTGCCATTGTTACTGTGGGTAGAGACAGGAAACATCAATGAATGACAGGAAACTAATTCTATAATCATTATTATTATTATTATTATTATTCAGTTTCATGAACCATGGCTATCATATCTTCTGTTATATGAACAATGTCTACAGGTTATTTAGTTTCATCTTGATATGTGGCTATGTGTGTACACTTCGAGCTACCGCATCTAAGTGACGGAGCAGTGGTCTGGTCGCGTTATATATAAGGGCCTCTTCCATCTAGCCGACAGCATGTTTGTAATCGTCGGCCTGAGTCGGGCAGAATCGGCAACAATCTTTTGCTGATTATTGGTGAAACTAGCAACTTCGTCGAGTCCGAGTTAGAGGGAAAAATATAACATGGAATTGCCGCAACGGGGTTCCAACACCCGACACTCGCATTCCGTACCGAACGCTCTACTGACTGCTCCACAAAGGCAGATGCTCTGGTAGGGCGAAATACTTAGGCTGGTGGTGGGTGGGGGTAATCAGCGGATTTTTGAAAGGGCTACCAGCGAAAGTTGAGATCGCATTGGTTTCTCACGAGAAAAGTAGATCAGAAAACTACAATATTAAACTTTGATTTCGGCATGGCTCGAAATGAATCATAAAAGAATAAGTTTGTCTGAGTAGAGTCCCACAAAAAAGAAGAACGGGTTCGAGTTTTTCACTGCACGAGAATCTCACTCTCGTGGGCCTTCAGTCTCCGACCCTAGGTCGGGTTCACTCTGTCTCTATGTGCGGTAGACTCTTCAAGCGGATAGTACCGAAAATTACACGTTTTATATGTGGTAGGTAAAAAGGCTTAAAAACATCATTCTGGCAGTATCTGGTACCATCTGTTCCGATGCTGACACCCCCGCGATGGTAGCCGCAAATGTTAGGGTTCTCTGACTTTACCCGATCGCAACTCCAGACAGGTCCCACAGTTCTGGCCCTGTAGACTGTAATTTAACTTGATTAGAGTTAGAATCCTATTCTTTTTCAAAATAATCATTATACACAACGTTTATTCACCTGAAAATCATCCCCTACCTCAAACGGACACTCTCAGTAAACATGCCAGGCGTCAAGGTCATGGTACTTAGTTCCTAGTTCGGACACCAGAAGACACCACCAGTAAAAAGATCCTAGCGAATACAGGTGTACTAGTATCGGCGTACGTCGGCCATATGGGACAAGGCACCCGAGAGCGGCCGATAGTGGCCGACGGTGGCCGATGAGTCTGATCTTACCAGATTATGATCTTCCATTACACCGATGGTACCCGAATAATAAATCAGACACTGTCAGAATCATGATTCGCCTGAGAATTCGACCAGATGGATCATCCCCTATAATCAGACCACTCGCTACCAAGGCGATGTTGACAGCAAAACGGGTCGCGTAGTGACGCCAGTTGTTGACAGTGTGACTTTTTTTTTTATCATTTGCTTTATTGTTCACTCTCGCACTCGGCAAGTTTTTCAGAGACAACAGTTTTTGCTACACATTACACAGTAGTATCTTTTACAGGAAGTTTGTATTCACAGAAAAGTAAATGTGTGATATATGTGGATGAATGTGATGAAGAAGATGATGCATTGATATAAACGAGTCTACGATGTTTGTCTCAACTACCAAGTCCTTTGATGGTTTTCTTGAATTCCAATTTAGTAGGTATTTTTTTAACCGATCCAGGAAGCTTTTCCCAAGCTACAACCCCCTCCAATACGCTGACTGTTTGACCATTGCCAGTTTAGGGCAAGTTCCCTTCAATCTTATCTTTTCATCACTTCTGGTTCCCACTTTGCGGCAGTCTACCCATTCAGATCTCTTGCTAAATTTGTGCATTATTTGCAGGAGCTGACAGGGTCTTCTAACTGAGGGCTCTTACAACTTGCACATTTCAAACAGCACGGGGGTTGATTTACCAACAATTTGTCGATTGTTCAGGACTATTCTAACACCTCGGGTTAGCAACCTATTTATCCCAGCCAAGTCTGTTTTTCTGAAACTGTCCTGTATGAACGAACAGTATTCTACGATAGCTTGAATATTGGAGATATATATTTGCCTAGCTGCATCAAATGTGAGGGACTGTCAGATTTGACCAAATTTGAATAATCTGCCACTCAGACTGCTGATTAGTTTAGCTACATGGTTGGACCAACTGAGGGTAGAATCAAGGTACAGACCAAGGTATAGATAGTTGGAACATGTGGCTACTGTAGTAACTCCCAGCTTTAGGTCCATATTTGGGCATTGTTTTAACTTATGTTGGGTTATGTTGTGCCATAATCGTCACTCAGCTAAGCCTTGATGACGATTCAGGCACATCCAAACTTGTGGAGTATTGTCTGTTTATACGATTCTCGATGCAGTTCTATATAAGTACTATACACCTATGCCCCAAAATGCTGCAAATACCAATATCTGCTGTTCAAGTGGTAGTTGAGCCATACCACCATACTGTGCCGGTATGATGTCGTACCACCATACTTTGAAAAGTGTAATAACAAAACCATGAACAAAAAACGAAACGAAACAAACAATTAATATTACGAGACTAATATTGGCAAAGAAAAGAATTTTCTAAGAGTTTTAACGAAATCGTGGCTATGAATACTGCAGTAAAACATGCTAGCAAATGACCAGGAACCAGCTTAAGTTAGTAGCAGAAAATGACTTCCGCACTACCAGTCTAGTTTGATGCGCATCGCAACATGTTGGGAGGGTGCATGAAAAAGGTGCCATGGTCCCGATACACCCCGATATAGCTCACGATGCAACCAGTGTAATCAACCATATTTCCTTTATGATTCGAGAAATAATGCATATTTAAGATTGATATATTATCTGTAGATAGAAAACAATATTATATGATACCTCATAATAACATCTAATACCATCTAATAACATCTAAAAACCAGTTCCAAGTTAAAGTATGAAATGATCGTTTTGAGAACCTTATCTACTATCAAATTTCACCATTTTTGCAGAGTCGCATCAGCATTATATATTTTAGGGATTTTGAAAATTTCAGAATTTTCCATCCATTATTTCATATGATTTCCCGTTTAAAGAGTCATCTATATACTGCGACGCGCACCGACGCGGCCCGACGCGCTACGACAATCAATACATCATCGATTGTCGTAGACCCTCTGCAATATGGTTTTTTCATCAGTTCGCGTCGGTTTATGTTCTTGTCAGGAACTGGGGTCCACCAACCACGACAAGGCTACGACAAGCCTTCCAATCGTAGGCCTGTCGTGGACCTTGTCGGAAAGCCATCATCGTGGCCTTGTCGTGGTTGGTGGACGCCCGCCTTAAAACTACTGCATTTGCTCTGCGAGCTCATGCGATAATTTTACCGATAGTAACGCGGTCCAAAGAGCCGTCCCAGTTAGGTTAACTAGTTTCCCTAGATCCCCGTTCGGGTGTGATGTAAAAGGGGGGAATCCCTGTGTTTCGGAGTCTCATATCGGTTTCACAAAGTGCTCATCAGGCTTGAAGGTGGGGCAGATAGCTGGAAACAGTTGTTGGCAGTGTGTCGGTGTCACTAAAGCGGTTCGGTCATAAGGCATGACAGAAGAGTGAGGTTGAGAGTGATTGAGGCCCATTAGATTTTAGGTCAACTCTCGACTGTAGAACCGTCCCAAAAGCTATAAATATCATGTAAGGAGGTCAGGGTGAAGGTCGTGGTCTGCTCCGAATGCAGTCATTGGCTACTGGACTCTTCTATTCCTTATATGGAAGTTAATACAGGGGGACAACTCCATGCAGGGTTTGAAGGAAGTTTCAATGTGTGAAACTGGTTTCCAGACTTCACTGTGAGTGTGACAACTAAGAGTTTGGTTGTGTAAACAACTATGTTGTTGTTGAGTGTGGAGGGTAGGAAACTTATGTAAAGTTCAAGGAGTGGTCCTGTCTCTGGAAATGTTTTCTGAGACATGTATAAATTGAAAAGGTAAATAGATAAACACAATTTTTTTAAAAGTTACTTTTGTTTCATGAGCCATAGCTATGGTTTATACAGTTCCATGAGCCATAGCTATGTTTTATACAGTTCCATGAGCCATAGCTATGTTTTATACAGTTCCATGAGCCATAGCTATGGTTTATACAGTTTCATGAGCCATAGCTATAGTTTATACAGTTTCATGAGCCATAGCTATAGTTGACTGCTGCTCCCACGTTTTAT
Organism: Alentia gelatinosa; assembly: GCA_950022655.1. Taxonomy (NCBI): domain Eukaryota; kingdom Metazoa; phylum Annelida; class Polychaeta; order Phyllodocida; family Polynoidae; genus Alentia; species Alentia gelatinosa. The sequence continues at coordinate 2,427,765 of OX465591.1, read as the reverse complement.
TGGTGACTTAACACAGAGAGCAGAGATGTCGTAAAATCACACAGAATCGACATTTTACGGCACATCAAAACGGGCACAGGAAGCAATAACCACGAGACCGGAAACACGTCATGACACGTCATGACACACGTGCGCAGTGACCAGCGGCGGGTCACGCCAGTCACGTGACCTGATACCAGACGGTCACGTGATACCAGACAGTCACGTGATATCAGACAGTCACGTGATACCAGACAGTCACGTGATACAAGACAGTCAAGTGTTACCATCACGTCACATGAAGGTCACGTGACCTGTTACTACAAGTGTGATGAGGTGTTAGAAGGTTAGTAGAGGTGTGAGCAGGTGTGGGGAGGTGTGGGGAGGTGTGCGGGAGGTGTGGGGAGGTGTGGGGAGGTATGAGGAGGTGTGGGGGAGGTGTGGGGAGATGTAGGGAGGTGTGGGGAGGTATGAGGAGGTGTGGGGAGGTCTGAAGAGGTGTGGGGAGGAGTGAGGTGTGAAAAGGTGTGGGGAGGTATGAGGAGGTATGAGGAGGTGTGGGGGAGGTGTGGGGAGATGTGGCTAGGTATGAGGAGGTGTGGGGAGGTGTGGGGAGATGTAGGGAGGTGTGGGGAGGTATGAGGAGGTGTGGGGGAGGTGTGGGGAGATGTGGCTAGGTATGAGGAGGTGTGGGGAGGTGTGGGGAGATGTAGGGAGGTGTGGGGAGGTATGAGGAGGTGTGGGGAGGTGTGGGGAGATGTAGGGAGGTGTGGGTAGGTCTGAAGAGGTGTGGGGAGGAGTGAGGTGTGGGGAGGTGCGGGGAGGTGTGGGGAGGTCCGGGGAGGTCTGAAGAGGTGTGGGTAGGTGTGAAGATGTGTGAGGAGATGTAGGGAGGTGTGAGAAGGTGTGAGGAGTTGTGAGGAGGTGTGAAGAAGAGTTCCCTACCTATGTCCTGAGCTGTTATAGATTAAGTCCTCCACCATCAGCGATAACTCAGCAGCAAAAACTTACCTTACAACAGGTCACCTTCATGGTTACAGCACCACACTCTATCTTCAACACAAAGACCTTCTCTACTGAAGCAGTATTGACTAAATGTCTGAGTATATAAGAGCGTGCACTCTGACCGACTAATACTGGGATCTACCTCATGTCTAATTGATACACCGGTCGTCGCCGCGTCCAACAGGTAGTAATAACTAATGGATGTAAGGTTTTAACTGGTCTTTAGAGAGATTATGAATTATGAAAGTGTAAAGTGGCGTGACATTCACAATGACACGATGAATGAACCAGAACCATCTGAACTTCTTCTTTATGACAATATACACTCTATGCTTACACCACGTTCTGGGGGTGGAGTAAGTTGTGTATACTACCCAAGGCTGCATGTGAAAAGCGCAGTGGGAATAAACATAGAATGTTAAGTTACGCCATAAGGTTGAATCTGGCATTGGGTTTGATGGCGGGTGAGTAAATAACGCTAGTCATCGTTATTAAACCACATTTGAAGGTTTATAGGAACAGGGAAACCAAGTTTCCGCAGAGAGAAAGTCAAAGTTACTCGGTAAGGCTTGGAATTTGTCCGAGCCTCATCTCGTAACTTTGACTTTCTCTATCCATGCAGTATAACCTTTGATAATTACGTACTGCTGCTCACTGTGCAGTATAACTTGTATACTGAACCCTGTGCAGTACGCTGTTATACTGAACACGTTGAAACATCAGTAGTGAGTGGGCTTTCATATAGACATGTCTTCTTTTTTTTTTTTTTTTTTTTTTTTCTTTATCACGTTTATTTAGGGTCTATCATTACAAATGAATCCCAGGCTCTGCCTAGGCCGTTCTGCCGCCTGGTCCCTCAGATAACTCTCAATGACATTTTGGAAAGTAACAATGAGTAGAGCAAAAAGTAGGTTCCAGGGAGGAAAGTTTCTTCTCCAGTGAATTATTAACAGAGTATTTCAATGGGGGGGGGGGGGGGGAGATACCTGTGCCAGATAACAACGACTAACTACTAATAATGGGATGAGATGAGGGAAAACTTAGGTACCTAAGTTCTAACAGACTCATATAGATAGCTATTATTCGTAAATACAACTCATATCTCAGCCGTCACTACAAAACTCATCATCTGAAGAGCATGTACTTCCATCTATAGACAGTGAGTCCAGGGTCCTCTTAGCCAAATAAGTCACATACAGTAGAACCCCGCCTAACGGACACCCCGCGTAAGCGGACACCCCGCGTTAGCGGACACTTTTGCTCGGAACGGAAATTTTTCCGTCTATTAGATGTTTATTTTAACCCCGTGTAAGCGGACACCCCGCGTAAGCGGACACCCCGCGTAAGCGGACACCCCGCGTAAGCGGACAGTTATTTCGGTACGAAAAGGCCTAATACCCCCTGTAAGCGGACACATCCAACGGACACCCTACCCAAAATAGATTAATCTGTCTTTTTTTTCAGTGTTTATTAGTTTATTCATAGAAAATAGATTTTGTAATTCAAGGTTTAATAATTTCGGACCCAATTAAGATATCAGAAAATGGATTTCAGATCTATCATCGCCTCTGTCTGCCCGACATATCGGTATATAACACATATATATTGTACTGGAAGAAACTTGAAAACCCCGCGTAAGCGGACACCCCGCGTAAGCGGACACTTTGGCCCGGAACAGAGGGTGTTCCGCTTACGCGGGGTTTTACTGTATATACAACCAGCAGCAATTTGTGTAGTACACCAACTGTACTTCAACATTTTGCACACCAGGTAGTAATTTCAGCTGTAACCAAATCAATCTTAAGTTACCTTTGCAGTGTTGCAATTGCAATCCATGCATGTTGGTGGTACCGAACAAAAGCCATCACTCTAGCCAACTACAAAAATTAGATACAAGTCTAAGTAATTGAGCCATATCAATAGGTGAGGTAAGAAAATAGAAGGACATGGACTGCGGCTTGAGAGTGTTTTTGACTCCCCTTGTTTTATTAACAAAGTAACATAATATAAAAAAAACATGAAGTAGTAAAATTAAAATAATAAAAAAAAAAAACTTGTCAGCTCGTAGGCTAGGTCCTACCTGGGGGCCCGATGGCAGCGGAGTGAGCGAGTCAGGTGAGACGAGGTGCACTGTTGCATTGCAATTGGTGCATGTCACTAGTGTAAATAACAATCCTGGTAATTGAATTTAACAATCAGCTTGAACTTTTTTAGCTCTTTTACCACGGTATACACTTCCTTCAAGCAGTTCCAGTTTGAGATTGCTCTACAGAAAAAGCTCTTATTAAAGACTGCGCTTTTTAACGGTGGTTGCATGAGCCTGAGTCCTTGTTTATTGCGCATAGGTAATTGTCGATTATCAATTAGGGCTTCAGTTTTTGTGAGAGTAAAGGCATAGTATAGTAGGTGTAAATCCCTGCGGTCAGATAGTCTCCAAATGTTTGCCAGGTCATGCAATTGGTTGGTAGTATATAATGGATTTATACCCAATTTTACACGGTAAGCAATGCGAAGAATTTTGTTTTGAAGTTTTTGTAACTCATCCGATCTGTATTTGGTCCCATTGTCAAAGATAAAGTCTGCATAGTCAAGATAGGGACGGATAGTGGATTTATAAATCTGTATTGTTGTATCAGGGTCTATATAATTCCTGATTTTTGAAAGAAGGTAAGTCTTATGTGAAATTTTTTTAACAACTGAGCAAGTATGGTCATGAAAATTTAATTTCCTATCAATGTTTTAGCCGAGGTAATTAAATACTTTGACCTGTGTTAGGGAAACATTATTAATCTTTATATCATAATATATACTCTTCCAACAGTCGAGAAGGGCATCAAAACAGTTTTTTTTTCGTTAAGGGTAAGGATATTTGAGCTACACCAACTAGATACTGTATCAAAAACCGAGTACATTTTGTTAAGCGTGTTAGTAGTTATCACCGCGTCATCCGCATATAATGAAATGTGACAATCGAGCTTTTTCAGCGCCTCAGGCAGATCGTTGATAAAGACCAAAAATAACGTTGGTCCGAGCAGAGAGCCTTGCGGCACACCATAAGAAGATAAAAGATGGTTTTGTGGACAAACGACCTTAAACCACGAGGAGTTGATGCGTAGTAATACACGAGCGCTAGCGACGTCAACCTCGAGAATACAAAATAAGATATTTAGAAATACGAAAAAGCTGTCTTTTTACATAGTAAAACCTGTGTCATTTCCCTCAACCTTTGACAGAATATAGTAGATTTATATCACCAAACATTTGAGTTTTAAAATTCATAGGTAAGCATCCTTGTTTTTGAAAGAATTGTAGAAAAAATACATTTGCAATACATTTCATGTAAATCAAGCAAATGTAAATTTGCATATTTTACCCATTATGATTACATAAACTGTATAAAAAATTAAATTTACTCAATCAGAATTAAAATGGATTCCGACTAACAAATAACAATATTAAAAAACCATCAGTGAATTCTAGGATATGCTTTGAAGATCCACATAAATCAGTTTGAATCGTCAATAGATTATTGTTGAGATAGAAGTTACTATCCTCATACTTCCTCCAGGATCTAAAGGATACACTAATAGCTATAATCACCTATGTGTGTTATTATTTAGGGATTGGTCGTCATTTTACTTATATAAATCCGTGTAAAGAACATTTTAATGAGAGGTGGGAGGTCTCCTTAATCATATACAAGAAGGGAATTGTCTTTCCCCCCCCCCCCCAAAAAAAAAATTATATATATATATATATATAAGCAACCACTAAATGGACTAAGCAACTGAACAAGAATCTTCCAGATCATCATAATATTATGTCTCTTTATATGGCCATCACAGTAATTGCTTCTCTCACTTGTTGAGATATTCTCGAATTACGCTTTATGTAATTGGCTTTTTGTTATTTCTAGAAATAAAATCTGCTTAATAAAGAAAAAATATATATAAATCCTTGTTCACGTAATCTCTTCCGTGGGTCGGTGCATTCTCAGAAGAGATCTAGCTTTATGTGAAATGATGAATGAGAAGGACAACTATCAGTTTATTAAGAGGAGGTAAATACACGTTAAGTCCCGGAGGTGAGGATGGTGTGAAGAAATACATATAGTCAACGTCTGTCTCTCAAGGGAAGGAAGACATTCAAAGAAAATGACACGTACTGGGGCTTGGTAAGTCAGTCATATGACGTATACGTCGTGTTGATGTTCCGGGGGGAGGAGGGGGGCGAAACTGTCTGTCACAAGCCTTTCTCCACTGGCTGGTGTCGCACGTTGTCTACTTAGGCCCGGCCCCACTGGTGCGATGCGATTGTCGCACTAAACGCACTAAACGCCATTAGTTACGCCATGTCTGAAGCCAAACATACCCCTGGCAACGTGCACTTCAGCACTTTATCTCACCCCGGTATTTTTCTCCATAGGCTTAACGTTAGGAACTCGTACTCCACGGCCGTGAAAGTACTGTACCCAATACTCAATGGCTAATTTGGCGAGTTATTTCAGCAATAAAGGTTGTTATACGGGGTAAAGCCCTGTCTCCACTGTGCGATCCAAGGTACATAGGTACGCCCAGTCTGAGACTGGGCGTACCTTCAGGATCACAACGCGGCAAAACGCACAGTGGAGACGGCAAGTTTCCCTCCAGTCTCAGACTGGGCGTACTGGTACACCCAGTCTCAGACTGGAGGTACCGCATGTACCCCGGATCGCAAGAGTTTTAAAATATCAAACATGGTTGATATTTGGTACGCCCAGTCTGAGACTGGGCGTACCTATAGCTAGGATCGCAAGCGCTTCAGACGCAAGAGGGGGGTTGTCTCCACACAGAATCGATTTTACCTTGCGATCCGAGGTACATGCGTTATGTCAAGCCGGTTCCTCCAGTCTCAGACTGGAGGTACCGGATCGCAAGCACCCCGAGTCGCAGAGTGGAGGAAGGCCTTAAGATAAAATCAGAAACACGCTTGTGAGAATAACTTGGTCTGCACTCCACCTCGTTTGACCACAAAGTAATTCACTCAGCTTCGCTTCGTGGATCACTCAGCAGTCAAACTCGGTTTTGGAGTACGGACCAAGTTATTCTCATCTCATGGGTTTCCTTCTAAGTATCCACTGAGTATATAAGCGTAATACGTTTATAATACACATACACATTACTTCCATAGAAATAACAGCTATTGCATCATATTCTATGGTATTCCAGCTCCAATTTGATGTGTCATACATGCATATCACCTCAATGATACTTTAGATATACCTAGATAACACAGGGACACCGAAACTACATACACACTAATACATTGGCAGGCCTAGCTATAATATGCTTATCTATTTCCAAGTTAAAACAAAGATGATTATCAACTATAAAGTTTAGACAGCTCAGACCCATTAATACAATACCCTAGTTTATTCCAGCAATTTAATCTGTTAAAAAATAACACTCCTGCAATCACACCCACCGCTCACACTCTAGGTGTGATTGCTAAATGTCTCTATATACATGCCGCCAGACTCGGCCGTGCTTGTCCGAGCGGCCGCGTAACTAGACAGTGGGCCGTTAGGTGGCGTTGAACGGCAACCACTGTTTTGAAGGTGTGTTGTTTGCGTTTGTTGTTTGGGTAGTTAAACGTCCAAATGTTATATTGGACTCATATTAGGTTTCATATTCATCGAATATATGAGATGAATTTAGGTATAAATCTCACCCCTACACATTTACTGAGGTAAGTTATTTTACGTCCCACACCACATAGACATGGTATGAGAAGACCTGGCCTTTGATATAGCAGTAAGTCTACCATTGCTGGGGGTGAAGGAGAAAGGTTGCTGTACACCACACCACATAGACATGTTATAAGAAGGACTGGCCTTTGATATAGCAGTAAATCTACCACTGCTAGGGATGGAAGAGAAAGGTGGCTGTACACCACACCACATAGACATGGTATAAGAAGGACTGGCCTTTGATATAGCAGTAAATCTACCACTGCTGGGCGTGAAGCAGAAAGGTGGCTGCACACCACACGACATAGACATGGTATGAGAAGGACTGGCCTTTGTTATAGAAGTAAATCTACCACTGCTGGGGATGAAGGAGAAAGGTGGCTGTACACCCCACCACATAGACAGCTCAAAGATTCCTATAATCTCACTGATGCCACCTAGCAGGAATACTGTGTGCCAGTGGATTCTCAAGGCTCTAAGCCTCGTTCGTTATGAATTATTCTCCCACAAAGCGCAGTGAGAACCGTTTACAGAATACGACGAGCGTGAGATCTTATGAGGGGGTGGTCGGTGAGTGTGTGCGATCATGTTCGATGCAAAAGGTCCATCATCATAAAAATCAATGGGTCGTGGTTTACTGAGTGCCCATACATTTTCAAAGGGGGTTGTGTGTACAATGTATAATTAGATGTAGTAATAGGGTTCTCATCGTTGTTTGTGATGACACGTGAGTGTTTTGTGTGATGATGTTGTGCTGCTGACTGTTGGGTTGACACCGGGATGGTCTACAGATCCTTGACTGTAGTCTGTTGTGTCGATGGTTTACTTTATATACAGCACAGTCGATGGCTTACCACATATTCACGTATTGCTGGTTGACAGGTCCATGTGGTACTGAGTGCGGTCTGTGATGCTGAAAACACAGTCGATGCCTTACTTTATATTCATCTATTGATGGCCCAGTCGATTGTTTACTTCATATATTTGTGGTGACGGCATACATACACATGTTGGTGGCACAGTTGATGTTTCACCTTCTATCCCCTTGCTGACGGCACAGTCGAAAACTTACTTTATATACACTTACTGACGGCACAGTCGATAACTTACTTTATATACAAGTGTTGACGGCACAGTCGAAGACTTACTTTATATACACTTACTGATGGCACAGTCGATAACTTACTTTATATACAAGTGTTGACGACACAGTCGAAGACTTACTTTATATACACTTACTGACGGCACAGTCGAAGACTTACTTTATATACAAGTATTGACGGCACAGTCGATAACTTACTTTATATACACTTACTGACGGCACAGTCGGTGACTTACTTTATATACACTTACTGACGACACAGTCGATAACTTACTTTATATACAAGTATTGACGGCACAGTCGATAACTTACTTTATATACACTTACTGACGGCACAGTCGGTGACTTACTTTATATACACTTACTGACGGCACAGTCGATAACTTACTTTATATACACGTGTTGACGGCACAGTCGATGACTTACTTTATATACACTTACTGACGGCACAGTCGATGACTTACTTTATATACACTTACTGACGGCACAGTCGATAACTTACTTTATATACACGTGTTGACGGCACAGTCGATGACTTACTTTATATACACTTACTGACGGCACAGTCGATAACTTACTTTATATACACGTGTTGACGGCACAGTCAATGACTTACTTTTGATAAACTTGCTGAAGGCACGGTCGACGACTTGATTTATAAACACATGTTGATGGTTTATTAGTCCATGTGGTCTGTTGTATCAATGGCTGACTTTATATACTTGTGATGATGGTTTACAACTCCATGTGGTATTGAGTGTTTTCTGTGGTGTTGATGTCGAAGTCGATGGCTGATTTTATATTCACGTGTTAAAGGTTTATAGGTCCATGTGGTCTGTTGTATCGATGTCTTGCTTTATACACACATGTTGATGGTTTGTAGATCCATATGGTACTGAGTGTTTTCTGTGATGATGATATGTTGCTGACTGTTGGGTTGACACGGGTACACTGCATGGTTTACAGGCCCATGACTGGTGTCTGTTGTATCATTGCCTTTCTTTACATACACAGCTGGTGCGAGGCGATCTACTTGATTAAATCTAATCCTCGATATTGTTCAGTTCTCAGGTGGCGCCCTCGGTGGTGACAGATGGTACTGAGGCTGTAACCGGCGTGTGGCGGTAGACGTCGATATCCACCCGCCAGTCACCAGCCGTCGCTTGCATGTCAATGAGTGACAATAGATGGTGTGATGTGCACACACGATTTGTTACACTGGCCGCTCCCTCACGCGTACACACGCAATACGGACGGATCCCTCTGTTGTACGGCCACCTGTTGCGCGAACAGAGCGGAGATTATTATTTATCATCCACCTAATACGGAGTCTCCATAGGAATAGCATTGGGTCTGAGCATTTAGCTACCAGGAGATTACTGAAACCCGTAAACTCCTGCAGGAGATTACTGGAAATAGTTATATTTCCATATGCAATTCATCAAATACTTATATTTGAAGGCATATAATAAAATAAAAATGTATTACCTTACTGGTACATACTCCCATACCTTGTTTCTTTTTATGAAAATATTCCACTCGCTCTGCGAGCTCGTGGAATATGTTTATCTAAAGAAACGCGGTATGTGAGTATGTACCAGTAAAGCCCAATGCCCATCTACCGATTTCGGAACATTCATGTACCTTTGTCGGCGACAAACGGACGGTAATTTGGCTCACTGAGGCATCCTAACGGAGTCGGCCGTAGTCGGTAGATGTAGGACAGCTAGGCAAGGGTGAGCCACCGATTAGTAGACCGATTTGCTTAGGACTAATATCCACCACCCCATATCCTCAATGTCTGCCGGTCGAGAGGAGGGTTACATAATTTGCCTGCGACAAGTTCACCGACTCCTATACGATTTGGAAACTAATCGCTCAACCCTGAATCGGTAGATGGGCATCAGGCTTAAGGTGTATACATTTTATCTTATTACGCACCACTACACTGGCCACCAGAGCTACACTACGTCAGCTTCGGTTGGGTTGATACACGCCGCCTTCATCACACACAGGCATACCTGTAAGTGTCTGTTACTCTCCCAGCAGAGGTTTCATGACCCTGGGTCTATGCTTGGAGAGTTACGATTGGTCAGTATAAAACTTGCCATCTGCCATCATACCCTGTGGCTATTATATTCAGTTACATCATATTCATAGTTTGATTGCGTCACACGTATATAATGTATATGGAGGTCACCTGCAGCCATTTTTGCATATTCTTATTTCCCTTTGTGTGGATTTTGACGGTGACACATAATCCTTGAGACATTTCGTACTGCTGTCGCACCTCCCTCACCCTTAAGCCTATAAGACACCGAAATGTGTTCCCGATTTATCCCGACCATCGGCTCGGTGAGAGTCGGGAATAAAATTTCGGTGTCTTATACCTATAAGACACCGACACGATGACTCTTCCCGACGACACCTCCTGCCTTTATAACCTCGTAAAACAACCCGATTGAGATCAAAGAGAGTGGCCGGGTGCCAGGCCCGGCTGGGCCCCGGGCCGGGTGATAAGTATATATAGGGAATAATGCAAAGTTTGATAACTTCTGGTCTATTTAAAATATCAGAAAACGGTTTTCAGATCTATGATCGCTTGTTTCTCCCCTACACATAGATATAAGAGACATGTAAATCGGACTGAGGGATAGATGGCAACGCTTTTTAAATGGCATGCTCAGAATCGGTAACAATCGGTGAAAGTGCGTACACCGGAATCTTAAGGTCGGGCAGAGTCGGTCATATCTGACATGGTAGTAATGCCCGACGCGTCGGGAAAAGCAATAATATCGGGTCGGTGAAGTGCGTATACCGACCCAATTGATGCAGATTGTCACAGACCCGACGGATCCGTCGGGCAAAGTTAGAATCGGGCACAGCGGTCGGGTCGGTGTCTTAAAGGCTTTACACACGCCACACGGTCGTACAAACTGGTGACACTCGGAGACGGGCACCTGTTGCATGCACAGTGCGAACACCACGCCACCTGTCAACAGTCCCCGCCACCACCACTGTATCCAACCACTGTATATTCAATCTTCCCGTCCAAATTTCATCTAAAGGCATTATTTTCAGAGAACATGTGCTACTGATGGAGATACTTTGAGCCTCGACTAATTCAGTAGGTGGTGGTGTTATTGTGTAATTCTCGCCAAATTCGTCAGTCACCACTTCACATGCCAGGCCGTTTCCATCACCGATCTTGTGTCCTGACTGCAGATTGGTGAACAATAATCAGGCAATGGAAACAGGCTTATATAAGTCTGTTCCCATTGGCCAATGAAAACAGAGGAGACTTTGTTACCAAGAAAGTCTGTCGGTGGTGCAACCAACTGTGTGTCGGTATCGAAAAATCCGCGAGGGTAGTAGATTTCCCTCAGTGACCAAGGTTTCACTCAGTGGTGGGTGGTGCTACATTGCATAATATAAGCAGAAAAAGTCGTGGGTCATTTCACGAGCTGGGTCGTTCCCATTGACCGATTTTTGGGTCAGCAGTGCCAAAGGTTTGTCGGTGGTTCCTGACTGTAGATCGGTGATGGGAAATCGGCCAATGAAAACAGGCTATATATAAGACATTGTGCAATAGAATTCTGGGCAATGGTACAGCTGCAGTAGTTATTAGCGAGTGCTAGTACGCACTATATACATGGCCTAAAGGTTAGAGTGGACACATTGAACTTCCAGCGTGCTTCCAGAAAACTATCCCTTCACTATCTGCATGCTGTTCACTGTGATAGTGAGAACAGAGCAGGGAGCCAGTGTCTGAAGGTCTTAGAGGCATGCCCAGCTGACCATGACCAATCACTCAAAACTAAAATACTTTACCACCCACTGGTTCCTGATATCTTTGGATACAAGATAGGCAGTTGCAGATATGGCACGTTTCCTTGGTGCAAGTGGGTTACAGAAAACTATATATTGAATGAGTGTAACCCAAACCTTTTTATATTATTATTTATTTATAATTGCACGCTCATTCATCAATGATGAACATACCATTTGCTGCTAGTCTATAGAAGAGGTGCCTATGCATGTGTTTTATTACCCACCCAATACGGAGTCTCCATACTAAGCTTGTGGAACCTCCAGATCGCTACTGAGTAGAATATGGAAACCCGTATTCTCCTAGAAGAATACGGCTTTTTCGACCACCTGACCTAAACATTCCACGGCACTTGCGTTGTATTTCTAATCATTTACAAGATTTTTTTCCTAATAATTAGCCGAAAGGTGAGTAATAAATACAATATTATACGGAAGCTGGCTTACTGTCTTCGTATGTCAAAAATACGCGGTAAAATTATTGATCAGATATATCCCGATGCCGTAGGCAGAGGGATGTATCTGATTAATGATTTTACCATGTATTTTGACGTACTAAGACAGTTAGCCCGTTTTCGTATTATTATATACCTAAAAATAGCGAAATTTTAGCTAGTCACGTGATCACATACCCCGTACATCACAATGTGACGTACGGCTATACATACGTCATGGGTAGCAGCGGGCAGTATGTGTGGGTCATACTGCCATATGTATATAATAATACCATGATTTCGATCTCTGTGGCCGTATTCTCCTTGTAGTTGACGCTACGCAATACTCTTCGCTATCGCTCGAAGTTTTACTTTGTGTCAACTACGCGGAGAATACGACCACTCAGATCGAAATCATGGTAATATTCTGTATATATGAACCAGTCTGTTTCACTCATATTTTATTATCAAACATAGACACATGATAAAGGTACCACTATGTATGTATTTTCTCAGTAGCCTGTTAACTGTTTGTAAGCAGAGATTGAGCAGAATTGTTGGACTAATAATCCTTCCCCTTGCAAATGGAGGTAATAAGATAGGTATTTGTCTATTCTGTAACACTATCATTAGCTTTGTATTCCATTCATCATACAATGCAGTATAAGAAAAAGAAGTTGTTTTGATCTCTTAGTTCAGTGACAGATGATCCCATTATATTCCACATTACCATTCACATTATTCTCATGACATGTCATCAATCTACCGAATAACAATGGGAACCTCGTAGCCAGTAATCTTCGGGCATGTGGATTTAAGGGTCAAGATTCCTAGAGCCTACAGAAGATAGGGACCATAGTTTCCCTTATAGTTAACCTGGAGTCCTTACAACTCCAGATTGAAAAAAAACAACCTTTTCATCATTTAACAATTTTAGCTATATTTTGTACTGAGAAGCCTGAAAGAGCAGTTTCAAGGATTATAGAGATATTTGGGGTAAGTTTACTTGAACTTTTATTTGCAGCCAAGCCTCATCTAAGTAAAACCCTGGCTTTATCAGTATGTTGAGATTTGAGTAGTTGTATTTCTATTATATTCCCTCTGAAATCATGCTTATCATACGATCGGCCGACAAACACGGTGTAGATTTTTTTTGTTCTCCTAAAGGCCTATTTCCATTGACCATCACCTATAAACAGTCAGGAACCACCGACGGACATTTAGCACTGCTGACCAGAAATGGAAATAGGCCATTAGGAGAACACAGAAAATCTACACCTGTTTGTCGGCCAATGGGAAAAGGCCTATAAAGAGACTTAACATTGAGATTTTATTGGTTCCATTCCTTTTATACTTCTTCTGAAATCATTGTCATACTGCATGGTCTAAGGTTAAAGAGACTTAACACCTGTTCATATTAATGAAGTGTCCTGGGGCTACAACTGTGGAAGTCCCAAGAAAGATATGTGTTTTATGACAGGCGGCAACCGTTTACAGAATGTATTAAATAATGATTAGCTATCACAATTAGCTATTACAATCACCTCTAACAAGTAACAGAATTCTCATGAGATTCTGACTTTGAACAGGTTTAGAATTTAGAGGGGCATTTTGGTCCTGGTCAAATGGACCTGTTGCACTTATGTACCTGCTCTAGCCAATATGAAGCCAGCAAGCATGATTACATATTTGTAACACCCCTCACCTCAAGGGCACTTGAGTCCCAGGGTGAGTGTTCACTGTGACTATGTCTGAGATTATGCACCAGGTGTGTCCTCCAATGTGAATCAAATTCGCCATTTTTCCTTGAGACTGATAAAAGAACTTTGCCTTGAGAATTCTGTACCAACGGAGAATTGTCTGAGCCTATGGGAAAGGTGTGAAGTACACCCGTCTCAGGTACGTGAGTCTCTACGTGTGGACCCCACTTTAGACTATAGAACTGATACAACTATTCAAGACCATTTCTCATCGCATATGACAGTTGTAGAAAATACGATCGTACCTGTCAAACATAGTTGCACTACGAAAATATAAAACTTGCATATTGCCGTACATGGACTACGGAGATGTGCTCTACATGAGCCCAGCCAGTAAATACCTGGAAAATGCCAAACCAATAACAAGAAATATCTTAACTGTTAGTAAAGTAAGGATGAAAAGCAGTATGCTAAATTGACACATACTATTATCATTGTATTATGCCACCATGGTTGGATCTGGATTCTTATTTCACGAAAAGAAATACACCAAAAGATACACCCAAAAAATACAGCAAAAGCCTTTAGTACCAGCAGAAGCCTATAGCTCTACCGACAAAATCCAATAGTATTACAAACACTATTGCACAGTATTTGACAATATTGCATGCAAATGATGCAATGCTTGCACAATATGATAGTCAAATGATGCAACATTAAACTACGGGGTGCAATAGACATATTATTACATGCCTGAGTGCGAATGACAGTGAAATTCTCCCCCTCATTGTGGTGTTGTATTCGGCCACTACGCCCCACTACGGTGTGCTTCGTCTTACTGAACGTAATCTAACATACTGTGGATGAGATCCGTGAGATCGACGTCATTGCTACCAATGTCAACATGGTGGACCACATCAGCTATTGACGTTAAAGTTGCGATACAAGCGCCCCGTAATATGAGAAAACGTAGTGACTGAGCCCGTACGGGTGACCGTTAGAGGTATTTTTTCATCAAATGGCCGAGAACGGACACCGTACGGGCTCAGTCACTACGTTTCCTTATTACTATACACCTCCAACTCATTTAAAACGCCGTTTCATGACCTTTCCTACACTGTGGTTAAACCCCCCGTTCCTGTACAAAGCCAATGACATTCACTACGGCCCGCTAGCGGGAAAAACCCGGCAACTGCCGACGTGGAGCGGACTATGAAATGTGTGGCGCACTTCATACTGGAACTCTGGTAGCCAAGGTAATTATGACGTCGACAACGCGGAGCGGCGTAACGGGAAGCGGTCGGACTTGTTGATATCGATCAGTCTCGCAGATTTAAGCTATTTAAACGGTTTTACGTGAACGCCCAACGTCAGATGCCCCTATATTTAAACAAAACGCACTTCAATTTGTTACAGGTAAGGCTAAGAATGTCTCTCAAGTTATGAATGGGAGAGAACGGCTATTTTTTGTTTGTTTTTGACACGGACAATGCCCTCGCGCAATCGCGATATTTTACGTTAGCGGGCCATAGTGTCTGTAGCAGCGGAACGTATATTTATACATGATAAAGCCTATGGGAATCACTACCGCCCGCTGCACGGCGGGCTCGAACAGAATTTATACTATACCCGTAGCAGCGGTTAATATTTCATAGACGTTCGGCCACAGGTGTATAGTAATAACTACAAGTGCCAATTGTCGAGGTATATAACATGGGGCTTTCACAAACAACAGTTTAAATAGCTCAAATATTCTAAATCAGTCAATAGTAACAACATGTCACTTGCCTTGTTCCGCAGACATGTCAGATGTACTTGTTGCACATGCGCAAAAATATTCAAATGAGTCTCACTCTCCAAATCGTAGTCGCTCACCAACTTCTGCCAACCAGACACTACACCTAGCCGATGCTTGACCGCTATTAGCTTGCGTCTAGGACTAGGATTGGGAGAGTGACGTTAATTTACATATTTTCGCACATGCACAACGGCGACATCGGGTCTAGACTTCCGGTTTGACAGTGTCAACATGGAGAGGTTGGGGGAGTGACTCTATGACTCTGTAAGCATTAAAGATGGTGTTTCTTCATCAAATTGAGGTATAAAATGATAAGAAAACGACCTGACTGTGGGGAGAACTTTGTCCAGGGACCTGTTTCAGTAGTTTCGTGACATGTCTAGATGGCGTCTGTGACACCATATGGACAGATCACAAGATTGCATCGATGACACACAGAGTTTCACTTCCCGTAGGAATACTTTAACATGAGTAGGGGATACATATAATCTATAATCGTTCCAAATATGAAGAAGCCACTTCGATCTTCTGATATTTGGTAGTCTTTTCCGCTGTTGCTTGCACTGTTGGTGCCGCTATTGATTTCTGTCTAGGCCTAATGTCACGAGACTACTGAAACAGGTCCCAGGTCCTCGGTCACCTATCGTGGACATTTGCCTGCGTGTTGGGGAAAATAATAATCCATGATAAGTGACCTCGAACTAAGACACAGTTCGCCCACAGTTAGGTCGTTTTCTCTTAATATACAATGTTGTTTTCATGCCAAGAAAGCCTATAGCACATTAGCCTCGGTATCAATTATGCATCTAATTAAGGAACAACATTTCAAACACATAAACCCAATATATATATATATTCCATAGAGGCATCCATGTATCTAATTTATCTAGATTTATTATTATTCCAGGGCACTTCATTACAATTCAGTCGGTGACTTCATAATGTCCTTTACCGAAAAACATGGTCGCACAGGTGTTGAAAACACTTAACCTTAAACTTTTTAGTGGATCATTTCAAGTTATAGCCCAAGGGCACTTCATTAGAGGGAACTTGTGAACAGTAATGAATACAGAGGGCGCTTTCATAAACACATACGCCACCTAGCGCACGTTTGTAAGACCGCGGTCGGTCACGTGACCCTCAGTCTTCACTTCGAATTTTCTCCCAAGAAGAGGTTTGAATTTTCCACCCACCCACCCTACATGAACTTTCTGTCAGGGTGAAAAGGGTTTTTCACATGTCATGTACTTGTTTTTTGATAAACTCACATTTATCGTATGTCAATTTCAACTTGTTTATCAATCTCATACACTGCGTAAAACAATTGTCAATTTCAACTTTTTCAATTTTCATGTTAACAATTTAATACAATTCGTAATACCTACACATTGTATTACATAACGGTATTATTAATTGTTTTACTACGTACTACGTATAAATTGTCCAAAGTATAATAAATACCATACACTATAATGCGCTCGTTATTTAATCATTAATATCTAACAGGTGTCTCATTATTTCTTTGATGTATCGCTTATCCTGCCACTTCTCTATTTTTTATTAGTATTTTATTCATTTTGTCGTAAGGCTGGTCCTTCATGACTAGTTTTTTCATCTAGTAATTCACATTTTATCGTTTAGATTTGGATTGAGTAAGGTAAATGAGGATGAGTAATTGGAAGGAAACCCACGAGATGAAAATAGCTTGGTCCGTAATCCACCGAGTTTGACAGCAGAGTAATTCACGAAGTTATAAATAAAAGCTGACTGAATTTCTCTGTGGTCAAACGAGGTGGAGTGCGGACCAAGTTATTTTCATCGAGTGGGTTTCTGATTTTATCTCACCCTGTATAATATGATTTATTGATAAAATGAATCACCCAATTAGCCATTGAGTATTGGGTACACGAACCTCACGGCCGTGGAGTACGAGTTCCTAATGTTAAGCCTATGGAGAAAAATACCGGGGTGAGATAAAGGCCAGGCCCCACCTACCACGATGGTCTACGGCATACTTCTCGATGGCTACGATTTGAAATGCCCAAATTGTGACCTATCGGGAGGTCCCCGATAGTTGCAAATCGTGGACATGGTTTGAAATCGTAGAGCGAAGAAGTGCCTTCGGAGGATTAAAAACATAAACTAAGGTCACGATTGCCTCACGATTCAATCGCGATTCAATGAACATCTCAGTCATGATTTTAATATTGATACATACTATAATTTTTGAAATATTGAATGAATCCGAATAATTTGTCTACATGTATTTATGATATATTATGATATTATTTTCAGACATTAAACATTAAAATTGAACAATATAACTGTGGTAGAATAATAACTCTGATATGAAACTATTATTTTCAGACACTTAGACTTCATCAAATAATATCATAATTACAGCGATTCTACATCTATATGCGTCCTAACTAATCCCAGAATTTCATCATTTTCCGCCAATTATCTCGCCCGCAAGAGATATTTTTCCGTTAAATCACCTCCAATAGGCTATGACAGGCTACGAGAATTCCAACATGTTGGATTTTATCCAGACCTCTACGATTGGTGTTTTCAATCGCAGCCTATCGTGAGGTATCGTAGACGGAATCGTAGAAACCTGTTCCACCTACCACGATTTTGGCTGGCCACACGATAGAATCGGTATGGTGTCGGGAAGGCAGTCATAAGGCCTATCGGGACAAGAATCGTGCTAGATGGGGGCTGGCCTTAATTCTAATCATGGTTGTAAATCATAGACCGTCGGAATGGCTTTGTAGGATAAAAAATATAAACCATGGTCACGATTGGCTCACAATTCAAACTTTGTATCAATGTTGATCTCAGGCATAATTGCTATATCGAAATATACTATGATTTTGGCAAAAATTGAATGAATTATCTTCTAGATATATTAACAATAGGAACTTGTATAGGTTTCTAGGTATAGGAACGCGTTTTTCCAAGCTCAATAAACAAGATTTTCTATTTTTTGGAACCAAGTCAGTATTCGGCCAGGGATATGGTAAGGCTGCATACTGGACACCTGACCATTTTACCAGGCCTTTACAGTTGGCACATGGATAGTGAAGGGTTAGCTTTTTTTTGCAGCAAGCTAAACGCCTGTGTGAGCATTCTAACCCCTAGGTAACGTACAGAAGAACCCCGCGTAAGCGGACACCCTCCATTCCAGGCCAAAGTGACCCCTTTTGTGGGGTGTCTGCTTACTCAAGGTTGAAATAAATATCTAATAAAGGCAACCGTTCCCAGCAAAGGTGTCCGTTAATGCGGGTCGTCTGCTTTCGCGGGGTGTCTATTAATGCCAAGTGCCTGCTTAAACTCCCTGACAGCTAGCACGTTGTGGTCCGTTTGGTATTCCCTGGGTTTGAATCCGATCTAGTTTAGCATGCCCAACGAGAAAATTCCCACATCCGGCCAATCAACACCCGTTTCTGGTATTATCCTACCCCTAATATAAAATTCCATATGCTTAACATTGAGTTTCCGTATGCCACGCTGACTGGCATATGCCACTAGTGGCATGCAGAATTGCTATCACGTAATATTCCAAAATCGAGGAGACAGGGTAGGATAAAATCAAAACCTGATTCGTTTTAACCGTGGTCACGGCATGCCACTCCTGGAGTTTTGGCTCCAGACTTCACTCGGCTTCGCCTCGTGATATCTCTACACCAAACTCCAGTCGTGGCCTACGGTGGCCAAGATTAAAACTCATCCAGTTTTACGATAGACTCCAACAGACCTCTCCCAGTGTGCCCCGTGCACCTCAAGTGGTGGTGAAAGAGACCTACTGCTGTCACACAATTCACAGTCCGCACCGCGTCGACAGTTGGCGCAGTTCTCCGGTACCGGGCCGTAGTGAATGGCAGTGGTATAATACGGGAATGTGGGGGTCGATTCACCGACCGGACAGTTGATAAAATGGTATTTTAAATGAGTTGGAGGTGTATAGTAATAAGAAAACGTATAGTAATACAAAATACGTATAGTAATACAAAATACGGGCCTCCCGCTTGCGGCGTCGGGCCGTAATTTTTCATCAAATGACCTAGAACGGTTACCCGTACGGGCTCAGTAACCACGTTTTCTCAAATTACTCTGTATGTTTGAACATAGGATATGCCTTTGATATAACACTGTGTGTGGAACAGAGGACAAGTCTGTGATATATTACACTATATGTGGAACAGAGGACAAGTCTTTGATATATTACTCTGTGTGTGGAACATATGACAAGTCTTTGATGTATTACACTGTGTGTGGAACATAGGACAAGTCTTTGATATATTACTCTGTGTCTGGAACATAGGACAAGTCTTTGATGTATTACACTGTGTGTGGAACATAGGACAAGTCTTTGATGTAATACACTGTGTGTGGAACATAGGACAAGTCTTTGATGTATTACACTGTGTGTGGAACATAGGACAAGTCTTTGATATATTACACTGTGTGTGGAACATAGGACAAGTCTTTGATGTATTACACTGTATGTGGAACATAGGACAAGTCTGTGATATATAACACTGTGTGTGGACCATAGGACAAGTCTTTGATGTATTACACTATATGTGGAACAGAGGACAAGTCTTTGATGTATTACACTATATGTGGAACAGAGGACAAGTCTTTGATGTATTACACTATATGTGGAACATAGGACAAGTCTTTGATGTATTACACTGTGTGTGGAACATAAGACAAGTCTTTGATGTATTACACTGTATGTGGAACATAAGACAAGTCTTTGATGTATTACACTGTGTGTGGACCATGCCTTTGATCCATGAGGCTGTGTGTAGAGACATGACCAGGCTGGTTGGCGCTCATCCATGTGTGACCTCACTGCACCTCTCTCATTCACTGAGTTTGCGCAGTGTGTCTGCTCGTCACACTTCACTGAACAAACTCTCCCTTCACCTCCGAACGCCGTACGAGGGATGGGGGGGGGGAGTTATTGATCTTATTGAGACACAGCAGGCAGTAGATCATCAATAAGTGACACGGTCACGTCTCTTTATTTGTATCTCCATTGTATACAGGCTTCTGCATAGTCAGGGCAGGACAGCAGGATCCTGGCTTTTTTAAAGGCATATCAGACAATTTGGCGTGAAAATTTAAACCCATGTCATTTTTCTGAAAATTAAATACAATGATCTCCAAGCATTGTAGAGCACATTTCTGAAATTTTAAAAAGTATTTTTTAGCATGTCAGTTTCCTCAAACTTTCACAGAATATAGTACACATATAGTACCACTTATTTATCTTTTAACAAGGTCACCGTCCTTATTTTTAAAAGAGTTGAAGAAAGCCATGTTTTCCAGTACTTTCCTTATGTATATCAAGCAAATGTAAATTAGTCTATTTTACCTTTTAAAATCGGATAAACTGGACAAAAGGTTAAATTTACTCATGTAGAATTAGAATAAATCCCCATAAAACAGTTTTGATTAATAATTGCCATTATTTAAAAATCACCAGGTGACGACACTGTGAATTGTAAGATATGCCTTTAAAGGCACATCCTACAACTCACAGTGGCTCCTCCTAGTGATTTGTGAATATTGACAATAATCTGTCCAATTCTGTCCATGCAACATTTTTGTCTTGTTTCACTAGACCCAACAAGTAAAATGGGCCCATTTTCATTTAGGTGATTTCTATAGGAAATGTACTTAAAAATAGGTCTTCTTCAAGTTCCTCAAAAGCAAAGACGGTCACCCATGGTTTTTGAAACTGAAATCTATAGTACAAAGCATTTATAATATTCTGTGAAGGTTTGAAGAAAATGACAGGGTTTTAAAATTAAAAATCAAACATGTTTAAAATCTTTGTGTATTCTATTATGATATTGTCATAATATCAATCTCTAGATCAAAAACTAATGCGGTGATCCTAAATGTCTGAGATAGATATGGGTTATATAACACTTGGAGACCATGATCTCAAAATTCGAGGAAAATGACAAGTTTTTCAATTTTCGAGATGAAATGTCTGAAATGCCTTTAAGGGGAGGCCTTGCATTGTATGATAACCCATCGATTAGGTGTAGTTTAGCAACCTTTGACACTGTGAGTGGGTAACAAAGGAATGGACTCGGCAGGACAACTGGGTTTATAAATCATATGATACACCAGTCACATTAACGTCTATGAGACTATAGGCCTATTTCCATTGGCCGACGAAACGGGTGTAGATATTTTGAGTTACCCAGAAAGTCTGTGGATGGTGCCACTGACTGTGCGTCTATAGAGAAGGGTAGTAGATTTCACCCAGTGACCGAGCTTTCACTTAGTGGTAGGTGGTGCCACATTGCATAATCTAAGCAGAAAAAGTCTTGGGTTATTTCACGAGCTGGGTCGTCTCCATTGACCGACTTTGGGTCAGCATCGCCAGAAGTCTGTCAATGGTTCCTGACTCTAGATCGTTGACGGGAAATCGGCCGATGGAAACGGGCCTTAACAGAGATCAGATTATGTACAAGATATTACCACATTTGGATATGCGTGTTTTTTGTATTTCTTTTGTGTATTTTTTAGAGCGTGCTTGCACACGCTATACACATCATCTATAGACCTAGAGGTTAGAGTGGTCACATACACTTTCAGCGTGCTGCCAGAAAACTATCACTTTACTATCTGTGTGCTGTTCACTGTGATAGTGAGAACAGAACAGGGTGCCAGTGTCTCGGAGTCTTAGAGGCATGCTCAGCTGACCATGACCAATCACTAGAGACCGAAATACCTCATTGACCCACTGGTGTTTCACCTTGATATTGTTGGATCCTAGACTCAGGTGGTTGCAGAAATAGCAGGTCGACTGGGTTCAATTATGTTACAGAAAACTATCCATAGACTGAACGTAACCCAAACCTTTTCTTCTTTTTCATTCATAATTGATTGCACGCTCATTCATCAATGATGAACATACTATTTGCTCCTAGTTATTAATATAGATCGCCAATGAAGATACATTTAGCGGTCTACCACTTCACCCAAAATATCGTATTCTCAGCGTAGTTGACAGGTAGAAATACTTCTAGTGATTGCTTGTATTCATTACTCACCTTTCACTAATTATCAGGAAAAAACATTATAAATGATTAGAAATTCGACACAAGTGCTATGCATTGTTTACATAAAAGAGTTCTAATATTATTATATACCTCCGGCATCGGGATGTATGTGATCAATAATTTCACCGCGTATTTTTGACGTACGGAGATAGTTAGCCAGTTTCCGTATAAAACCCTTCTGGTGGCCGAAAAATCTGTATTCTCCTAGGAGAATATGGCTTTCCAGATTCAACTTACTAGCATTCTGTAGGATACATAGGCTTAGTATAGAGACTCTGTATTAGGTGGGTAATAAATAATAAACCAGTCATGTAAACCTCCATCAGACAAACAGAGAGTAAATTGTATTATAACACTTCATGTTCACCTCTTCCACTGCTGGGGATGAAGGAGAAAGGTGGCTGTACACCACAGCACACAGACATGTATTAGAAGGACTGGCCTTTGATATAGCAGTAAATCTACCACTGCTGGGGATGAAGGAGAAAAGTGGTTGTATACCACACCACATTGACATGGTATGAGAAGGACTGGTCTTTGATATAGCAGTAAGTCTACCACTGCTGGGGATGAAGGAGAAAGGTGGCTGTACGCCACACGACCTAGTCATGGTATGAGAAGGACTTACCTTTGACATAGCAGCAAATCTTTCACCGCTGGCAATGAAGCAGAAAGGTGGCTGCACATCACACCACACATACATAGTATGAGAAGTACTGGCCTACTATTGCTTAGGATGAAGGAGAAAGGTTGCTACACACGACACCACAAAAGTCTACCACTGGGGGAGGGGGGTGAAGGAGAAGAGTGGCTGCAGTGGGAATACCTTACTGGTAGTTTCAGAAGCAACCACCTGTGGAGCTGTGTAATTGTTCCCTTGTTATCGCTCAGTTTGCGACTTCCCGTCGCGGGGGGCGCCACTGTCGTCACGGAGAACGCCGGAAGTTGGTCCTCTCTCTGAGTGAGATGCTAAATTCTTTAACGCATCCTGGAGATAGACCCCTGCGGAGCATGAACTGTGATTGGACACATGTATACTGAACTGTGATTGGACACATATATACTGAACTGTGAGTGGACACATGTATACTGAACTGTGAGTGGACACATGTATACTGAACTGTGATTGGACACATGTATACTGAACTGTGATTGGTCACATGTATACTGAACTGTGATTGGACACATGTATACTGAACTGTGAGTGGACACATGTATACTGAACTGTAATTGGACACATGTATACTGAACTGTGATTGGATACATGTATACTGAACTGTGATTGGGCACATGTATACTGAACTGTGATTGGGCACATGTATACTGAACTGTGAGTGGACACATGTATACTGAACTGTGATTGGGCACATGTATACTAAACTGTAATTGGTCACATGTATACTGAACTGTGATTGGACACATGTATACTGAACTGTGATTGGTCACATGTATACTGAACTGTGATTGGTCACATGTATACTGAACTGTGATTGGACACATGTATACTGAACTGTGATTGGACACATGTATGCTGAACTGTGATTGAACACATGTATACTGAACTGTGATTGGACACATGTATGCTGAACTGTGATTGGACACCTGTATACTGAACTGTGATTGGACACATGTATACTGAACTGTGATTGGTCACATGTATACTGAAATGTGATTGGACACATGTATACTGAACTGTGATTGGACGCATGTAAACTAAACTGTGATTTGACACATTCAACACGACCCATCCTGAGTCAAAACAACTCACCCCAAGTCATCACAACACACCTAGAGTAAATACAGCTCACCCTAAGACAACGCAACTCACCTTAAGTCATCATACCTTATCCCAATTCAACACAACTCATCCCAAGTCAACACAACTCACCCCGAGTCAACACATCTCACAATGAGTCAACACAACTCACCTGGAGTCATCACAACTCATCCTGAGTCAACACAACTCACCCCAAGAACAGGGTGCCAGTGTCTCGGAGTCTTAGAGGCATGCTCAGCTGACCATGACCAATCACTAGAGACCGAAATACCTCATTGACCCACTGGTGTTTCACCTTGATATTGTTGGATCCTAGACTCAGGTGGTTGCAGAAATAGCAGGTCGACTGGGTTCAATTATGTTACAGAAAACTATCCATAGACTGAACGTAACCCAAACCTTTTCTTCTTTTTCATTCATAATTGATTGCACGCTTATTCATCAATGATGAACATACTATTTGCTCCTAGTTATTAATATAGATCGCCAATGAAGATACATTTAGCGGTCTACCACTTCACCCAAAATATCGTATTCTCAGCGTAGTTGACAGGTAGAAATACTTCTAGTGATTGCTTGTATTCATTACTCACCTTTCACTAATTATCAGGAAAAAACATTATAAATGATTAGAAATTCGACACAAGTGCTATGCATTGTTTACATAAAAGAGTTCTAATATTATTATATACCTCCGGCAT
This sequence comes from Alentia gelatinosa, assembly GCA_950022655.1. Taxonomy (NCBI): domain Eukaryota; kingdom Metazoa; phylum Annelida; class Polychaeta; order Phyllodocida; family Polynoidae; genus Alentia; species Alentia gelatinosa. The sequence goes on along the minus strand of OX465591.1, from coordinate 2,402,619 downwards.
CGGGATGTATGTGATCAATAATTTCACCGCGTATTTTTGACGTACGGAGATAGTTAGCCAGTTTCCGTATAAAACCCTTCTGGTGGCCGAAAAATCTGTATTCTCCTAGGAGAATATGGCTTTCCAGATTCAACTTACTAGCATTCTGTAGGATACATAGGCTTAGTATAGAGACTCTGTATTAGGTGGGTAATAAATAATAAACCAGTCATGTAAACCTCCATCAGACAAACAGAGAGTAAATTGTATTATAACACTTCATGTTCACCTCTTCCACTGCTGGGGATGAAGGAGAAAGGTGGCTGTACACCACAGCACACAGACATGTATGAGAAGGACTGGCCTTTGATATAGCAGTAAATCTACCACTGCTGGGGATGAAGGAGAAAAGTGGTTGTATACCACACCACATTGACATGGTATGAGAAGGACTGGTCTTTGATATAGCAGTAAGTCTACCACTGCTGGGGATGAAGGAGAAAGGTGGCTGTACGCCACACGACCTAGTCATGGTATGAGAAGGACTTACCTTTGACATAGCAGCAAATCTTTCACCGCTGGCAATGAAGCAGAAAGGTGGCTGCACATCACACCACACATACATAGTATGAGAAGTACTGGCCTACTATGGCTTAGGATGAAGGAGAAAGGTTGCTACACACGACACCACCAAAGTCTACCACTGGGGGAGGGGGGTGAAGGAGAAGAGTGGCTGCAGTGGGAATACCTTACTGGTAGTTTCAGAAGCAACCACCTGTGGAGCTGTGTAATTGTTCCCTTGTTATCGCTCAGTTTGCGACTTCCCGTCGCGGGGGGCGCCACTGTCGTCACGGAGAACGCCGGAAGTTGGTCCTCTCTCTGAGTGAGATGCTAAATTCTTTAACGCATCCTGGAGATAGACCCCTGCGGAGCATGAACTGTGATTGGACACATGTATACTGAACTGTGATTGGACACATATATACTGAACTGTGAGTGGACACATGTATACTGAACTGTGAGTGGACACATGTATACTGAACTGTGATTGGACACATGTATACTGAACTGTGATTGGTCACATGTATACTGAACTGTGATTGGACACATGTATACTGAACTGTGAGTGGACACATGTATACTGAACTGTAATTGGACACATGTATACTGAACTGTGATTGGACACATGTATACTGAACTGTGATTGGGCACATGTATACTGAACTGTGATTGGGCACATGTATACTGAACTGTGAGTGGACACATGTATACTGAACTGTGATTGGTCACATGTATACTAAACTGTAATTGGTCACATGTATACTGAACTGTGATTGGACACATGTATACTGAACTGTGATTGGTCACATGTATACTGAACTGTGATTGGTCACATGTATACTGAACTGTGATTGGACACATGTATACTGAACTGTGATTGGACACATGTATGCTGAACTGTGATTGGACACATGTATACTGAACTGTGATTGGACACATGTATGCTGAACTGTGATTGGACACATGTATACTGAACTGTGATTGGACACATGTATACTGAACTGTGATTGGTCACATGTATACTGAAATGTGATTGGACACATGTATACTGAACTGTGATTGGACGCATGTAAACTAAACTGTGATTTGACACATTCAACACGACCCATCCTGAGTCAAAACAACTCACCCCAAGTCATCACAACACACCTAGAGTAAATACAGCTCACCCTAAGACAACGCAACTCACCTTAAGTCATCATACCTTATCCCAATTCAACACAACTCATCCCAAGTCAACACAACTCACCCCAAGTCAACACATCTCACAATGAGTCAACACAACTCACCTGGAGTCATCACAACTCATCCTGAGTCAACACAACTCACCCCAAGTCAACACAACTCATCCTGAGTCATCACAACACATCCCAAGTCGACACAACTGTGTCACCCCAAGTCATCACACCTCACCCGGAGTCATCACAACTCACCCCAAGTCATCACAACTCAACCCAAGTCATCACATCTCACCCGGAGTCAACACGACTCAACCTGAGTCAACATGACTCAACCTGAGTCAACACAACTCACCCCAAGTCAAGACAACTCACCCGGAGTCAACACAACTCTCCCAAAGTCAAGACAACTCACCCAAAGTCAAGACAACTCATCCTGAGTCAACACAACTCATCCCGAGTCAACACAACTCGTTGAGAGTCAACACAGCTCAACCTAGTCAACACAGCTCACCCGAGCACAAGACGACGTCGGCCTCGCTTTCTCCGGCCATAGATATATAGACCTGACTTGTATCCAATTAAAGGTTCGTTTATCATTTTATTATTACACTTTATTGGGAGAACACGTTTTGCAGCAGATTCAGCATAAATGAAGGAACCCACACCCCCTGTCTTAGAAACACTGATAAAAGGTTTGCCACTCCCCCACCCCTCATCCTCACTTTGGTGGCCCTGGTGCCCAGTGTTCCTGTAGAGCGTAGTGTGGTCAACATTCCCCAGACGGAGTGTGCATGGCCTGTCTTAGAAACACTGATAAAAGGTTTGCCACTCCCCCACCCCTCATCCCCACTTTGGTGGCCCTGGTGCCCAGTGTTCCCATAGAGCGTAGTGTGGTCAATATTCCCCAGACGGCGTGTGCATGGCCTAGTCAGGTTAGTTTGGCAACCAACCCCTTCTACGATATAGAGGTTGGTCGTGTTAAATCACACACGTATCCCCTGGGTATCCCTTACGGTTCGCCTGTAACCTGTTTCATTCTATGTATACTATAAAACCAGATATACTTAATATGAAATATTTATCACTAACAAATTGACAAAGATACCACAAATTACGTTCAAAATATTATGAAATAGTACACAGGAAAGGAATTAAGATAATGGAAAATTGGCTTCGAGGTTATGACATAGAATAAGAAACATATTCTACCCTGTAATGCATCCAATATTCACCAGATGGTGTATTCCTATCTAAAGGTATAAGTACTACACAGGTGGGAACCAGCCAAGGGTCAAGTAGACTCTAGTACAGCCCGTTGTCGCCAGGGCCAGGGCGCACAGGCTCTCATACTGGGACTGTTTTGCGCTGCCATTTTAAGGTGGGAATTCCTACCTTCTGCCCAACATGCACCTGGAAAATGGCAGATCGCTGGTTCTAACCTTGTGTGTATTGCAATCCAGTAACCAGCAATATGATACAGTATCCCTCTTGTCAAACTGATCCTATAAATAGAACAGCCAACCCGGCAATTCCTCTCACTAAAGGTGGCTGGCCAGTCAGAGCCATGCTCTGTTAGACCTTCATGTACCGTAACCCGGAGGCGGCGCGGTGAGTGAACGGACTAAGGGTCAAGGCGACATCTGGATCTAACCCGACCAGAGCTAATATTTGTAGCTCTGGTTGCCAGTGTATAGTCAGGTACGCTGGTTCCCGGGGGTATCCGCTAGGAGGCTCGGCAGAGATTGCACCTCAAGTGGCAGTGATAGAGCCTAGACACTAGATTGGCCGCTACACTGGCCGGCAGAGCTACATTCAGTTCAGTCCGTTTACACACCGTGCCGCCTAAGGCTTACGGTCCGTAAGGGCCTAACAGAGCAAGGCACCCGTTTGGCTGTTCCCTCTTCCTGATGGGGGAAAAGATTTTCGCGATTGGCTGTTCTAATTTTAGTGCCAACTCAAGCCACTAGTTACTGGCAAATCAGTCAGGCAGCATAGCACCAGCAGGCAGGAATTCTAGACTCAAAATGGCAGCGCATAACAATCTCAGTTTGAGCCTGTGTGCCTTGGCCCTGGCGACAACAGACTGTACTAGAGTCTACTCTACATTAATTCTGGTCGGGTTAAATCTGTATAGAACACGAACACTGGCCACCAGAGCTACCCTACGTTAACTCTGGTCAGGTTAAATCTGTATAGAACACCTACACTGGCCACCAGAGCTACCCTACGTTAACTCTGGTCAGGTTAAATCTGTATAGAACACCTACACTGGCCACCAGAGCTACCCTACATTAACTCTGGTCAGGTTAAATCTGTATAGAACACCTACACTGGCCACCAGAGCTATACTATGTTAATTCTGGTCGGGTTAAATCTGTATAGAACACCAACACTGGCCACCAGAGCTACACTAGGTTAACTCTGGTGAGGTTAAATCTGTATAGAACACCGACACTGGCCACCAGAGCTACCCTACGTTAACTCTGGTCAGGTTAAAGCCCGGCCCCACTGGTGCAATGCGATTGTCGCAAGTCAATAAAAAGGTAATAAACACCGCGTGAGGGAATGGCGCCGCCCGTCGCATCGCACACAATCGCTCCTGTGGGGCCGGACTTGCGCGCGTGTGCGATCGTGTGCGATGCGACGGATTCATCGCATCGCACATCTTGAAATGTTCATGATGTGCGACGGATCGCACAAGCAGGGAGTGCATCCTACTGTGTTCATATTTAGTCCCCCTATCCTCACAAGTACACCCAGTTACAGCTACCACTGGTACATGGAATATACTCTAGTCACTATTGAATACACAGGCCATCCTCCATTAGGTGTTAGCTCTCAGGAGGTGTGAAACCTGTGAAAACAGCCCGTTGTGGCTATAGCCTAAGTGTTTTCTGATACCTTGTAGAGGGTGACTGTTGAGAAGTGATATTACTATAATTAGATGTGAGTACCCCATAAATATTAGAAATTAAGTTCTACACCAAGCCTATATACATAGGTGATGCCAAAAGTGATGCGACGATTCCATCGCATCAGTGGGGCATGCCCTGGGTTTTTCTTTGCATTGAATCCATCGCAATAGGTGTCATAAACCCCGCCGAGGGGGCGTTTATGGGGTCATAAAACATGAGCTACAATCGCATCGCACCAGTGGGGCCGCGCCTTTAAATCCGCGGCCAACTTGACCCATTACAGGAGCATGTCTATATCACCCTCCTTACACACCTTGTATCCTGCTTGGAGTAAGGAATAAACCAACGATATTGGTCAAAGTCTTGGTTCTCCAAGAGTTTGATGTGGAGTGATATGGACAAGGCGACCGCAGAGGGAATATCACGTAGCATTCAAACAGTATAATGTACATCAATCTCGGTTTCTCTTTCAATTCTTTAGCTATGAATATTTCCTCTCAAGTAAGTCTGCATTTAGAGTATAAATAGAACAAAAGTACTTGGTATGAGGAACACACCGCAGATACTGTGTGTGATTTAACCCAGTCAACCTCTTAAGCTACGTTTACACCATCACCCCAACAGTGCCGACAGCCTCTACAGAGCCTCACCGTATCTCAACTAGTACGACCTAGGATGCATTCGGGTAGAAACTTTTTCGTTCCGAAAACTCGTAAGTTATCCGTTGGAAAAAAAAAATTTGGATTTTTTTTTTTTTTTTTGCATTCGGGTTTGCGAATCGTAAGTAGACTTGGCGGGGAAAGTTTAGTTTTGTCAAAAAATCCAGCACGACAGTCACAGCAATCCACAGGATTTAAGCCTATAAGACCCGATCATTGTCCCCGATCACATCTTTGCCCAACGAATCAGTCGGGTCGGTCAGAATCGGGTCGCAGTACGCACCTCACAGACCCGATTATAATCGGGTCGGGCATTACTAGCGTGGGGGTAATGACCGACTCTACCCGACCTTAATCGTGTCGCTGTACGCACTCTTCCCGATTCTGAGAAGGCCATTTGCACATCGATGCTACCTATCCCCTCGTCCGATTTACAAGTGGACAAGGGAGACAGCGGTGATAATGAATCTGAAAACTGTTTCCGAATATCTTAATTGGATCCAAAGTTATGAAACTTTGGATTATTTTCTATGAATCCACACCAGCTGGGCTCCCGGCGGCTCTCTTTGATCTCAATCTGGTCAATCTACAAGGTCATAAAGTGGAGATGTGTGATCGGCAAAGGGTATAAGACAGCGACATACTTGTTCCCGATTATAATCGATGATCGGATCGGTGAGAATTTGTGGAAAATGTCGCTGTCTTATGGGCTTAAGGTCTGGTAGGTTGAGTCAAGGCAGGGTAAGATTCATTGCCATTGACTTGTGGTCCATGTTTGGTATATACATAAAATAGGATAGTGGACACCTCTATCACCTCTACTACCTGCACAGCCACCTCCACCACCTGCACAGCCACCTCTACCACCTGCACAACCACCTTTACCACCTGCACAACCACCTCTACCACCTGCACAGCCACCTCTACCACCTGCACAACCACCTCTACCACCTGCACAGCCACCTCTACCACCTGCACAGCCACCTCCACCACCTGCACAACCACCTCCACCACCTGCACAGCCACCTCTACCACCTGCACAACCACCTCTACCACCTGCACAGCCACCTCTACCACCTGCACAGCCACCTCTACCACCTGCACAGCCACCTCTACCACCTGCACAGCCACCTCTACCACCTGCACTACCACCTCTACCACCTGCACAGCCACCTCTACCACCTGCACAGCCACCTCTACCACCTGCACAACCACCTCTACCACCTGCACAGCCACCTCTACCACCTGCACAGCCACCTCCACCACCTGCACAACCACCTCCACCACCTGCACAGCCACCTCTAACACCTGCACAGCCACCTCTACCACCTGCACAGCCACCTCTACCACCTGCACAACCACCTCTACCACCTGCACAGCCACCTCTACCACCTGCACAGCCACCTCTACCACCTGCACAGCCACCTCTACCACCTGCACAGCCACCTCTACCACCTGCACAGCCACCTCTACCACCTGCACAGCCACCTCTACCACCTCCACAGCCACCTCTACCACCTGCACAACCACCTCTAGCACCTCTACCACCTGCACAACCACCTGCACAACCACCTCTACCACCTGCACAACCACCAAAGTAGTTGGATACTTTCTCACTAGAAAACCAAATCGAAAAAACAATTAATGGAGTAATGCAAATAACAGATAGTTCAAGTAAATCTAGGTAAATAAAGGAGCAGAGACTGAAACATGCTGATTTGATTAGATTAGATGAAATGACTTCTTACTCATATTTAGGAATAGAACTGGACTCCTGTTTAAATCTAGAGAAGCAATCTCAAAAATTAATTAGGCAAGTGAATGGAAAAATTTTCTTGTTACAAAAAATTAGACACCTACTAATGACCACTGTTGCAATTAAGTTCTACAAGCAGGCCATCCTCCCAATTTTCGATTATTCTGCCATTTTTCTGGATAGTGCAGCTAAAACAGATCTAAACAAGATGCAACGCTTGCAGAATCGTGCACTCAGATTATGTTTGAACGATCGTACAATGACCCACACTGTCGAAGAGCTGCACACTCGCACCAAAACAAAATTTCTGTCTCGACGACTACCGAATTGTTATTATCATACATGAGAAAATTGTATCTGAAATTACCTTATAATACTGGTAATAATCCTGAGCCTACCCCAGGTGGGTCAGTGGAACATGGCATGGTATTAAGATCCAAAACGAAACTTTTATTTAATCAGGCACGACCTAGGAGCGAGTTTATGCGTAAGTCACCCAAGTATAGAGGTGAAAGGGCATGGAATCAACTGCCAGAGTCCATAAAGTGTGCAACAAGGAATTATAGTTTTAAATCCCAAGTCTCGAAGCTTGCAGCTCTACCAACTCACTAAATATTGTAGTTCCATCGATGTGGTATGTTACATTGTCCATTCTGTGTTGGACACAATCTTGATGTTAAGTTGGAGGCATAATTGTTTAATGTGTTATTTGTGTAATTGTTTACTAAACACTGTCATATCATCCTCATTTCATCACTTATAACCTCAGTGAAGATAATAAATCAACTGTATTGAACTGATACTGGTACTGCCCTAGTGAGAATCACTGACATCTCACCATTTATTATTATTATAATTATTATTATGTTGCTTATACGAGAATTGTAATTTCACTCTATGTACACAAACCGGACAGTTGCTGTAATGTAATGGAAGACCATTTCTAATAGAGGTGAATTACCTGCAATAAAAAACCAAACAAAAAAAAAAATCAAGTAGTTGAACTTTATTTGAAAACAGTGGTATATACAGAGCAAGTCAAAGGAAGTACCCCAAGAATATTTTCATGAGTAAAAGCATGGACACAATGGCACAGTCACTGCACGAAAACCACCATTTTATCCATATATACGCCATTGTGGAAGTGCATGTATTGGCTGAATATTGACTTGTTTTCATATATATGTATATATATACGCCCAGGACTTATATTTGGACGCGTCTTGGCTGTATTTCACACCCGGCGTATATGAGAGGAAATATCCTCTCCCCCCACTGCCTCCTGCCTGTTTGTGTTGGTAGAAGTACAGGTGTCCACAGTAGGAAGCCCTCCCCCCCCCCCCCCCCCCCCACCTCCCCCCGCCTGCTCTCAGTGAAGCCCTCTTCACTGGATGCTTATATACAGCTGCAGATGAGGTGTATACACACGGGGAATTGGACGACCTTGTATACGCAAAATACCTACTTATATACGCTGGGCGCATCCATATATAAAATGATGATGTTCGTGCAGTGAGTACAAAAAGGCCGGATTAATGTAACTCGTGGACAAAACAGCACACAAACAAGAACAAATATAAAGCAGTAATTCTCATACGTTTATTGACAATGATAAGTTAATGATTGTCACTATCATCTTCATGGATGCCTTTGTTGACAATCATCGCCTGCCACATAATACACCAGGAAGCATTGGAGATGTAGCATCAGTGTAATAACAGCGTGAGCTGTAAATACTTTTCTCCTTCGACAAGGACCTTAACCCCAGTGACTTCATCATACCGTTCCAGAAATCGTCACCATAGAGTTGTTACCTACTACATTTAAAACGTTAGAATAGCGTCGAATCCGCTTGAAGTTGCTCCCGCACATAGAGACAGAGTGAACCAGAGCTAGGGCTGGAGATTGAAGGGCCACGAGAGTGAGATTCTCGTGCAGTACTGAACTGAATCCTGCTTCTCTTTTTTGTGTTTCTCTACACAGATCTATTTCTATCCTTAGGATTTGTTTCTATCCGTACTGAAATCATAATTTAGAACTGTAGTTATTCAGTTGCCTTGCCCTGTGATCGGCCACGAGAATAATTGCGCTGGTTCCTGGCAAAAATCCTGTGTAGCGTGAAATAATAGGAGCAGTAAGGACCTTAAGTTGAGAGCAGCAGCCAAGAGGGGGCACCACTCTCAGCTGAGCTATCGACTGGGAATGCAAGTTTCGGATGTTCGAATCTTGCTAACGGCAGCGCATTATTTCATTTTTATATATTTTTCCCCCTAACTTGGACTCGACAAAGTCGCTAGTAGCTATTCTAAACCACTGACTCACTCAAAGGTTTGCATTTAGATGTGATGGAAAGTGTTCCCAAAAGACAAAGCTCACATTATCAGAAAAATAACTATGTCTACTTGATTCATAAAAGTATGGCTCGAGTCCGTGTTTCAACTGATCTAAATGTGTGCCCCAGGGAAGAGTAAGCAGGAACATAACTTTGTCTCCATCTTTACAAAGATGGGCAGCATGCTGTGCATGGACTGCAATGTGTGTCATGTGGAGTCTCTCTTCTGATCCTCTCAAGTTCTCACCCTCTCCAGACTCAATGTAGAGGTCAACATCATAACGAAAAGAGAAGTTAATCAATGGAGTTATTGTGCCAAAGCTGACTGCCACACATTTACCATTACTGCCCTTTGTGGTAACTACATGACTGTACCGAAGTGCCTGTTTTAAGTTGGCATCAGTTGCCTTGAAGGGCACCCAGTATGCAAGGATTTTGAGAATATCTTCTGGGAACAGATTTAGTTTATTTGGGAGTACCCAGCCCTCATCCACATTCTCTGTGTTGTCCCTGTTTTCATCAACTGACATTTTACTCTGAGACATGATGTAGAGGCCAGAATGGGAAGTCTCATAGACGAGCACCTTCTGAAAAAGAGAAAGAATTAATTAAAGACATACACTGGTAGTTGGGTGATTTCTAAATTCTATTGAGTTTTGCAAATAACTCTGGATATTATAAGTTCCATATATCAGCAAATAGAAAATGCACAAAAATGGCATGTCACCATGCTAATTTCTATGGGAAGGCCATCTGAAGAAGTTAAGTGCTTATCTATCGGTGTCTATGGGAAACTGCTATATTTTCATTAAGCTAGATGGCAGCACCAGCGTTAAATTGAGGGTGCTTCGATACCTACCCGCATTTGCCTTTAAATGAATTGAAGGAATATCAGACAATTTGACTCGAAAATTCACCTTGCTAGTTTTTGATTAGAGATCAATATTATGATAATCTTATAAAAGAATATGTAAAGATTTTATAATGTTGCCTTTCACATGGTAAAACCCATAAACGTTCCTCAAACATTCACAGAATATAGTAGATTATAGTATTACAATTTTAATTTTTAAATTTCATAGGTCACCATCCTTGTTCTTGAAAGAATTAAAGAAAACCATATTTTTCAGTACATTTCCTATGTAAATCAAACAAATGTTAATTGGCCTATTTCACCCATTAGGATTCGATAAACTCGACAAAACGTTAGATAAGGAACCAGTTCTGATTTACAATTGACAATATTCAAAAACCACTAGGTGACGCAACCGTGAATTGTAGAATTTGCCTTTAAACACTCCAATAAAATAAACATAACAGATGAAATAAAGTGAGTGTTCAACATGATAAAATCAAATGTATAATACAACCCAAAAGACTGTTATACTTCTCAACTAGCATACAGTTTATTATTTACTATATACCCATGCCGTATATACTGTAAATACGCACCGTTTCGGCATATGACGTAAAAATACTGTACGGACCGCCGGTCCGTACACTAAAATACGGAACACCTTGCCATACACATTTATCAAAAATTGGTTGTTAAGTCAAATCAAATTGATTTTTTTTTAAATTTCGGGTATATAGTAAATATATAACGTCCAACCATGCTTGTACAAGTCACAGAACTCGATGATAATTTACCGTTTGTACGGAACTCGGCATAAATGCCTCGGTCCGTACAAACCGTAAATTACCATCTCTTTCTGTGACTTGTACAGCATGGTCAGGACGTTCTATATAATTACGTGTATATCGGAAAACACAGGTTGTCATACATTGCCATAACTGTTACAAAATATTTGTTATCTATAAGAATCTTCGCAAACCGAATGTTCTAAAACAGAACTAGGCTGGCGCCCCCAGCCCAAATTTACACAAATTGCTGCTGCTACTGATAACAAACGCCAGCTAATGAGACATTGTCAGGCACCTAAGATAGAAGACGGCAAAGCAACCATTTTAACCATTTTAAAATTTTACCCATTGGATAGAAAACTCGCTTAATGTAATTATATAGAACTGCCTGACCATGCTGTACAAGCTACAAAACGAGATGATAATGTACGGTTTGTACGGAACGAGGCGTTGAGGCCGAGCTTCGTGCAAACTATACATTATCATTCAGTTTTGTAGCTTGGACAAGTATGGTAGGTCGTTATGTATTTACTATATACCCGAAATTGATAATAGAATTAACTTAATTTGGCTTAACAACTAATGTTTTGGTTGACACGTATATATATGGCATGGGTTTAGTAAATGGTGCATATTTAGAGTATATATGGCATGGGTATAGTAAACGGTGAGTATTTACAGTATATATGGCATGGGTATATAGTAAACGGTGCATATTTACAGTATGTACGGCATGGGTATATAGTAAACGGTGTGTATTTACAGTCTATATGGCATGGGTATATAGTAAATGGTGCATATTTACAGTATATATGACATGGGTTTAGTAAACGGTGCATATTTACAGTATATATGACATGGGTTTAGTAAACGGTGTGTATTTACAGTATATATGGCATGGGTATATAGTAAATGGTGCATATTTACAGTATATATATGACATGGGTTTAGTAAACGGTGCATATTTACAGTATATATATATGGCATGGGTATATAGCAAATGGTACATATTTACAGTATACGGCATGGGTATATAGTAAATGGTGCATATTTACAGTATGTATACGGCATGGGTTTAGTAAACGGTGCATATTTACAGCATATATATGACATGGGTTTAGTAAACGGTGCATATTTACAGTATATATATATGGCATGGGTATATAGTAAACGGTGCATATTTACAGTATATATATGACATGGGTTTAGTAAACGGTGCATATTTACAGTATATATATATGGCATGGGTATATAGCAAATGGTGCATATTTACAGTATACGGCATGGGTATATAGTAAATGGTGCATATTTACAGTATGTATACGGCATGGGTATATAGTAAATGGTGCATATTTACAGTATGTATACGGCATGGGTGAACCTACCATTCTTCTCACCAGTCTAAAGTTCGAATGCTGGTTTGCTTCCACTGCGTTTGCCAGAGCCTGGTTGGTGTTTACATAAATGCAACCCTCCAGCTGGGGGAATAGTTTCATTGTTGTCCGCCAGGCGAACTCCCCCAGGCGTCTGTAGTGCCCTTTGTGCCTGCGCGACTCATGGGTTCTCGCTCCACCTTCAACCATCAGCCGGCCTCCCTCATAGACATGGTGGAACAAGAATGACACCTGAAATAGGAGAGACAGTGTCTGAACTGTAAGGTTTTATCATTGGCCGATCTCCCTCATAGACATGGTGGAACAAGAATGACACCTGAAATAGGAGAGACAGTGTCTGAACTGTAAGGTTTTATCATTGGCCGATCTCCCTCATAGACATGGTGGAACAAGAATGACACCTGAAATAGGAGAGACAGTGTCTGAACTGTAAGATTTTATCATTGGCCGATCTCCCTCATAGACATGGTGGAACAAGAATGACACCTGAAATAGGAGAGACAGTGTCTGAACTGTAAGATTATATCATCAGCCGGCCTCCCTCATAGACATGGTGGAACAAGAATGACACCTGAAATAGGAGAGACAGTGTCTGAACTGTAAGATTTTATCATTGGCCGATCTCCCTCATAGACATGGTGGAACAAGAATGACACCTGAAATAGGAGAGACAGTGTCTGAACTGTAAGATTTTATCATTGGCCGATCTCCCTCATAGACATGGTGGAACAAGAATGACACCTGAAATAGGAGAGACAGTGTCTGAACTGTAAGATTTTATCATTGGCCGATCTCCCTCATAGACATGGTGGAACAAGAATGACACCTGAAATAGGAGAGACAGTGTCTGAACTGTAAGATTATATCATCAGCCGGCCTCCCTCATAGACATGGTGGAACAAGAATGACACCTGAAATAGGAGAGACAGTGTCTGAACTGTAAGATTTTATCATTGGCCGATCTCCCTCATAGACATGGTGGAACAAGAATGACACCTGAAATAGGAGAGACAGTGTCTGAACTGTAAGATTTTATCATTGGCCGATCTCCCTCATAGACATGGTGGAACAAGAATGACACCTGAAATAGGAGAGACAGTGTCTGAACTGTAAGATTTTATCATTGGCCGATCTCCCTCATAGACATGGTGGAACAAGAATGACACCTGAAATAGGAGAGACAGTGTCTGAACTGTAAGATTTTATCATTGGCCGATCTCCCTCATAGACATGGTGGAACAAGAATGACACCTGAAATAGGAGAGACAGTGTCTGAACTGTAAGATTTTATCATCAGCCGGCCTCCCTCATAGACATGGTGGAACAAGAATGACACCTGAAATAGGAGAGACAGTGTCTGAACTGTAAGATTTTATCATTGGCCGATCTCCCTCATAGACATGGTGGAACAAGAATGACACCTGAAATAGGAGAGACAGTGTCTGAACTGTAAGATTTTATCATTGGCCGATCTCCCTCATAGACATGGTGGAACAAGAATGACACCTGAAATAGGAGAGACAGTGTCTGAACTGTAAGGTTTTATCATTGGCCGATCTCCCTCATAGACATGGTGGAACAAGAATGACACCTGAAATAGGAGAGACAGTGTCTGAACTGTAAGGTTTTATCATTGGCCGATCTCCCTCATAGACATGGTGGAACAAGAATGACACCTGAAATAGGAGAGACAGTGTCTGAACTGTAAGATTTTATCATTGGCCGATCTCCCTCATAGACATGGTGGAACAAGAATGACACCTGAAATAGGAGAGACAGTGTCTGAACTGTAAGATTTTATCATCAGCCGGCCTCCCTCATAGACATGGTGGAACAAGAATGACACCTGAAATAGGAGAGACAGTGTCTGGTGACCCTTGATCTCTTCTGTGCGGCTTAGAGGTCAACTGATAAGAGCTAAGAGTGCTTACTGTGTCATTCACCAATTTATATCAGTATATTGCGCCTAAACATAGATAGCATATGTCTAAGCTCGATCTTAACCCTTTAACAGCAGGAAGATGCCTCAAGGCATTCCCCTGACTATGGCAGGAAGATGCCTCAAGGCATCAGTGAAATTTACATACAAAATTCAAAAGATAAAAATATATTTGTTGGATTTAAAAGAAATGTTGACAATGTATAAGGGCCATATTGACCTTTGATTTGGTATAATAAAATATGTTCAGTCACCATGGTAAATTACTTAAATCACATGACACATCACATGACATTGTTATTTCCCCCAAAAAGGTGCCTGCCGTAGCAGTGTCGTTTGGGCAGGCAATGCCTGCCGTGTAATGGTGAACAGGGGAACTGGGTGCTGCAGGGAAAGTGTTAAAGATGTTCAAAACATAGTGTCCTGAGTAGTATTTCTTTGCACTCGTAGAAAACTGAAATTAATCCTTTCACCGACCAGTGAAATGGTTTAAAAACTGAAGTTGTTAATAGTGTGAAGGATGACAAAAAATCATAGCTTGGAATTCACTTTTAGTATAATAAGATACGAGCACTGCACGAAAACCACCATTATATTTATATATACACCATCGCAGAAGTGCATGTATTGGCTGAATATTGACTTGTTTTCATATATATATGCCCATGCAGGTCTTGTATACGGACGCGTCTTGGCTGTATTTCACACCCGGCGTATATGAGAGGAAATATCCTCTCCCCCCACCGCCTCCCGCCCGTTTGTGTTGGTAGAAGTACAGGTGTCAGCAGTAGGAAGCCCTCCGCCCGCCCCCGTCCCCCACTTCCCCCTGCCCACTCTCAGTGAAACCCTCTTCACTGGATGCTTATATACGCCTACAGATGAGGTGTATACACACGGGGAATTGAAGAACCTTGTATACGCAAAATACCTACTTATATATGCCGGGCGCATCCATAGATAAAATAATGATGTTCGTGCAGTGGAGGTTTAATGTTCCGGAGAACACTTACTACCCATGATCTATCAAATGATGGACCACAAGCTATGAAGGACTGACATTGGAGCTTAAAACAAACTCTCAACTTCTAGGATGATCAATCTAGAAAAATGTTGTATTATCTCATGCTTTAACTGCATGATCGATAAAACCACCTATCTGAAGTTCATGTAGTATAAAAATCAAAATTGAAAAAAAATGTTATGAGTGAAAAACTCACCTGATGAGTTCTTCTAAAATAGGGTCGAAACCGCAAGTGAAATGGACCCGAAAGGATCCTTATCAGACAGTTTAAAATTTGCTTCTGTACTCCTAGAATCAAAGTTAGTTCCCCAAAACACACCAGATGGCAGCTACAGACAGACTGGACACCTGACACCTGACACCTGACACCTGACACACAGACCTGACACCTGACACCTGACACACAGACCTGACACCTGACACCTGACACACAGACCTGACACCTGACACACAGACATGACACCTGACACTTGACACTTGACACCTGACACCTGACACACAGACCTGACACCTGACACACATACACTCTCCACCATCATTTCCTCATTAGGCGTGAAACCAGGTCAAGAGCGCTCAGGCACTCAAATAAATTGGCAACCAACCCCTGTCTCAGACTTAGGGGTCGGTCTGGTCCGATCGCTTTCTGGCCCGAAAGCTCGAGACAAATATCTCAAAAGCTGTGTCCACTTTTTAAATATCGCGGAGTATAAACTATAAGTACTTACTACAAAGCATTATTAACTTAGATAATTGATAACAAGGCTGATCCACTCTGGTAGGAAGAAGATCAGCTAGGCGAGTGAAAATCAAGGTGGTGCAGATCGGATTCCACCAGAGCTGACGTCAGTGTGCCCTGGTGGCCAGTGTAGCACTCAAACTGAGATCGGTATCCCCTAGACTGGTTCCCTGCCCAATAAAAGATGGGACAGGTAACGCCTACTAGAGCAACGTGTGATTGACCTTGACCCTTTGCTGGTTCCCTGCTGATTTGCAATGGCAATGAAAACCAGCACAACATCTCTCCCCAACGAGATTCCCTAATTCCCTAATACCTAATTTCTACTTGTTTATAATAAAGGATAAGAAATAATAAAGTAATGGCAACCTTTCAAAAGAAAAAATATAATTCATTAGAATTTCTCTAAAAACCGCCAAGCCCCTTAGCAGATGATCGGAGAAGTAGCGTAATACCAGCTGACACTCTCCCAGCAGATCTTTCGCTATGTTACCCATAATTCACCAAAAATGGTTCGATTACAACGGTTCGATTACAACATTGCCCTGTCCGCTAACTAACTTAATACAGCAGGACAGGTGGGGGTAGGGGTGGCAGCCAACGCCGACTCGACCAAGTCGATAGTTACCTACCACATATAAAACGTTAGAATTACTGTGATATCCGCTTGGAGACTCTCCCACACATAGAGACATAGTGAGCCAGACCTAGGCGTGGAGAGTGAGGAGCCACGAGAGCCACGAGAATCTTGTGCAGTACTAAACTGAATCCTGCTACTCTTTTTGTGTTTCTCTACAGAGATGTACTTCTATCCTTAGGATTTGTTACTAGCCATACTAAAATCATAATTCAGAACTGAAGTTTTCCAATCGCCTTGCCCCAAGATCAGCATCTGAGATAAATTGCGCTGGTTGCCGGTGAGGAATTGCTCACTTGGCCTTGCTACCTGGCCATCTTGAACAGCCACCTTTCTCCTACCATATCTATGTGGTGTGGTGTACAGCCACCTTTTTTTACCCCCAGCAGTGGTAGATTTACTGCTATATCAAAGGCCAGTCCTTCTCATACCATGTCTATGTGGTGTGGGAAATAAAAGATCTCTCACCTCGTTAAATGTGTAGGGGTGAAATGTCTACCTAAATTCATTACATAGATTCGGTCACCACCCTTGTATTGTAAAAGAACCTTGAGAAAGTCTGGTGAGAATCTGCAATGGTTAACTGGACGTGAAATCAAATCAACAAACAAACAAATGCAAAGCATTACATATTTATATATTTATTAATTATAAGTTAACACTTCAAAGCATGGTGTCACAACCTCAATATTTTTATGTATCTCGAAGTTGCATTTTGCTGGCTCTTATTGAAAGCATGCAAATTCTACCTTATCATTGTCCAGAAAAAATAATCCGATATAAAAAAATACATAGCGAATCGAATTTAACACAGGCCAATCCTTAATGCACATTCGTTTATCATAAAATGAAAACCCCATTTGTGAAAAGTTGAACATATGAAAATAGTATAGTATTTAAGAATACCTTCTCTGGATCTTTATTCAACATTTGTAAGTTCTAATAAAATATAGCCTTACAATGTTCCAGCAATTCTTTTTCATGTAGATTCCCGATTACCCCCGATAAAAGCAAAATGCAACGTTCCCTGAATTTCATAATTGCACATCTCTCCCAGAAGTGGCGGTTGCTTACATTTATTACAAAAGCTTCCTTACCAAGGGCAGCACATCTACTTCTGTGAATACACTTTTTGAACATTATGTTGGAATTTCAAGCAGGAAGGAATAATGATCCGATATTTGAATGATACAGCTCCCAACTATATCTAAGGTAGTTTTGGTATCAAGTAATCTTACTTTCCTAAAAGTTACCAGTTTATCATTCATTTCCTTTATCAATAGATCTACATATTTTCGGAATGTAAGAGTTACAGCCACTACTGCACCCAAGTAGTCCATTTCTGAACATGTTATTACTTCCCTATCCTCGATAAATAATTTCTACTTTTGTAATCTTTTAAGTTTAGTTCTGGTACTATGGTAAACTAGTTTAACTATCATTAATGGTCAGTCTATTAGCCTTGTATCAACACTGCATCAAATTGATATAAGCTGGCATTTTGTTTTCAACCCATTTGGGATCTGTTCCAATGTTCAGCCCACGGAACAAAAATACCGGGTTGAGGTGCACCCCTCTCATAAGATCTCACACTCTCTATGTCGTAATCTGTACTCTCACTACGCTCTATGGAGAAGAATCATCAACGAACTAGGCTTAAAGCCTTGAGAATCAACTGGCCTGCCTCCCGTGCTAAAGACGTACATCAATGTAACCCAAAGATTCCTATAGTCTCAATGATGCCAACTGGAGGGAATACTATGTGCCAGTAGATTCTCAAGGCTGTAAACCTAGTTCATTAAGAATTATTTTCCTATAGAGCGCAGTGAGAACCTTGTACAGAATATGAATATGAGAGTGTGAGATCTTATGAGAAGGGTGCAAGATAAAGTATGACTACACAATCTAGACTTACACAGTCTATATAGTCCATGTCTTAAGCATGCAAAACAATTTAGGGCTGTGAGTTATGATAATAAATTAGATCAGTTTATCAATTTTAATTGATATATATAAAAAAAAACCTGTCTTTGAGTTTAACTTTAGTTGACCTCAAAATCTGTAGGGACAATTTTTCAATATCTCTGGGAGGAGTAATGACTGGTTTTGTGTACGAGTGGCCCTAATCTCCGAGTAGTTGACACGTAGTAATATCTGAGCGATCAGCGAGGATATTACCTCATCAACTACGAGTAGAACGTAATAATACTCTTAATCAAAACCAGTCATTATTGTATTTATTATCCACCTAAATGATTTACAACAAGTCTATTGCAATAAAAAGTACATGCAGTTCCAGATTATGCCATAACACCACAGCAGTGTCAAGCATGGGGGTAATTTGGTGTATGATTATGCCAGTTATATTTCTATGCCAGCTATTTTTCTGTGTTTCTAGCATTCAAAACGTTATATTACAGTGATTTCTGATGTTGCTCCCTTTTGCTCCCTTTTTTCAACATTATTATTTTCTTGATATAAAATTATTGAGGTAGGATGCACTAATCTATCCCTTACTACATTTATATCTGACTATCCTGACTACCAGGTTGCCATACTCAGAGTTCATTGGTTTCATTTGTCTGTTAAAAGGTATCCTCTGGGTAGAGTCTTTGTCCTTTTCAGTGCAATTAGGTGATGATCCTGTTCACAAAGCCTGCAGTAGAGTGTCTATTTTCGGTATACATATGATTACAGGCACCTTAATCTATACCTATTTGAAAGGTTCTTCCTCAGCAGCAGTCTTGAAACTTGTCATCAATCGGTCGGTCGTTTACCATTGTGGGGTCAGGGTAGTCGAGCAGCGTTGTTTCACTTTACGCTAGATGGCGCGAGTGCCAGTCCCTGTTGTGCTGTAAGGCCGGCAGACCCATGTATGCAAATACTACGGGGCCGCCGACATTATGTAGCTCAGCCAGTATATAAGACTTAGTCCGCAGCGGGTCGACAGGACTTCTCGCGGTGCCTCTCAGTCGAACGAACGCCTGGAGCCTCATAAGTTGGTGAGGTTGCTTTGGAACCTTTCAACGGTGAAGAGACCCGAATCTCTTCCCGTGCTAGTTGGTGCCCGCTAGTTGGTGCCCCACAGCACCAACCTACTGTAACGAGATACAGAAATAAAGGTTTTGTATCTAAATAGTCCAGAGTCTGGCCTTGTGTCCGTAGTTAAGTGCTAGGTTGTAGCTTCCGAGTCTCCCTACCTTTCCCGGGTTCATTCCGAACCCACCCGTGCTCAGGCGTTAGCACGGGGTAGCAACTGTTGTCTAGGCGACTGGTAAGCTGCCGCTTCACGGAGAGTGGACACACACTCTCAGCGACCAGTGGTTCGCTACACTATATTTAGTTCATGTGGTAATGATTCATTGATTAGGACTGCAATTGGTGTACAACCTTAGTGCCCTATTCATCATGCAACTTATATATGATTCCAACAACAAGATTATATCTAAGGCATTTAACATCAATAAACACATTTGGCAAAAGAGGACATACATTATATACCAAAACATTTGTGATTTCAGGAAAATTGAAAACACAAATACAAAGTTGTCACCGGTACTTTCACTGCGCGAAAACCAACAGTTTATTCCTATATACGCCATCGTGGCCGCGCACGTATCGGTGGAATATAGACTTGTTTTCATTTGTATACACCTCCAATGGACACCAGCGTATGTGGATACAAAACCGTTTCCTTTTGTATATGGACGCGTCTTGGCTGTATTTCACACCTGGCGTATACGAGAGGAAATATCCTCTGCGCGATATATATACGCCGGGTGTATACCTGTTAAGAGAAAAAGAGAAAAAGAATCGCGACCCGCACATGTGACTGCGGCCCCCACCCGGCCCCCACCCGGCCCCGCCCCGGCCGCTGTGTTGGTAGAGGTGTTGGTAAAGGTGTGGGAGTGGAGGTTGTTGTGGAGGTCCTCGGACTTCACACATTACCTGAGTTTTGTCTCTGGGCGGGAGCATATGGGTGTCAAAGCGGCGGGTGTCAAAGCGGCGTCGGCAGCAGATGTGTTGGTGGCGTGGTAGGTTGATATCTGACCATACCTTGTGTTATATATACAGTATCCAAAGTATGACATCAGAAGAGTGGTGTTTTGAAAAACTTTTAAAACATAAAAAAAACCACAAAAAAACGCTTGGTTTATTATATATATATGTATTTATGAAAAATTAATAAAAAGGGTTTTAGAACAATTTTATAATCAAAATTGATAATATAACATTGGATTTTCCATAAACAAGGACTTAATAGTTAATGGCAACTGAGATATAATACAGCGGTGTCCCCAAGTGGCAGAGATTAGAGCTATCCGATTGTGTCATAAATACAACAGAATCAGGCGTCTATATGACATATATATGATCACACCATGGACACGTATATACGCCAATAGATAAGACGTATACACACGGGGAATAGGACGACCTTGTATATGTAAAAGCATATCTATATACGCCGTTCGCATATATGTAAAGTGGTTAGTTTCGTGCAGTGTTTGAGATAATACAACACATGCGAGTCACAGGGCCTTTTCAAGGCCTTTCTAGAAATCAAAAGCATAAAGACGGTTTTCAGCTGTACAAACATATTTTTCCACTGCTATCACAGCACAAAACCTACCGCTTTACATATGTATCCGAAATGCGTCTAACAGTAGGATTTTGCGTCTAGAAGTTCGACCTGTTATCCGTCTCGTAGACGCCTTATCTAGTGGCGTATATATACATGTCCATACATACGCCTGATTCTGTTGTATATACACCACCATCCAATAGTTCCGATCTTTGCAACTTGGGGACACTATTGGTAGCATATTTCATTTTCCATTCACCATCCAAGTCTGTATTGTATGAAAATTGCAATTTCATATTACCAAATTATTTTATAAAAACCTAATTAAGTATAAATTGATTAATTACACATAGTAAACCTTGCATTATGTTGTTTTTTTAATTGTTTTTCCAATAGATCTTACTTTCAAACACCATTTCAATGTGTGGACAGTCAGGCTTACTATATAATGACCCTCTTCAGACTTGAGGTTGAATCCTGAAATCATCTTAGCCCCGTGTGAATGCGGCCACACACGTGTGAATGTGGCCACACACATGTGAATGCGGCTGCACATGTGTACCTGGCCCCCACCCGACACTATAACACCTCGCAGCGGGCAGCAGCGGGCATGGGTGGGCGGTGGGGGGTGGAGGAGGCTTTCCCACTGAGTCAACCTGTACAAACGCAGCTGGCAGCGGGTGGTGGGCAGTGGGAGGCGGGCAGCGGGTGGCTTCTCACTGAGGCTGGCTGGGGGTGGCGTGGGGTGGTGGGGGGGAGTCGGGGGGTGGCAAGAGATGGGGGTCGGCGAGTCTAAAAACAACAACGGGCATGGTAGATGTAGCAGACTTTTTTAATTTTCGGTACACATACACATACACATACGCCTGGCGTATATATATCGCGCAGAGCATGTTTTATCTTGGATACGCCAGGCATGAAATACAGCCAAGTCGCGCATGTCTACATATACGTGAGATCTAAGAAATTATTATGAAACATATGTTGTCTGTGTATGTATGATTTCCCATGCAGTAATAGAGGGAAACTATGTTCCGGTGAGCAAAAGTTCAAAGTTACGAGGTAAGGCTTGGAAAAATTAGGGCCCAAGGCGTCAGCCGCGGGCAGTAATTTTTCCAAGCCTTACAGAGTAACTTTGACTTTTGCTTACTGGTACTTGGTTTCCCTATTCCTATGCCTTCAAATATCGATATGAATGCTTAATTCTTTACCTGAAACACTTCCGAAGCAAATGGCCACCCTTATAGAGTAACCACAACAGCTATTGTTTCGTCCCGCTGCTGTATTGTATCACGTGATCAGAGCGGGACGAAAACGTCAGAGCGGGACGAAAACATGAGAGCGGGACGAAAACATCAACCTCGACACATAACTTATTTTTAATGCACCCCCCAGCAGCGGTATGTAACTCTAGTTAGTTCAATAATGGGTATATAGGAATTCTAGTTCACCAGTCTTGTGCCAGGAGACTTATTCTGGATAGCAAATATTATTTCATAATAACTCAGTGACATCCCCTCAACTCCCAGTTTGTTCCTTGGCAATCTTCTTAAAGATATCCAGAAGTCTTTTACATTCCAACAATCTCTAAAAAGTGTATAATACACTGCACGAAAAACCACCATTTTACATATGAATGCACCCAGCGTATATGGTCAATTCTCCCAGATCGTGATCGATGGCCCACGTACGGTGACCTATAATTCAAAGGGTCGTTTTCATATCTATATAACATTTTATAATATCAGAAATGATATTAGTGTCTGTAGGAATGACAGATCTGCCAGGGGAACCCCACTTTCATGTACCTATATCGATAAAAAAAATTGATAAACCCCTAAAATAGGCATTTTTTAGCTCAAATTCATAGATGAAACCTATATAACCCGATCTTGAAGACCTATTATAAATTTGTAACTATATATGTTTATCTATTCTGAATGTGGGATACCCACAAATGTGTTGCAGAATATATAAATTATAACAAATGTTGAAATGGGGAAATCTATATATAGTCTAAGTTTAAAAAATTAGTGGTGAAGGGTATGTCACCATACATGGGCAAGCCACATTAAAAGGTGAAAAAATTATAGAAAAGTACCTTTTTGGGTACTTGTTAATCCTCCAAGTAAAAGAGGTATGTCAACAGGTTTAATAACATCTGTAGTGTATATATTAATTCTCCCATCAAATATACCACAGCCAAATGAACATAGGTGGTGAAATTTATTTGGTCACCGTACATGGGCAGAAATTATCAGGTGTTGCTTATGTAAGGTAAATGATTTACATTATTAGTGAATGATATTTTATATATAAATAGAGTATTATGGAACCATTAACATCTGCAATTTGCAAGGACTTCAGGCATGTTAATGTCAAGAAACATACATGTGTTTTTAACCATGTCACCGTACGTGGGTCGGTCACCGTACGTGGGCATTGTATTCTGAATGATATTCATCAACTCTAATTTACTCAATACAAGTAGAGCCTCATTTTCTGAAAATAAAATTCTGATTCTGCTATTAATTAACAATGAATATTTCCCCTAAAACCTTGTCAAACATACATGCCCACGTACGGTGACATATGGGTTACAGGGTTAAAGTCATTCAGCTAATAAATAAATATCTAATAAAGATTAGTGTTCCCAACTTTTACACATGTAAGGTATTGTGTTCTACTATATATTTCAACTTCTTTTACCAAGATATAACAAGTTTGAAATTTTGGTCACCGTACATGGGCATCGATCACGATCTGGGAGAATTGACCATATAGGTATGCTTTTGCGTATACAAGTTTGTCCTTTTCCCTGTGTCTATACGCCTCAACTGTAGGCGTATATAAGCGTCCATGTTGCGGTCATATATACGTCATATATATGCCTGATTCTGATCTCTGCCACTTGGGGCCACCACTGCAGCATATATCATTTGCCATTAGTCATTAAGTCCTTGGTATGTGGAAAATCCAATGTTATATTATCAATTTTTATTATGAGATTGTTCTAAAACCCTATTAATTGTCTTTTCATTAAATACAGCTTTCTTTGCTTTTTTTAAACATTTTTTAAATAGATTTTACTCAAAACACCAGCCTTCTGTAGAGTTCTCCATAGTCTGAGAGTTTAAGATCACAGACATCGGGTCGGGCTTCACTGACCACCACAACTTCTACCACCACAACCTCTGCCCCCACAACTTCTAACAACACAATCGGGAGCATGTCAACCCGCCAACCCGCCGCCCCTATATAGCATCCTGTAGTGGGATGCGAATCCAGCAGTGTTCGTTTGTTTCACGGAAGGTGGCGCGATATGCCGATCCTTACTGTGTAGTAATTCCGGACAACGCCGCACACGAGAGTGGAGTGGCGGAGACCGGGATTACGTAACGCTTAGTATATATACTCAGCGTTCGACAGGCTGTCCTCGCGCGTCTCTTCTACGGAACGGACCCTTGGGCCCTCACTTTGCAGGCGGGTTCTCGTAACCTTCCTGGTGGTTAGGCGAATCTTCCGGATTAGCCTATCCAGCGTTACCTAGCACCCATGTGCTAGGGTACTGTACTTGTGGGGAAGATCTTCCAGATCTTTCCGGGAAGTAAGTGATTAATAAACATCCCTGTTTATTAAATGACGTTGTTGTGTTGTGTGTGATTAGGTCTGTGCAAACTAACCGAAAACCGAACCAACCTACGTGAGTGCGTAGGGTGGGATCCTGCCTGGAACTAGCGTTCCGGATTGGGGTCATCCAACCTGCTAGACAGGCGGCGACCACCACAATCCTATGGCATCCTATACCCTCTTCACTGGGATACAGGCTCCAGTCCCTGCATCCTATGGCTACCCTCCTCACTGGGATACTGGTTCCAGTCCCTGCATACTATAGCTACACTCCTCGCTGGCATACAGGAGACTGGCTCCAGTCCCTGCATCCTATGGCTACCCTCCTTGCTGGGATACAGGCTCCAGTCCCTGCATCCTATGGCTACCCTCCTCACTGGGATACAGGCTCCAGTCCCTGTATCCTATGGCTACCCTCCTCGCTGGGATACAGGCTCCAGTCCCTGCATCCTATGGCTACCCTCCTCACTGGGATACAGGCTCCAGTCCCTGCATCCTATGGCTACCCTCCTCACTGGGATACAGGCTCCAGTCCCTGCATCCTATGGCTACCCTCCTCACTGGGATACAGGCTCCAGTCCCTGCATCCTATAGCTACCCTCCTCACTGTGATACAGGCTCCAGTCCCTGCATACTATGGCTACCCTCCTCACTGGGATACAGGGACTGGTAGAATCGGTAATGGTGTTGGATTTCTGGCGCTGTTTAGCACCAGTATTCCCAGCACTCTCCATACAGATATCCTGGCTACTGGTCAGGATATCTGCTGGGAGATTGATACCCTCTCATTTTGATCTAAATCAGGTCGCAGTCAGGAGCAGGCGAAATTTATTGCTATGACAACACAGGCAGCCAGGGAACTGGAGGAGGGGAGGTGGGGTGGGGTAGGAGGAAGTATAGGGTTACAGGGAGTGGCTTGGGGCCATAAACAGGAGATTTCGTTCATAGTGGACTTTGATTCGTGGGCCAGTCAGAGAAGGATACATACTTTAATGAACTTTATTCTGATTATGTTTAATTATTTAATGAATGTTCATAATCAAAGACTTGGGCAAGTCTAGGGTTGTACCTGAAGAAGTCCTAGTCCTACCCGCGGCACTGGCGGAAGATGGCGGGCGGAGGCGGGAGGCTCTGAAGAAGGAACTGAGACCGCTCCACCAACACAGGTGGCGGGGGCTTCACCTTTTTTTTATTTTGTATCGGTACACATATACGCCAAGTTTATATATAATGTGCAGAGGATATTTCCTCTCGTATTTGCCAGGTGTGAAATACAGCCAAGAAGCGTCCGTATTTAAAAGGAAACAGTCTTGTGTATGCCTCATACTCTGGTGTGAAATACGGGCGTATATATATGTATATATATATATATATATATATGAAAACAAGTCAATAGTCAGCCGATACATGCACGTCCGCAATGGCGTATACATGAATAAAATGGCCGCCTTCACGCAGTGATCTTGTTTGTTGCAATATTTACAATCTGGATATCCAGCACTTTTCTCATTGCCAGATATTTGTTGCAGGTTATTGGCGCATTCAGTATCGTAAAGCCTGGATCACTTGGAGTGAGATATATGAGTTCCCAGATCTTAGAGTTAGGTTCTAGGTCTGGAAAGGATTTCTCCCATCTAAATTGGGGCGAAGGTATTTTTGCCTCTCGATCTAAGAGTACTTCATAAAGTCTCTTGCTATGTATACCAATGGTGTCCAGGGCCCTGTTTTATTTTTCGTCCGAGAAGGCTTGAAATGCCCGGGGAGAGGTCCTAGGAGAGATTTTGTTCGATATTTCAATTTAGAGTGAGGAAGGAGAGTTGTGGGCGACGATCTAGGAGATCTCCTCAAATTTCGTTTTATTTTCAATCTTCGGGCCGGAAGAGCTCCTGAAAAGTGTCCTGCAGCTCTCCTGGCGGGCGACACGTCTAGGGGTATCGTGGATGATTCAAAATAACAAATAAAAGCTATTTAATTCATTTGAACTACCGGAAATATATTTATTATGATTTTAATAAAAACTGGAGGTCTCAGATGGAGAATTACTGTGCTATTTACCTAGGTTTACATACATTCATAAATGATGAAATTAGTTCCCAAAAATACCACTATGTGCCACCACCTGCAGTATACACAGCCTCTCTTTCAAGTCTCCTCAAAAGTGTCATGCAGGTTTATTTTGTCCTGGGACTCTCTCAAATGAGACTACGGCCGAAGAATTTCTCTCCCTCCCGAGGAACAGGGTAAATCGAACGAGATTGAGGAGATCTCCTCAAAAATATCTTCAGTGGAGCTATCCCTCGTGGGGACTCTCCTCCCCCAGGAGAGTTGAAAATAAAAAAGGGCCCAGATGTGGTTTCCCTGGAATTTGTATCAGGAGTCTTGTTGTTGTATCTGGTTCAGCTATCTCACTAGGAACCAGAAGCCTTAACCATGGGACCACTGCTCTCATACCAAGGATATCGTGGAATGAAAGTTTGGTTCCATATTTATCATTTATTTCCAAGTGTGACATCATCCCCCCTTTTCAATAGATCTATACTTAACCTGCTGTCCTCCCCCCCCCCCCCGCCACCTGCAAGTGTTCTACCTCTCTAAACATATTCTCCTATAGAGATTCATTCACAAATTGATCATTCTCCCTGGGAGGTATATTATAAAGCTTATCCCACTCAGAAAGAACAGATCTGTAGAAACCACTTTCTACATTTAGTTTTAATTTTTTGTTCTTCCTTAAAAAGATATGAAACATAGAGTCTGATATTCCTGAGACCCTTCTGAAAAGGGACACCCAGCCAGCCTCTTCATGAAAAATCATCCTTTAACCTACTCTAAACGTACCATCTTGACCATAAGATTGAGATCTACCAGTTTTAGCCCTCCATCTATTGTTTTTTGAATAAGTGTCCTGTAAGCTATCTTTGATGTTCCTCCTTTCAATATGAAGGATGCCACAATATTATGGACAGACTTCATAAGTGAGTCTGGTATACAAATATTGGAGCATGGGTACCAGAGAATCGGTATCAATGGCGAGTTTACTATACAAATTTTGCTCTGAAAGAGCAGTTGCCGTTCCAGTGTGAGGAGCATGGCAAGTTTGTGGTGGACAATGAGATCGGTGTGCGCCTCGTGAACCATGTCATATGTCTTGTTCATGGCTGCGATAAGCATGTTGATGAGCAGTACTACGCTAATGATGCCCTATACACTCAGTAATGCCGTGATCAGTAATGGCGTACTCCTCCTCCCGCGACTTGCTATGGTCCTTCCCATTGTCCAGCCCTGAGTAGTACTTGGGCATATCGAAGAAGGTGCAGAGCAATCTCACTACCTTATCATTAGACACTGCAGTAAAATAGGAACAATCGTTGTGGTGAATGCGAGCGATTGGGAGCGATTAAAACTATTCAAGAACTGTGAACTTAAAAACAGATTATCTGTTGAAGATTGAAACATTTATATTTATATTTTATTGGAATTGATGGTTTGAGAGTCAACTTACGTTGGTCTTGTGAATGAAATCTGTAACAGGGAGGAATTGAAACGAATCACTGAGTGACTTCAACAGAACCAATTGCTAATGAGGCTTGACACTTTTTATTCAGCTTTGTGAATTACTGTCATTTGAGGTAGAACTTAATTAAAAGGAATATTCAAGAATCATTTTCTCACGTTTAACCAGTCGGATGGTGTGTGAGGTTACCATGCTCCATCGGCTGTAGCATCCCAAGCAAAGCTCTAGTTGCATATTAAGAAACAATAAACGACTCTCTAGGTTATAAGACTGAAATTAATATAAATTAAAATATATTATATTATCTTCAAGCTAGGGAAATTTATAGTGAAAGAATCTTTTGATATAAGGAGCTTACAGCGAAGTAAATGAATGGACATCGTCTTAAGCAGATTTTTTTTTTTTATCTTTTATTTACACTGGTAAAGCTCAATTCAAGACTTCAGGCCGGTGTCCACTAACCACGACAAGGTTAAGGCAAGTGCCGACAAGAAAGTTCCAATCGGTGATTGCCGCAGCCTTTTCCTAGGAAAGGGGGCTTTATGACAGCATTTTTTGGGCGTGTCGGGAAGTGCACACTCCACCAGAATTTGCTATTGTAGACCTCTGCGTCACGCTTCCGACATGCCAGGATACTCCACGACAAGAGTCCAGTTGTGGGAAAAATGGAACATACTAGATGTTGTTGTAGCCTTGTCAGAAGGCTCCTGACAAGCTTCCAATTGTGACCTTGTCGTGGCCTTGTCATAGACTCTTGTCAGGAACTGGGGTCCACCAACCACAACAAGGCCTCCAATCGTAGGCCAATCATGGACCTTGTCGGGAACCCATTGTCATAGCCTTGTCATGGTTGGTGGACACCCCCCTTTAGACTACACAATGGTACAACGACCAGAATAGAGATCTTTACACTGGTCTGCAATTCTCAAACTGGTCACACGCTGGACCTCTATTTCACTTACACTGGCAACCCTCTCATAAGATCTCACACTCTCTAAGTGGTATTCTGTACAAGGTTCTCACTACACTCTATAGGAGAAGGATTCAACAAACTAGGTTTAGAGCCTTGAGAATCCACTGGCACATAATATTCCCGCTAGGTGGCATCATTGAGATTATAGGAATCTTTGGGTTGCATTGATGTAACGTCTTTAGCACAGGAGGCAGGCCTGTGGATTCTCAAAGCTCCAAGCCTAGTTCGGTAAGAATTATTCTCCTATAGAGCGTAGTGAGATCTTATGAGAGGGGTGTGCTGTAACCAAGTTAAGCACAGTATTGATGATTTTATGATGAAAGATTGTTAAAAAAGGTATTAAAAGGTTGTTTTATTGATTATTGAAAATAAGATGTAAATAAAGTAGTATTTTATTATGTAAGGTATCGAAACTCTGTGTATCATTATTAAGTATGGTTTGAAGTATAAGTATCAAGTATTACTATCAAGTATCAAGTGTTAACATTGAGTGTTATTATAAAGTGTTAGCATTGAGTGTTATTATAAAGTGTTAACATTGAATGTTATTATAAAGTGTTGACATTGAGTATTTATATCAAGTATTAGTATCTAGTGTTATCATTAAGTGTTAGTATTAAATACCAAGTGTTGGTATTGGGTGTTAGTATTGGGTGTTAAATATCAAGGTGTTGACCATGGCTATCTACCAAGCCACATTATAGGCTAAACGTCCTCTAATGTAGATAGCCATGTTAGAAGCGATGTTCCCTATAATACTAGCTGACCTCTGGGGAACACTGCGCTTCTGGGAATATACCCTCCAAAATCACTATGATGACTGAGGGTCGACTCTGGAGTTCCCTGAGGAAGTCCCCTCTCAGGGTATTCCCGAATTCCCGCAGCATTAACATAACCACGCACCTCTCGTGCCGTTTGAACTTAAGCGAGATCCAATCCAAATTTCCCATGATCCTTTAGAAAAAGCTCATTTTCGATCTGCTCCGGAGCCGAACGTATCGTCAGTCTCCACTACCATCTCCTGCTGTCAAGACGTGTTTCGCACGGCTCCGGAACCGGCAGAATTTCACTGCTGAATTTGCGCACTTCTGCCGGTTCCGGAGCCGTGCGCAAATTCAGCAGTGAAATTCTATTGAGTAGGATCAGCTAAGGCAACTTGCCTTCTGACTTCTGGAAAGTAGAAAGTGACTTGGATCGGGACTCTCCAAGGACACATATTCTGAATTGGACTCAATAGGAATCTTTTAGATCAACTTCACTATTCTAGTGATTGGACTTCACTATCATTTCCTCCAACTTCTAACAAAAGGATCTGTGTTTATTAGTGAATTATTGGAATCTTGTGAGTTCACTCCGGACACTCTATAACTTGGTGAGTTATGCTGCATCTTTCTCTTGTACTATCTCTCTGTGTGATGATTACTCATTAGCTAACTCTGATCGCGTATACAAGAGTTCATAGACTGTTTACTCTTGAACAACGAACATTCTTAGAAGAATCACGAACTCTGGCAGTTTGCCAAATGAGCTGTTACATGGTTTATATCAGACACTTTAAGCAAAGTATTTACTAATCAAGACTTTGGTGTCCGATTATTGATCAGCATATTCTTAGTGTAAGTCAACTAGGCATGTAGCCACACGTTGCTTACACATACTTACTTCATAACCATGCCATGACTTATGTGTGAAACGTTTTACTATATATTAAAAGACATCAAACTTACTTCAATCCTTGTCCTCATCCATGATAGATCAGACACGATTATAGTGGCAACTAAGAACTATTTAAGAGTGATACTATATAGATAATAACTTAATTAAAGATCTCTTTTGAGTAACCTTGCTGTTAGTAGAGATTTAATAGATTCTGGTAGCCTGCTAACACGCTGCCTAGAGTTGTCTCTACCTCCCCTACATTACGTAACAAAGTAATAATTATGATTATACTATATCATTGAAGTGAATCAAGATTAGGAATGAATACGTAAGAAATCATCATGATAATGTGGGCTATGGAGATAGGCGTAATATCCATCTCTCCCGCACATATACACTTCTAGATTGGATATGATTTACAGATGAACGGAATTAATTAACAACTTAATTACGGTGATTGGTTAACTAGTTCTCTCAGAACGTGTGAGGCGAATTCACGTCCGTTCTCTCGGCGTTCACTGCTAGGTGTCGACACCGTCGACTTGATTATTAAGTTACTTTAGTATCAAGTATTACTATCAAGTATCAAGTGTTAACATTGAGTGTTATTATAAAGTGTTAGCATTGAGTGTTATTATAAAGTGTTAGCATTGAGTGTTATTATAAAGTGTTAACATTGAGTGTTATTATAAAGTGTTGACATTGAGTGTTATTATAAAGTGTTGACATTGAGTATTTATATCAAGTATTAGTATCTAGTGTTATCATTAAGTGTTAGTATTGAATACCAAGTGTTGGTATTGGGTGTTAGTATTGGGTGTTAAATGTCAAGGTGTTAACCATGGCTATCTACCAAGCCACATTATAGGCTAAACGTCCTCTGATGTGGGCTATGGAGGTGAGGCAAATTCACTTCCGTTCTCTCGGCGTTCACTGCTAGGTGTCGACACCGTCGACTTGATTATTAAGTTACTTTAGTAATTCACTTATTGGCCACTACGTGCCGTAATTATCCTCTGGAGCTAATTCAGTAGTTCTCTGCTTAGCCGCAAGGTGGCGCTAGGTGTTATATAGAGTTTAATAAAGTTGAGGTCTCCCTCACCAGACGTCCCTACGTCCTCATGTAAGGTTTGAGGAAGCTTACGAATAGACTTACTACCAGTCCTATCCCCTTAGGTATATTATGTATTAATGAGGTTTAATTAAACCATCACTACCAGAACAGGGATGCACCAGATGGTCAATAGTAGGGGGTCTTTTCATCAGCCCCATAATTGTTGTCGGAAACCTTGTAAGTAACAAATGTTGTTCCAGTTCTTGAAACTAATGACGCCCTACAGCGGTACATAAAACCTGCTAAATAGCAGACTGCCCTGTATCAGATTATAGTGAAATAAAAAAAATTAAAAATTAAAAAAAATCATTTTGTGCCTACCAATATTTGAGTTCTTTCTAGGAGAGTTTTTTTTCTGCTCTTTCATTCTATTTGGGTCCAACCTCTAGGAAATGTGGAGAATTTCGAATTACATGCCAAAATCCATAATGGCCGCCAAAAATAGAACAAAAACACATAAAATCAATTCTTTCCTACAATTATGGACATGTGACACCTTAAAATGACCGTCTCTAAGAGAACTAATGATTCTCATTTTTTCCATAGAGGTTTGATAAAGTCTGTTGCCATGGCAACCAGATTTCCATTTCCATAGATACAAAATATAGCTGATGAAATGACCCCCTACTACAAAAGGGTTTAGTCGGTAAAAGCTGAGGTGAACAGGTTAGGTATGAGTGTATGCTTCGAGTGTTTCATGAAGAAATACAGAAGCAATTAATCATTTGTTATTCTTCTTTCCCTGTTTCCTCTTTTTCGAAATTACCTTTTTGCTCACAACCTTCAGGAAAAACTCCTCTTTCTTTGTATTCCTATTGAACTCTCGATCAAACTGACCTTCAGTGCGGTTCCTCAGACAGTTTAGTGGTAGGCGTCGCTCCAGCATGAGAATAACGGAGAGCCTCTGGCGCACCACGAGATCGGTGTGCGCCTCGCGAACCATGTCATATGTCTTGTTCATGGCTGCGATAAGCATGTTGATGAGCAGTACCACGCTAATGATGCCGTATACACTCAGTAATGCCTTGGCGTACTCCTTCTCCCGCGACTCGGTATGTTCCTTCGCATTTTCCAGCCCTGAGTAGTACTTGAGCATATTGAAGAAGGTTTCCCGGAACCGATACCTGTTAAGGACGGCCTCCTCCGAATGCAGCATGGTGGCATGGATGGCAGCCGTGAAGGCCACCAGAACAAAGACTGAGACGAGCAGGAAAGGTGTCAAATCATGGAAGAGCATTCTTTGTACCATCACAGAAAAAGCCCCAATCTGACTGGGTTTACCTGGGAAATTGATGGTTCTTGTGAAGAATATGCCAAATAACCATCCAAAAAGCAGGGCCAAGCTCAACGAAATGTCCTGGTTCACATTCTGATTCATATGGAATACAAACCACAATATGGTGAACACAGAGAAAACCATGGAGAGTCCACGATAAATCGCATTCCCTGTTAAGGAGTAGTGACAACTACCGCTTCTCATGCACATGCAAGAGCAATCAATCAGTTCAAAAATAATGTAAATTATCGGCAAGACAAGGAAAACTCCAAACACTGGATTTCCCATGGCGACTGGCCCGTAGTAACCAGAGGGGAGTAATTTCGCTGCGGTCGGCTGGCTTCCATTACTGGCATTAACTTGAAGTGGATCAACAGTATCAGTTCCGTTGGAACGCCCCGGATGGTATCTAAATGTGGCAGATGTGAAAGCAGTCATGAAAATCACATGGACGACACCCCAGAAGTAGAAGAGCCATTGATAGGTGCTCCACTTGATGTTGATGAGTGAGTTGAGGGGTTCGGTGCAGGAGATGTCAACCTTCCAGGCTTTACTCAGGTAGTTGACACTGTTGTGTGCTAGGACATGCATCACAGACTGCGAGTTGTAGGAGAAGCGGTCAGAGGGCAGGTGCATCAGGCTTGTCATGTCCGTGATGTTGTAGGTGTCTACTTGAGAAAACTGCTGCCCCATCTTCAGATCAGGGAACCTCAAGACGTTCTCCCAGTTGACAAAATCATTATACAATGGGCATTCCTCCTTGGCAGCTAGCGTGATGGGAGTCAACCCGTCATCGTTGGGGATACTCAGAAGGTACTTCAGACCAAGAACCTCCGCATCGCTCACTGACAATCTTCTTCGTTTGATATCCGATTCAACCTTATTGTTTTTCCACCAAATTCCTGCAGCCTTGGCATAAGCATCTTTCAGGAACTTTCTGAAGTAGTTGAGGTTGTCCATGCCTTCCAGAACCTGTAGGACCAGCAGATGGAGAAGAGTGTCTCCAGTAGAGGTGGGCAGCTCAAGGTCGGCTCCATTCTGCACCAGGAAGTCAAGCATCTGCTTGATATCGCTGACGTCACCACCCGCAGATGACCACACACTGGCCGCTAGGGGGAGTTCATCATAGGGGGCACCCTCGTAAGCCTTGTTGGGGACGCGTTGGTTGATGTACTTCGCTCGTTGATTGTTCTCTGTTGGAACTGTATCTAGCAGAAGCTTCACATTGTGGAGCTTACCGTGCTGGATAGCGATGTAGAGTGGTGTTAGGTTGTCGCAGTCCCCTGTCTGGATAGAGACAGTGGTCAGGTCCTGCCCGCTGTGCTGCACCAGGAAATTGACGATGTGCTGCTGTTCTGTGTAGAGAGCCAGGTGAAGCACCGACAGGTTACTCTGCATCTGAATGATGTTCTCCAAGCGCACATTGGTGGATGCTCCTTCTATGTCCAGAGCTGCTGTCATCAACACCACATCGTCCAGGTTCCCCTCCTGGATTCTGCAGGAGGACAATACAACCAACAACTCTCAATCAGTTCAAGACAAATGCTCGTAGTTGGGCGATTTCTAAATTCTATTGAATTTTACAAATAACTCTGTATAATAATAAGTTCCATACATCAGCAAATATAGAAAATACAAAAAATTTGGCATATCACCATGCTATCTTCTATGGGAAGGCCATCTGAAGAAGGTAAGTGCTTTAATTAACTATTGGTGTCTATGGGAAACTTCTATATCTTCATGAAACCAGGGGCCTGTTGAATAATCTAGGATCGTACATGAAGACCCTTTCTTGTACCTCGTACAAGGGTTACCGTTTAGTAACATTGAAGTGTGTTCGCTAAGACAGTATTAGCCGTCCATAAGGTCGTCCACAAGTGTTTAATAAAGTTGACCCATATCGTCCGTGGATCTCTATGGCATACAGAAAAGGGTCTACATTTACGATCCAAGATTATTAAACGGGCCCCAGATGGCAGCACCAGTGTTTAATTTAGTAGACACAGGAGGCACTGCGATACCTACTCGCATTTCGGACAATTTAGCTTGAAAATTAAAACCAATGTAAATTTTCTTGAAAAATTTAATATCATGATCTCTAGGTGTTGTAGAACAAATATCTAACTTAGAAATCAGGAGACACTGTTCTACTTTTTGATCTTGATATCCATATTATGATAGAACATTTTCAAAAGTTGTTTTTTACATAGTAAATCCCATCTTATTTTCTTCAAATTTTCACGGAATGTATTACATGTATACTACTACACATTAAAGTTTTAAAATTCATAGGGCACCGTCCTTGTTTTTTAAAGAATTAAAAAAAACATATTTTTCTGTACATTTCCTATGTTAATCAAACAAATGTAAACTGGCCCATTTGACCTATTATGATTAAATTAACTGTACAAAACTTTGATTTACCTATTTCGAACTAGAGTGAATCCCAAGGAACCAGTTTTGACTGATAATTGACATTATCAAAGAATCACCAGATTGCGCCACTTTGAATTATAGGATATGCCTTTAAACAACTACAATGGTGGCAGATAAATGTGTACTTTAAGTTAATGCTAATTTTATAGATTCTTCAGTCAATAGAATGTTCTATAGTTCATCTTATATAATAAAACACAATTTAATCTACAGGCCCTCAGCACCCGCACTTTAAGCTAAACTCAGATATCACCAGCAGATGCTAAGTTGCTCTGAGACTCGAAGAGAGGGCCACTGAGACATTAGATTTAGTATTAATATTAGGAAACGTCCTTACTGTGGGCGAAACGTTTATCGTTTGAGGTCGGTCGCCAATTTCATACGGCCTGACACCATAGGCGGAGGGCCGTATGAAATGGGCAACTGGCCGAGAACAAGAACTGTTTCGTTCAGAGTGAGGACGTTTGCTTATTATTATAAACCTTAGGATAATTAAAAACTCTGTTATAATGACTTATTAAGTCACAGTCACAGTGGGCACGAACATTATTATTACTGCACCCCTAGCAGCGGGCAGTATTTAATAGACATTCGGACACAGGTATATAATAATAACTAATTATAGACCTTTAAATGTTTAGATGTTAAAACTTACCGGGTGAAGATTTTCTTAACAAATTTGACCCAGTTCTCTCTATAACCTTTTATGGCCCGACGGACTTGAGGATGAGCTCCCACCTAAACAAAGAAGAACATTACATATTTACTGGTTCTGCTTCTGCTGCTGTACTCTACTTTCATGCAGAATCACATTATTTCAGACCAGTTAGTCAGTTTAGTTAAGTTTGTTAAATTCAACATCCCTGGGACCCTGAGAGTATTTATATAGAACGTCCTGACCATGCTGTACAAGTCACAGAACGAGATGTTAATTTACCGTTTGTACGGACCGAGGCGTTTACGCCGAGTTCCGTACAAACGGTAAATTAGCATTGAGTTCCATGACTTGTACAAGCATGGTTGGACGTTATATATTTACTATATACCCGAAATTTAAAAAAAAATCAATTTAATTATTTTTAACTACCCAAATTTTAATAAATGTGTATGGCTAGGTGGTCCGTAGTTTAGTGTACGGACCAGTGGTCCATACAGTATTTTTACGTCATATGCCAAAACGGTGCGTATTTACAGTATATACGGCATGGGTATATAGTAAAACTGTGAAAGTCCAAAGGGCTATGGATAGGTGTATTTATAGGAGCCTACGGACTGCTATGGGGAAAGAAACTTATGCTGAAGGAAACTTTATCAGTAATGAGGAGCTGCTACGAAAGAGTAAGGTGATGCCTCCGAGGGAAAGAAGACTTATGCTATTAATGGGTATTATACGTAGCCTACACAATGTAAATGCTCTTACTCTAAAACCTGTAAAAAAACCAACAGAACATCAGAAAAATCAAATTTATTCATCCCTTTTCCACGCATACACAACTCCGAAAATCATCAATATACTTGGGTATAAGTATTTGGAATTCTCTAACAAAAGAGTCACAAGTATTAAACGCTGTAGACACACAAAAATTCGTGAATACTGCCTGGGGAACTAAAATCAATCATCCATATTAGCCACCCGACTCGATCAAACACCGGATGATTATGATATTGACCATACGTGTATGTATCACCCGTCTTTGTAATCTTTAAACAAAATGTATTTATCACATGTCATTGTGTAACTTTATCTAAATGCACTTCATGTGTATCTACTCATCAGCAATATTATACTACGTACAGACTGTACGCGAAAGCTTGTGTTTATGTTACCACGTTTGTATGGAAGAACGATTGTTAATCGAATTCAAACGACTTAATACAAATTTTTTTTAAAAAGATTACTATATACCCATGCCGTATATACTGTATATACGCACCGTTGCGGCATGTGACGTAAAAATACTGTACGGACCGCCGGTCCGTACACTAAAATACGGACCACCTTGCCATACACGTTTATCAAGATATTGGTTGTTAAAAATTAAATTAATGATTTCTTTTAAATTTTGGGTATATAGTAAATATATAACGTCCAACCATGCTTGTACAAGTCACAGAACTCGATGATTATTTACGGTTTGTACGGAACTCGGCATAAAGCCCTCGTTCTGTACAAACCGTAAATTACCATCTCGTTCTGTGAATTGTACAGCATGGTGAGGACGTTCTATATAAGTAGGTAGGGCCTAACTCATGGTTCAGCCTTTCATCTAAATTCAACATAAATCTGACCGAAGTGAGAGCTCTTTTACATCCCACACCAAATAGACATGGTAAGAGAAGGACTGGCCTTTGATATAGCAGTAAATCTACCACTGCTGCAGATGAAGGAGAAAGGCGGCTGCACACCACACCACATAGACATAATATTAGAAGGACTGGCCTTTGATATAGCAGTGAGTCTACCACTGCTTGGGATGTAGGAGAAAGGTGGCTGTACACCACACCACATAGACATGGTATGAGAAGGACTGGCCTTTGATATAGCAGTAAATCTACCACTGCTGGGGATGTAGGAGAAAGGTGGCTGCACACCACACAACATAGACATGGTATGAGAAGGACTGGCCTTTGATATAGCAGTGAGTTTACCACTGCTTGGGATGTAGGAGAAAGGTGGCTGTACACCACACCACATAGACATGGTATGAGAAGGACTGGCCTTTGATATAGCAGTAAGTATACTACGGATGGGGATGAATGGATGAAGCTGGCTGCAGTGAGAATCTGACCCACATCCTTGCGATTACAAGTCAAGTGTTTGAACCACTGAGCTAACCCCCCAACCCTCCTCAGCTTAGATCATCTTAGGTGAGTTTAGGTAC
Source organism: Alentia gelatinosa (assembly GCA_950022655.1). Taxonomy (NCBI): domain Eukaryota; kingdom Metazoa; phylum Annelida; class Polychaeta; order Phyllodocida; family Polynoidae; genus Alentia; species Alentia gelatinosa. The sequence continues at coordinate 2,363,796 of OX465591.1, read as the reverse complement.
CTTTTTCTTCTTGGCACTCAGTTTCTTCTCCATTTCTGTGATCTCCTCTTCGAGGTGTTGCTGTTTGACTCTTTCCGTGGCCTGACGCTGACAGAGGCCAGGCAGATCGGCCATGGTAAGATTCTGTTCATTGACCAGATTCACTTTACAAGCGCCCTGCTGAAAATATAATCACACAGATCCAAATAATGTTCAACATTCAGTTTCATTTCACAAGAATCCTGCTGAAAATATAATCACTCAGATCAAACACAACTTTCACGGTGCACCCCTCTCATGAGATCTCACACTCTTTAAGTCATATTCTGTACAAGGTTCTCACTGTGCTTTAAGGGAGAAGAATACTTAATGAACTAGGCTTAGAGCCTTGAGAATCCACTGGCACATAGTATTCCTACTAGGTGGCATCATTGAGATTATAGGAATCTTTGGGTAACATTGATGTACGTCTTTAGCACGGGAGGCAGGCCAGTGATTTCTCAAGGCTCTAAGCCCAGTTCTTTAAGGATTATTCTCCTGTAGAGCATAGTGAAAGTACAGAATACGACCTAGAGAGTGTGAGATCTTATGAGATGGGTGGACCGTCCAGCCTCACCTCACACAAATCCTGCTGAGAACATAAAACAGATAAACAAATAAACATCCATAGTTGACTGAACAGCGCCGATGCAAAGAAATATCAACAACACCCACCAACATTGACACTCATCACCCCACACCTATCCACACCCACCAACAATAACACCTACACCCACCAACCCACTCCTACCTACACCTACCAACACCAACAAACACCAACACCAGCACTCATTCCTATATACCTATGGCTGTACACTCTATGCTTACACCACGCTCTGGGGGGTGGAGTAACTATCTGATACTACCCAAGGTTGGTATACTACCCAAGGTTGCCGTATACTTCCCAAGGTTGACATTTAGACCAATCAGATTGTCTCTTATTAAACCACATTTGAAGGTATATAGGAATAGGGAAACCAAGTACCAGTGAAAGGAAGTCAAAATTACTCGGTAAGGCTTGGAAAAATTACTGCCCGCGGCCAGGGCCTTGGGCAGTAATTTTTCCAAGCCTTACCTCGTAACTTTGACTTCCTTTCACCGGAACATAGTTTCCCTCTACACCTGCCAGTATCAACACCTACCAACACTAATACCTCTACCCACCAAAATAATTTTAGATATATTTTTTTCCGTAAATGTTGGAGTTGAAGACTCTTCAGATATAGGAAAAGCGCACCTTGAGTAGTCTGTGCCTAAGATTTGGTCAGGATTGGTCATGTATTAAAGAAGATATAGCCGAAAATTTAAATACCCAAGACAGAGTGGGTTATGATTACCTAATTGCTGAGTATTTTTTTTTCTGTAAATGCTGGAGTTGAGTATGGACAGAAAACTCTTTGATTAGTATGTGCCTAGAATCTGGTTGAGATTTTTTAGGTGTTAAGTGAGATATAACTGAAAATGTAAACGCTAATAGACTTCAATGTTAAAGGTGGGGCCAGACACGGCATGAGAAGTGTCTGTGAACTTAGAGTTGTTGTTTGGGGGTGTCTTTAGACTTACTGAGTTGTTGTTTGGCTGCGTCTGTAAACTTACTTAGTTCTTGTTTCACAGTGTTTGTGAACTTATTGAGTTTTTATTTTGCGGCTTCTGTAGGCATGCCGAGTTATTGTTTCGCAGTGTCTGTAAACTTAGGGAGTTATTGTTTGGAAGCATCTGTGAACTCAACGAGTAGTGGTTTCGTGCTGTCTGTGAACTTACTGTGTTGATGTTTTGTGAGATCTATAGACATGCTGTATTAAAAACTTAGTGAGTTGTTGTTTGGAAGCAAATCTGGACTTACCGAGTCATTGTTTCGTGGTGTCTGTGAAATTACTGTAGGCATGCTGAAATATTATTTAACACTGTTTGCAAGGCTGCTGGTTTGTTGTTTTGCGTTGTTTGTAAACTTACCGAGTTATTGTTTGGCGGTGACTGTAGGCATCCTGAATTATTATTTGGTGGTGTTTGCGAGGCTGCTGAGTTGTTCTTTCGCAGCTGTAAACTTACCGAGTTATTGTTTTGTGGCAACTGTAGGCATGCTGAATTATTGTTTGGCGGTGTTTGTAAACTTATCGAGTTATTGTTTGGCGGCTACTGTGAACTAACTGAGCTGTTGACATGGGTTGACATGGGTTTTAATTTTCAAGCCAACCTTATTACAAACTGTGTTTGTAAACTTACCGAGTTATTGTTTGGCGGTGACTGTAGACTTGCTGAATTGTAATTTGGCAGTGTTCGTAAACTTACCAAGTTATTGTTTGGCGATAACTGTATGCATGCTGAATTGTTGTTTGGCGGTGTTTGTAAACTTACCAAGTTATTGTTTAGCAGCGACTGTGAACTAACTGAGTTGTTGCTCGGTGGTGACTGTATGCATGCTGAATTGTTATTTGGCGGTGTTTGTAAACTTACCAAGTTATTGTTTGGCAGCGACTGTGAACTAACTGAGTTGTTGCTCGGTGGTGACTGTATGCATGCTGGATTGTTGTTTTGCGTTGTTTGTAAACTTACCAAGTTATTGTTTGGCGATGACTGTAGGAATGGTGAATTGCTATTTGGCGGTGTTTATAAACTTACCAAGTTATTGTTTGGCGATGACTGTAGGAATGGTGAATTGTTGTTTGGCGGTGTTTGTAAACTTACCAAGTTATTGTTTGGCAGCGACTGTGAACTAACTGAGTTGTTGCTCGGTGGTGACTGTATGCATGCTGAATTGTTGTTTGTCTGTGTTTGTAAACTTACCAAGTTATTGTTTGGCGGCGACTGTAGATTTGCTGAATTATTATTTGGTGGTGTTTGTGGGGCTGCTGAGTTGTTGATCTGCTCCACTGTCTCCTGTAGATGAACCAGCTCCTCCTCTACGACACTCAGACCCTGCTTCTTAGCGCGCAGTTGACACATGAGGCTTCCCAGACTAGCGACGAGACCATCAGTCACCGCCACCTGCAGTGTAATGTAGGTTGATTGGTTTGATTTAATGGCATATCCTACAATTCACAGTGGTGCCACCTGGTGATTTTTAAATAATGTCAATTATTAGTCAAACCTGGTTTCTTGGGATTCATTTTAATTCTACATGAGTAAATCTAACATTTTTGTCCAGTTTATCCAATCTTAGTAGTTAAAATAGGCCATTTCATAATTGCTTGATTTACATAAAAAATTATACTGAAAAATATGGTTTTCTTCAATTCTCTCAAAGAAGGACGGTGACCTATGGTTTTTAAACCCTAAATAAGTAGTCCTATATATGTACTATATTCTGCAAAAGTTCGAGGAAAATAACATGGGTTTTACTATCTGAAAAAAATACTTTTTAGAATTTCAATATTTTCTAATGAAAATTATCACAATATTGATTTACAAATCAATAACTAGCACGGTGACCCCCGATTTCTTAGTTAGATATGTGTTCCACAAAACTTGGAGATCATCATATTCAATTTTTAGGAAATTGACATGAGTTTTAATTTCCAATCCAAATTGTCCGATATGCCTTTAACAATGTGTCCTTTAACTGGAAATGATGAATCTATCTTTATAATCTATGGTCATTTTAGAGGTTTTGATGCAGCTTAATCCATGACACAAGAAAAGAGTGTTTTAAAAGTAAAATCTATTAGAAATAAAAGGAAATGCAGTTTTTTATCATATGTAATTATTCAACTGTAACCGATCTAGTTCAAAATGACTCTACAATTTAAACGGCAAATAAAAGATTGGATTTGGCATGGATTGACTACTATCGAATGACAACAAGAAAAATAAGTAGAGATAGAAATAGTCAGACAGTAGTCCCGATAAGGATCGATAAGTGTAGATAATGTGTGATTTCTTTCGTATTTTGTTTATCTGTGCAAGCAGTATCTAAAAGTCGTCCAGTGGGCAGTGGGTGTTACATGTTTACACTTTGAATCATTAAACATAGATAAAGGTTTATAATCTATGTACACAGAGGAAGGTGCACACTGTCGACAAATTGCATGAACTCGTTGGGGTGGTCCCGTTACACACACAGAACTCCTCGCTGGTTATATGAGGAGATAGTTTATAAGAGAAAATTGCGACGACGTAAGGGCTCCTGTAGGAATAGCAGATGTAAACAGAGAAGATGTCATACAGCCACAAAGTGGCAGAGCAGTGAGGTCTCAGTATCAAAATATGTTCAAAAAACGTAAACCGAGAAGCGAGGGTTATAAACGTACAGAGGTAAAACTCTCTGGAATGAGCTCCCTAGTGAAATTAGGAATATGGAGGGCAAGGGGGCGTTTAAGAAGTCAGTAAAACGATATTTATCGTGTCAACGCAATGACACCTAACGGAGGAAGCATAACTAAAGAAAGTACTAAATGTTGAAAAAGGGTAAAAGCTCAGACGGAAAACTGAAGCGGGATTAACATTAGCGAGATTATTGATGATAGAAACAGGTGGGACCCACACACTTAATATAAAATTTAAACTTGGAATAGTAATTTCGCCACTAAATAGGAGGCGGCCTTCATGCGTTTTTGTTGTTGTTTTTTTGTTGTTTTTTTTTCTCATCGACCATCATTCAAATCACCACTGTTGTGTTGTTGTTATGTGGAGAGTAATATAAATTTATATGGATTATGTTCAGTTAAGCTCATGCCTCGCTGAAAGCTAGAGGCCTCAATGTAAAACCATCCACTCGGATGAATTGTGTGCTAATAAAAAAAAAAGAAAAAAAGGCATAAATGTGGTACCAAGTAAGTTTGTCCCGTGAAGGGTTGTGTCTGGACTATAATTGTGTAGTAGTTATAAATTGCTTATAATTCAGTAGCCGTGCTGCATGTATCTCAGGTGTGTAATCGAACAGTCACTTAGTCACCTAGTCAAATGCTCATGTTAATTAGCTAATTAATTTATTCATCACAGGACTACGTTCAAACCTCATTCCGTTTTAAGCACTCACTGCTGGTGCACGGATTCTTGTTACTCAACCCAAATAATTTCATATTACTCATGTACTATGTATTGTAAAATGTCTTTATTCATGTCTGTTTTAACCTGTATAACTATTTTATAAATATTACAGTTCTAATAGATACATTTTATTGGCAGCACGGCTTTCATTTTAATTATAAAAAATGAAATATAGTCATACACTCTACAACAGATACAGCCAACATTTCCAAGATATTTTAACTATTTTCTGCATAGCCATTATATTGGGAAAATATGCCAATGTAATGTCCCTTATCCTTAATTTCATTTGCACGTTGTCAAGAATAGCATTTCCACAACAGAGTGCAAGGGAGACTGTTCTTGTGGCAGGTACATCTTATCGGTCTTTATTACCCATCTAATACGGAGCCTCCATGCTAAGCCTATGGAGCCTACAGATCGCTACTGAGTGGAATACAGACATCCGGAATCTCCTAAGAGAATACGGCTTTTTGGCCCACCTGACAAGCATTATAGGAACTAATTTATATAAACAATGCACGGCGCTTGGGTCGAATTTCTAATTATTTACAAGATTCTTTTCTTAATAATTACTCGAAAGGTGAGTAATAAATACAACATTACCATGATTTCGATCTGTGTGGCAACATTCTCCTTGTAGTTATACTGCATAATACTACACGGAGAATACGGCCACTCAGATTGAAATCATGGTAATATTGTTTATGTAATCTGACTCATATTGTCAGTTCAATCACAGCAGGTTTAGACACTTTACATACACAATAATGGGTTGCCCATGGCCTTTGGTCAGGGGTGGTCATTGCCCCCCCCCCCCCCCCCCCTGGTGAAGTAGCTCTACACTAGCGCACCCCTGCGCCACCTCTCGACTGTCAGCCGCACCACTCATCAACGTGCGCTGGTTCAACACTGTCCACTGTCTCACACTTCGTCTCAGGTCTCAGGTCTACAATTTTTTTTACCCACCCACCCTCACCTTTTTCTCCTACTCGCTTTACTCCTAGGGCTATTTTTATTATATCATGTACTTCATACTTCTGTAATAATCCTTAGTAGCCGTAATCTCTGAGCAGTTGACGCGTAGTAATATCCGAGCGACTATATTCCAGTCCAAATAAAGCCACTAGGGTGCTGTATTCCTGCTAGGTGGCATCATTGAAATCATAGGAATCTTTTGGTTGCATTGTATTCATTAGCATGGGAGGCAGGCCAGTGGGTTCTCAAGGCTCTATGCCTAGTGCGTTAAGAGTTCTTATACCACTTGGATAGTGTGAGATCTTATGAGACGGGTGCACCAATAATCTATGGAAACATTGTTACTGTAGCTGTATGTGATAAATACTTGGTAAAATTGACGATAAAATGAATCGATACTGAAGGTAGAGGTTCGTTTTATCATCAATTTTACCAAGTATTTAACACGTACAGACACCGTATGCCTGTTTTTGTATTATTATATACCTTAAAACATCCAATTTTTACCTTTGCTTCTGGGCAAGTTTTTGGATTTTGCCGCCGTACATGCCCCGTATGTCACCTAGGTTTTGTACGGACATAAATATGACATGGGTAGGAGCAGGCCCTATGTGTAGGATATACTACCACAGGTATATAATAATATGTATAATTACCTGCTCGGGCTCTTGTCGTCTGGCGACACTGGCCTGGCTGGATTGTGGGACGCCTGGGACATGGCCTCTCTTCGCTGTGCCATCCCCAGATGTCTGCGCCTGGTAACGACCTTTAAGTGCCTGCCGCTGTTCGTCCCGCTGCTCGTCCTGCTGCCTCTTCCACCGTATGAACTCGTGGAGCTGCTCAGTGGCTGCCTGGATCTCAGCGCACGTCTTGTGGATGTACTCTTGTAGCTCGGTCAAACCCAGGAGTCGCTCCTCCCCGAGATCTTCGCGAGCCTCCAACGCCTCCGCCTGCTCCTCCAAAGCCCGCCGCTTGTTCTCAAGCTCCTGGATGGTGGCCTTCTGCCGAGCGATCTCTTCACTCTGCGGCAAAAAAGATCAAATCACTGACAGGTTTTGTCTTAGTTTAAGATGAATTGAGAAGTTTTGTCTTAGTTTAAGATGTTAAATAAGTGGCAGGTTTTGTCTTAGTTTGAGATGTTACAAAACTTGAGGCAGGTTTTGTCGTAGTTTGAGATGTTGACAGAGTCATGGCAGGTTTTGTCTTAGATTGAGATGTTACAAGAGTTATGGATGGTTTTGTATTGGCATAAGATGTTTCGAGAGTTCAGGCAGGTTTTTTCAAAGTTTGAGATGGTAGAAAATTCAAGGCAGGTTTTGTCTTAGATTGAGATGTTACCATATTGAGGACTGTTTTGTCTTTGTCTGTGATATTATGATGGTCGAGTCAGATGTTACAAAACTCGAAGCAGGTTTTGTCTTAGTTTGAGATATTATGAGAGTCGAGGAAGGTTTTGTCTTAGTCGCTTGCCACTTGTTCTCAAGCTCCTGGATGGTGGCCTTCTGTCAAGCGATCTCTTCACTCTTCGGCAAGAAAGATCATCACTGACAGTTAAAGTAGGTTTTGTCTTAGTTTAAGATGAATCGAGAAGTTTTGTCTTTGTTTGAAATGTTAAAAAAAAGAAGTGGCAAGTTTTGTCTTAGTTTGAGATGTAACAAAACTTGAGGCAGGTTTTGTCGTAGTTTGAGATGTTACGAGAGTCGAGGCAGGTTTTGTCTTAGTTTAAGATGTTACGAGAGTCAAGGCAGGTTTTGTCGTAGTTTGAGATGTAACAAAACTTGAGGCAGGTTTTGTCTTAGTTTGAGATGTTACGAAAGTCGAGGCAGGTTTTGTCTTAGTTTAAGATGTTACGAGAGTCAAGGCAGGTTTTGTCTTAGTTTAAGATGTTACGAGAGTCGAGGCAGGTTTTGTCTTAGTTTAAGATGTTACGAGAGTCAAGGCAGGTTTTGTCGTAGTTTGAGATGTAACAAAACTTGAGGCAGGTTTTGTCGTAGTTTGAGATGTTACGAGAGTCGAGGCAGGTTTTGTCGTAGTTTAAGATGTTACGAGAGTCGAGGCAGGTTTTGTCTTAGTTTAAGATGTTGACAGAGTCGAGGCAGGTTTTGTCGTAGTTTAAGATGTTGACAGAGTCGAGGCAGGTTTTGTCTTAGTTTAAGATGTTATGAACGAGTTCTTATGCCATACCGGCTATGACATTTTAGTTTCTCGTATTGTCAAAGGCTTGTTCCCTGAAGACATATTTTCATGTTATGTTTTAGCAACAATGAGACATGTATGATTTTTCTTTTTACAGTAGACCCCTAAATCTATACTCAAACAGCATGCACTATTGTCTTCTAGCCTCCAGTATCACTAAAGGTTTAATTTCTCTTTAAAATAAGCCAATCCTCCTCAAATCAGAAAGTACTTTATGAAATTTACAAATATATCAAAATGTAATTTATTTAAATTTGAGCTTCATGGTATTTACACCACTGTCTAGTGCGTATTCATCGGAACCAATCACAGTACAGCTTACACTAGTCTGTTTACGAACCGTCCGCCTTCAGAGCATAGACCTCTGTTCAGAGGTACGGTCCATGAAGGTCTAAAAGAGCAGGGCTGATATTGGTCAGCCCTGCTGGGTGAAAGGAATAGGTGGTTTGTTGTTCTATTTATAGCATCAGTTTGACAAGAGCTGATTGGTTCTGACAAATACGCACTAGACAGCCCTATTACAGATGCTAAGGATTTGGCTGTCACAAGACATTCCCGCTATGTTTGTGCAGCAGATGAGAAGGACGAAAGAAGGATTTACAACTGAAAATGATGGTTTACCTCAGCTGCCTCAACAGCAGGATCTTCACTTGTGGCCAAGGATCGCTGGAATGAAAAACAGATGGTTCTGAGATGAGATTCAGCAATTAGACTTAAACATGTAAATCTACATATACACAATATATACACAGCATATACAGACTAGCAGACACGAGACACAGCATAGACACAACATATACATGAAATAGACATGAAATGGACATGTAATGGACATGACATATATCAATATATACACAACATGGAGAAATAAGACAGATATTTAATAAAAGTCAACATAGACAAAACATAGGGACAACATTGACATGAAATTTATATTAAACAGACATGACATGTACCAAATATATACACAACATAGACATAACATAACATGAGAACTTACCACCACATGAGGGTCATTGCCATCCTCAATGTTGTCACCATGTAACCTGTATGACTGTTAGAACTTTCTCTTTAAGTGATAGTGAGATCAGACTCTAAGACTTACCGCCACATGAAGGTCATTGTTAGCTCAGTATTGTCACCCTGTAGCCTGTATGACTGTCAGTGTTAGTGAGATCAGACTCTAAGACTTACCGTCACATGAGGGTCGTTGTCATGCTCAGTGTCATCGTCTGATTCTTCCAGAGATTCTCCGATAGTGACGTCATCGTCATCTGACAGGTCCTGCGAGAACGGGTCCCATGTGTCGTCATCTGCATCAGATCACGTGACAGTTACAGGACGATGTCACAGAAAGCAAGAAAACACATCAACCTCTCATAGTTGATTAGTTAGTTGGTTGGTTGGTTGGTTTGATTTAACGTCCAGTTAACCATTGCAGGTTCTCACCAGACTTTCTCAAGGTTCATTTACACCACAAGGGTGGTGATCGAATCTATATAATGAATTTAGGTAGAAATCTCACCCCTACAAATTTACCGAGGTGAGAGTTCTTTTAATTCCCACACCACATAGACATGGTATGAGAATGATTGACCTTTGATATAGCAGTAAATCTACCACTGCTGGGCATGAAGGAGAAAGGTGGCTGCACACCACACCACATAGACATGGTATGAGAAGGACTGGCCTTTGATATAGCAGTAAATCTACCACTGCTGGGGGTAAAAAAAAGGTGGCTGTACACCACACCACATAGATATGGTAGGAGAAAGGTGGCTGTTCAAGATGGCCAGGTAGCAAGGCAAACCGAGCGATTACTGGAGAACTTGACCCGAAAGGAACTCGACCCATAGTTGTCATGAGAACTTGACCCGTTTTGGAGAATTCAATTGGAGAACTCGACCCGTTTCAGATGCTCATGGAGATGACATTTTCATATAGAAGTAAAGACTGACTAGTTAGCTTTTAAACAAATAAACCTAAAATAAGGGTTAAAAGGTTAGGAATAGGGTTAGGGTTAGGATAAGGGAAAGGGTCAGGGATAAGGGAAGGGTTTTCTGTTTGTTTTCTTCCCTAGAGGAGACCAAACTTGAAGCCAAGATAACATACTCACTACTAAATAACTAATTGAACTTTATTCTCTATTGGATGATAAGAATAGAATTTTGCACGGATTGCACTGGAACTAGCACTCACTCTTTATCCTACCCCTAATAAAAGCGGTCCATAGGCATAACATAGGCAAATTTTATGCGGCATGCCATGACATAAAGTGCGATTTATGCCTCTAGGGGCATAAAAAAATCGACCAATCAGCGACCACATTGTGAGCTGCTCCGAAAAAAGTTCCGGTTGGACTTCAGTTGGTCATTCAATCGATATTTATATTTGAGAAATCCAAAAGGGTAGAAATGGGGTAGGATAAATACGAAACCGAACTAGAGTTAGACTTGTCAGTGTCTATGCCACTCTGGTCAGGTCTGTTCCTCACTACGCTCAGCTAACGCTTCGCGCAGTAATACATGACCTTCCCGAGTGGCATAAACACTGACAAGTCTAACTCTCGTTCAGTTTCTACTAATTATCTCACCCCTGGTACAAGTTTAGCTATAGAAATAACGTTAGAAAAATATACTCAACGATCACCCCGGTAAAGTGACAATACTACGCCATGGTCGTGGCGTAGTGAATACGAGATGACGTCATAGGCGATTCACTGACCAGCGGCCAGGATTTCAAGACAAGACAAGAGATTTAAATGTCCCTAACAGTGAAAGGGGTGACAAATCCAGAACCGCACTAGAATTATAGAATAACCAAGATTCCATTCGTTTCAATGTGCCGTAATCGTCACTCGGTTTCGCCTTGATGACGATTGCGGCCTGTCCAAATTTGTGGAGTATTGTGTATTGTTACGATTCTTGATGCAGTTCTATATAAAGGGCTGATTCCACCAACATGGCGGATTTGTCAAGATATATCTTGGTATATCTTGTAATATCTTACAGTGTCGCGATATGTCGTACCTCCGTTGTCGCAAAACGTAGCTTTGCGGTGTTAGGTGTATATTTTGGTGCTCCGCCACCGCGACACCTCAAGACACATTGCGATGAATAGGCACGCGATTATTCAAACCTAGCCCGATTTAGCAAGACACCCAAATCGTGGCTAATCTCGCTAGATCTTGTGTGTTGATGGAATCGCCGCTTAATTATCGCACTTACCGAGAGCATAGGAGCCTCCGGGAGCGAACCAGAGCGCCTCGTTCGTGCCGCTCATGGGCACGTGACTCGGGCGTCGACATCGTAACGAGGAGTCGGGGACCTGCAGCTCCATCTGTCCTCCTACCGGCGGAGAGGCGGGGCTCCTGAACCTCTGAAACGTCTCCTGTAACCAGAACAACCTCATAAGACCAGTCAGTCACCAGCGGAACTTGTATTTACCCTGAGCGATAATAGAGGGAAACTATATTCTGGTGAGCAAAAAGTTCAAAGTTACGAGGTAAGGCTCGGAAAAATTACTGCCCAAGGCCTTGGCCGAGGCAGTAATTTGTCCAAGCCTCACCAAGTATCTTTGACTTTTGATTACCGGTACTTGGTTTCCCTACTCCTATATACCTTTAAATATCGATAGAAATGATTATTTCTTTTCCTGCAATAGCCCCAGAAAAATGGCCACCCTTATCAAGTAACTGCAACAGCTAAGTTTTCGTCCCGCTGCTCTTTATGTCACGTGGTCAGGCCGGGACGAAAACGTCAGCCTGGGACGAAAACGTCAGCCTCGCTAAATAACTCATAATATGTGCACCCCCAGCAGCAGTATGTAACTATATAGGTTTCGGAAATGGGTATATAGGAAAAGGGAGTCTAGTATAACCTCTGGAGGGCGTATAGGAAACATATGATGTTATAAACAAACGATAACCCCTATTATAGATTATGCTAACGTATTGCATGGAAGTGCAGGGAAATCATATCTAAAAAAACCAGCAAAATCGTGGGTAAGGCCACTAAAAATAAATGGTTTCTCTTCGCCGCGCACATCAGAAAAAAACGATTTTAGAAGATTTTTCTTTTTTATATAAATAAGATGAACCTTGATAGAAATTTTGAAAGGTATGAGTATTTTGCATCGAATTAAAGCTCCTGATGTCAGGAATGCATTTAACATATAACCAGTAAAAATCTCGAAACCCTGCGTAAGCGGACACCCCGCGTAAGCGGACATGTTGGCCTGGATCGGAGGATGTCCGCTTATGCGGGGTTTTACTGTATGTCTGAAGCTCATTTTATCACACTTCAATAGCCATCTTTGATCTAGCAAAATAAAGAAAAATAAAAAATGCGCCCTCGTCATATTTTTCATGGCTTGGTGATGAGAAACAATTTTGTCTTTGGAGTGGCCTTACATGTGTCTGATGGCGGACGCCATGATGTACACTGTTGAGGAGCTCCATACGAGAGTGGGAGTGCAACTTACTACAACTTCAACATTATTATATACACGCACTCAACCGTCTATCTGTATCTCATTGCTCTTGTTCCACTAGTTTATTATTACATACCTATGGCCGAATGTCTATGAAATACTACCCGCTGCTAGGAGTACAGTATTGATAATGTTCGGGCGCACTGCGCCCGTAGTGAATATTCGGGCGCACTGTGACCATTGGGTCAATTGGAACATTTAATAAGTACATAAAAGGCGGGTTTTTATATATTTAGGTATGTAATAATAAGAAAACGTAGTGACTGAGCCAGAAGGGATGCCATTCTCGGCCTTTTTATGCCATAAATACTTCCCTCCGCCTGCGGCGTCGGGACATATTTATGGCATAAAAAGACCTCAAACAGCCACCCCTTCGGGCTCAGTGACCACGTTTTCTCTTAGTCTTCAGTTGCCCTTTAGTATAACTCTTTATTTGCTCTCTCGGGATCGCGGGTACGATCCCCGGCCGTGGCGAAGCATTTATTTTGTTTTTAAATAAAAAGCCAAACAATACAGAATGAAAAAACTAAGCTCAAACTAAGAACAAATGAAAAAACTAAGCTCAATTATTATTTCGCTTTGACCTGTAGGTCAAGACCGAAATATATTATAGTATATTAGGGGAGATGGGGAACGGTTTTTGCGGCTTACATCATAATACATTACAGTAATATATTCTGAATAATTAGACCCTCGATACCCTCGATACCGGGTCCGCGCCCGGCGACAGTAGTGTATTTTTATATATTGCAACAGGCTTCCACCTCCCTCCCTCCCTCCCTCAATCTGAAAGCCCTAGACACCGGGTGCGGGGGCCAATACCAGACGCATTCGATGGAATCAGGTCAAATAGGTCACCAGCACACCCGTTGCGGTTCAATGAATATGTACGAGCGGGTGGGGCCCGCTACGGTCAGATGTGTTCCGCGCCCGGCGACAGTAGTGTATTTTTATATATATTGCCGGGTGCGGGCGCCGATACCAGACGTGTTTGATGGAATGCCTACTAGCGCGTGGGCCCCACAGGTCAGATGTTTCAAAAACATAGACTTAGCCCACGTTTTGAAACAGCTCTCACGTGGTCCGCACCCGGCGACAGTGGTGTATTTTTAAAACATGTATACATTACTTGTTGAAACCGAAATCATGGCAATGCCATGCCGTTTAATCCTTGTTTTAGTTGTATGGCTAAACAATGTATCCTTTGCTGTTTGTTTACATGTTGATGCTTTGTTTACATTTTGCAGAATGCCCTGAAAGCTGCTGTTGCCATGCTAATTGTTACCCCAGCAACAGCAGCGAATCCTTTTTAACAGTGCAATCTGCTTAGCTTATAAACATGATTCCTATATTATATAATGACATTATATCATTATAAAGTTACAAAGATACTTATTGTGTATATGATAAACGCGTTATGGCCCTCAGAACCGATACCGATTTTGATATGGGATGGGACTCGTTCGTGTCGGTCGTGGTGTAGTGATAAATACGGGCTGCGGTCTAAGCCGATTTTCTGACCTTAGCCCGTTTGTATCACTACACCACTCCCGCCACGAACTCGTCCCATACCATATCAAAATCGGTATCGGCCCTACGGGCTATAACTGCTAATTATGCTTTATGATAGTTTCTGTTTGTTATATCTATATTTTACACTCCTTGTTCCACAAAACAATCGGTTACTGTCTATTTACACAACATACCCCTCCCCTCTTAGTACTACCTTCTCAGGACTCTTATACCACACTACACTGGCCACCCGAGCTACACTACGTTACCTCTGGTCACGTTAAATTGACCGTCACCGTGACCTGGCGTGGTAGCGGGTAAAGGAAGGTCACTCTAGCTATTTTTCGTATCTATTTTTACTCTATGCTGTCAGTTGTAACTGGTTCCTCTGGTTGTAATAAGTCCTGGGTTCTTACCCTGGAAGTCACTTTTCTATGTTCTCATCTTCTTATAGGTGTAGTTTTGATAAAATGACCACAGAAATAAGGTTCTTTATGAATCTATCAACATATAAATATTTCTTTGCAAGTATTTAGGATCTTAGAAGCTATGTAGAACATACTTATTTGCTCCGAGAGTGAGAATCTGTGGACAGTCCATGGGTTAACGTTACCAACCTCTTAGTTGGAAGTAGTGTAGACAGAGGTGGCGGCCAATCTAATACCACACACGCCTAACCCCTCAATAGTCATATACAATACACCCCTCCCCTCTCAGTGCCTATAGCTATACAACACACCCCTCCCCTCTCAGTGCCTATAGCTATACCACACACCCCTCCCCTCTCAGTGCCTATAGCTATACCACACACCCCTCCCCTCTCAGTGCCTATAGCTATACCACACACCCCTCCCCTCTCAGTGCCTATAGCTATACAACACACCCCTCCCCTCTCAGTGCCTATAGCTATACAACACACCCCTCCCCTCTCAGTGCCTATAGCTATACAACACACCCCTCCCCTCTCAGTGCCTATAGCTATACCACACACCCCTCCCCTGTCAGTGCCTATAGCTATACAACACACCCTTCCCCTCTCAGTGCCTATAGCTATACAACACACCCCTCCCCTCTCAGTGCCTATAGTTCTACCACACACCCCTCCCCTCTCAGTACTTATAGTTGTACAACACACCCCTCCCCTCTCAGTACTTATAGTTGTACAACACACCCCTCCCCTCTCAGTACTTATAGTTGTACACTTATGCTGTGTTAATCTAACTGATACGGATATGGAGTTTTACCTCACCTTGATCTTGTAGTCGCCTGCAGTGAGTCAGAGAGTGATATCTGTGTATGTTATGGATCCTGGATTCCTACTGACTACGGAACGGGATCCTGCACCCGGTTAAATCCGCACGGCCTTGTGTGTGAGTGTTTCACCAAAGTCCACCAGTCACTGACCTACTAACAGCGACCTCTTAGAAATATCTGTGTCAGGTCTCCTGGAATGTAGCCTCCGTCAGCCAAGCGTATAGCGTCAGTGTGAGAACAGACCCCTGACTCACCCCTATACACCAGTTACACCCACACTCACCCCTATACACTCTCCAAACACATCCCTACTCACCCCTATACACTCTCCAAACACATCCCTACTCACCCCTATACACTCTCCAAACCCACCCCTACTCACCCCTATACACTCTCCAAACACACTCCCACTCACCCCTATACACTCTCCAAACACACCCCAACTCACCCCTATACACCACGTTACACCCCCACTCACCCCTATACACTCTCCAAACACATCCCTACTCACCCCTATACACCACGTTAATTTCGATATATTATGATATTATTTTCAAACACTAAAACAATCAAATTGAACAATATAACTGTGGTAGAATGATAATTCTGATATGAAACTATTATTTTCAGACACTTAGACTTCATCCAATAATATCATATTTACAGCGATTCTACATCTATATGCGCGCTACCTAATTCCAGAATTTCATAATTTCCAGCCAATTATCTCACCCCCAAGAGATATTTTCCTGTTAAATCACCTCTAATAGGCTATGACAGGCTACGAGAATTCCAACATGTTGGATTTTATCCAGACCTCTACGATTGGCGTTTTCAATCGCAGCCTTATCGTGAGCTGTCGTAGACGAATCGCAGAAACCTGTTCGACCTACCACGATTTTTGCTGACGTCACGATAGAATCGGTATGGTGTCAGGAAGGCAGTCGTAGGACCAATTGGGCCAGAATCATGGTAGGTGGGGGCTGGCTTTTATTGGACAAACTCCAACAAGCTCAAAATCAATGTGTGGTATTATCTTAAATGCCGATGGATATACAAATATACATAAACTGCATAGATGGGCATGCATGCCAATGTAACATGAAAGGCGACTGGTGGATATGAACACCTTTATGTATAATAGAGCTCAGGATGATCTATATTTAGACAAAAGCGAGAAGAATACCGGGCACTACGCCCCCCCCCCCCCCCCCCTGTGTTGGGAACGGTTCAACCAAGTACGCAGGCTTCTAGATAATGTCACTTTGGAACCTGTTGCCCACGATTTAAGGGGGGCGTCCACCAACCACGACAAGGCTACAACAAGAGCAGACAAGAAAGTTCCTATCGGCGCCTTGTCGCAGCCTTGTCGTGAGAAGAGCAGTGTCGGGACAGCGGTGTCGGGGCGTGTCGTAGACGTTGCTGGTTGCTGCAAAAAAAAAGCGCCCATGGTTCTGACACTACGACAGTGATATCGAGTAAACCACAACACTCCACGACAAAGGTCCTGTCGTAGCAAAATTGTCGTAGCCTTGTCGGAAAGCCCCCAACATGCCCCCAACAAGCTTCCAGTCGCAGCCTGTCGTGGCCTTGTCGTAGACTCTTGTCGGGAACTAGGGTTCACCAACCACGACAAGGCTAAGACACGCTTTCCAATAGTAGGCCTGTCGTGGACCTTGTCGGAAAGCCATTGTCATAGCCTTGTCGTGGTTGGTGGACGCCCCCCTTTAGACTGGCTCCAGTCCCTACATCCTATGGCTACCCTCCTCGCTGGGATACAGGTTCATGGGCCAGTCAGAGAAGGATACATACTATAATGAACTTTATACTGATTGTGTTTAATCATTTAATGAATCTTCATAATCAAAGACTTGAGCAAGTCTACCCACGACCCCTACTTTTGTTGAATTTTAAAATATTACCAAAACCACCATGTTAAATTCAATCCCTACCTGATATGTAAAAAATCCTCACTCTTTGGTCCCGTTCTTGTCTTGATCAGTTTCCAATCGGAAAAAATCCCGATCTGAATTCTGTTGGTATGAAACCATAAATGTGATATATATAGTATGAATCTCGCTATGCAGGATATACATGCTTCATAAGGTAGCAATATGAAAACCAACGACTGCTATGGCAATAGACCCTTCAGACTTTACAAAACTCCCTAATATCGCCCCCGGGTACGTAAAAGATGCGCTCCCGACTGGTTATTAGCCGCACCACGGCCGCCTGTCTTCCGATGAACAACCATTTTCCGATTTCTAACTGGAGAAACAGAATACAATTTGAAATGTCTATGTAGAAATAACTGAAATGTTCATTTCTAGCATCGGATTTCCAGTAAGAAGATTGATAATAACCATTAAACTGCAATAATTGTGGGATATGGATCAAATGCCTATCACCGTACAATGACGGAAACCAGCTAACATGGAATCCTGTAAACACACTGAATTATGGGATAGCCCCATATCAACCCTTCCCCAGCAGCACCCAGTTCCCCTGCTAAGCATTACAGGTATTGCCTGCATCTGCATATAGGAGTCGGTCACCTTGTCGCAGGCAAATTACGTAACCCCTCGCTCGATCCGCACCCTGATAAAATCGGTGTATGGTCCACTAATCGCTGGGGGAGGGCAAAACCCAAAGAAACCGAGTATTCACTTCGCTGGGTAGCCTTGCCTAGCTGTCCTACATCTACCGACTCCGTTAGGATGGCTCGGCTGAGACAAATTACCCTCCGTTTGTCGCCGACAAACATACATAAATGTTCCGAAATCGGTAGATGGGCATTGGCTTTTAACGGCAGGCACCTGCTGAGATTCTGTACCCTGTAAAGTGGGATTCACATGGTGGGATTCATGTAACTCACTAGGGATTTGTCTGATACAAATTCTGCTGAGATTCTGTACCCTGTAAAGAGGGATTCACACGATGGGATTCTTGTACCCCACAGGGTGTTTTTCTGAGATAAATCATGCTGAGATTCTGTACCCTGTAAAGTGGGATTCACACGATGTGATTCATGTACCTAACATGGTGTTTGTCTGAGATAAATCCTGCTGAGATTCTGTACTCAAACACAATTTCTTCGTCTAAATTATAGGGATTCATTTTCCTGAAACATGTTTTCCTCCCTGTAATTGTTAAAGGCAGATCGGACAATTTGGCTTGAAAATTAAAACCCATGTCAATATCCTGATAATTTAATATGATCATCTCCAGGTGTTGTAGAACACCTATCTGACTTAAAAATCAGGGGTCACCGTGCTAGTTTTTGATTTAGAGATAAATATCATGGTAATATTACAAGAGAATATACAGGAATTCTAAAAAGTTGGTTTTCCCATAGTAAAACCCATGTCAGTTTCTTAGAACTTTCACAGATTATAGGAAATGTATAGTACAACACATTTAACTTTAAAAACCATAGTAGAGAGTAAGCAGTTGGTTGGAATAAATGATGGAGTTGGTTGGAATAAAATGACACTCTGTGTAGGACAGAGTAGGGTGTGGCTATTCAAATGAATGTATAATTTTAATTGATAATTGTCATAATTTGAAAATCACCAGGTGGCTCATATTATTATTCTGGGATATGCCTTTAAAGACATTTCCCCCTAAAAAGGAACAAGATCGGCTTAGATTTTGAGCCCTGTGAGGTACATGAGTCCCATTTAAGGAGAGACAG
The DNA here is from genome assembly GCA_950022655.1 of Alentia gelatinosa. Taxonomy (NCBI): domain Eukaryota; kingdom Metazoa; phylum Annelida; class Polychaeta; order Phyllodocida; family Polynoidae; genus Alentia; species Alentia gelatinosa. Next base: position 2,344,667 of record OX465591.1, on the reverse strand, counting down.
ACTCGTTGTGCAGATGATTGGTTCCGGGAGACTGACTAAACCTCGGGGTGGAGAGCGTCAGCTGTGACTGATTTACATCAGCCGTAACCTAGTTCAGCGTCCGTCCGGGAGAGGTCGTGTGGAGGTCAGACTAACCCCGGTAAAAGTACAAGAATAGTTACCTACCATATATAAAAAGGCACGATTTTCGACAGTATATGCTTGGAGTTGCTCCCCCACATAAAGACAGAGAGAACCAAAGATGTCCTTGGAGACTGAAATCCAACGAGAGTGCGATTCTCGTGAGCAGAAAAACTCAAACCTGCTGGTCTTTTTTTGTATGCTTAGACTCAGATGTCATCTTTTCCTATGATATATTTTTAGGCAAGTTTAAAACCAAATTTAATGCTGTAGTTTTCTTATCTCGATACTATGAGACAAGCCTGTGACAGCCTCCGCCATTCCAAGATGGCGCAAGTTTTGCTGGTCCCTAATTCACGCTGGAGTTCCTTATTGATTCATCTATGATTTTTTAGACACCCCCACCATCATGAATATTCATGATCTCCTGAGGCTTCACACAGTCGCATTAAACGCATGAGTGTGACGTCATACACACATACGGGGTTCCGTCCCGCGGGAAATCCAGTTGCTGAACTCACTGGAATTTAGAAATCCACTCACAGTCTGGGGAATATGACAGCAGAACGGAGTACCCAATCTTTCTGAAATTCGAATATGTTATAGTCCATATTCCAATCTAACTGCTACGGGAATTGCAAATCCAAGGTTAGAGGGAATGTGGCTGTAATGTGAGTCCTAGCGCCGAAGGTGCTAGTACACTGTAAATAAGTAAACTGGTCGGCCGTGACACAATGCCAGGGACCGCTTTCATTATAAACTTGTGAAAACAAGTATCAGATCAACATCTGCCGTTGGCGGAACAACGGAAATCTGAAAGTTATAAGCGCTTCGTCTGTAAGGATGGAGGGATATGGTCAATTCTCCCAGGTCGTGATCGATGCCCACGTACGCTGACGAAAAATTCAAACTAGTTCATGAAAATGTGGGAATATATGGGAGGAGACGATACCTTATATTTGTGAAAGTTGGGAACACTAATCTTTAAGGGAAATTATTTTTTTAGCTGAATGAATTTAACCTTATAACCTATATGTCACCATACGTGGTCAAGTGGGTTCAATGAGGTTTTAGGGTAAATATTGGTTGTTATTTTTTAGCAGAATCAGATTTTCATTATCAGAAAATGAACCTTTAATCATATCGAGACAATTAAAGTTGATTAATATTATTCAGAACATAATGCCCACGTACGGTGACATAAATAAAAACACATGTATGTTTCTTGGCATTAACATGCCTGAAGTCCTTGCGAATTGCAGATGTTAATGGTTCCATAATACTCTATTTATGTATAAAATATCATTCACTAATAATGTAAATCTTTTTCCTTACATAAGCAACACCTAATAATTTCTGCCCATGTTCATTTGGCTGTGGTATATTTAATGGGAGAATTAATTTATACACTACAGATGTTATGAAACCTGTTGACATACCTCTTTTACTTGGAGGGTTAAAAAGTACCCCAAAAAGTACTTTTCTATAATTTATTTACCTTTTTATATGGCTTGCCCATGTACGGTGACATACCCTTCACCACTGATTTTTTTACACCTAGACTACATATAAATTTCCCCAATTAAACATTTATTATGTTTTATTAGTTCTGCAACACATTTGTGGGTATGAAATATTCAGACCAGATTAACATTTATAGTTACAAATGTATAAGAGGTCTTCAAAATATAGATATACAGGTTTTGTCTATGAATTTTGAGCTAAAAATACCTATTTTAGGGATTTATGAATTTTCTTTTAAGATATAGGTACATGAAAGTAGGGTTCCCCTGACAGATTTTTCAATTCTGCATACTCTAAAAGCGTTTCTGATATCATAAAACGAATTTTAGATAGTAAAACAACCCTTTGGATTATTGGTCACAATCTGGGAGAATTGACCATATGTCCCTGTACCATGCGTGCTAGGAAAGAGTGGAGTGTGGGTGTAGGACAGAGTTGGGTGTGGGTGTAGGACAGTGAGGTGTGGGTGTAGGACAGAGTGGGGTGTGGGTGTAGGGCAGAGTGGGGTGTGGGTGTAGGACAGAGTGGGGTGTAGGTGTAGGACAGAGTGGAGTGTGGGTGTAGGACAGAGTGGGGTGTGGGTGTAGGGCAGAGTGAGGTGTGGGTGTAGGACAGAGTGGGGTGTGGATGTAGGACAGAGTGGAGTGTGGGTGTAGGACAGAGTGGAGTGTGGATGTAGGACAGAGTGGGGTGTGGGTGTAGGACATAGTGGGGTGTGGGTGTAGGACAGAGAAGGGTGTGGGTATAGGACAGAGTGGGGTGTGGGTGTAGGACAGAGTGGGGTGTAGGTGTAGGACAGAGTGGAGTGTGGGTGTAGGACAGAGTAGGGTGTGGGTGTAGGACAGTGAGGTGTGGGTGTAGGACAGAGTGGGGTGTGAGTGTAGGACAGAGTGGGGTGTGGATGTAGGACAGAGTGGGGTGTGGGTGTAGGACAGAGAAGGGTGTGGGTATAGGACAGAGTGGGGTGTGGGTGTAGGACAGAGTGGGGTGTAGGTGTAGGACAGAGTGGAGTGTGGGTGTAGGACAGAGTAGGGTGTGGGTGTAGGACAGTGAGGTGTGGGTGTAGGACAGAGTGGGGTGTGAGTGTAGGACAGAGTGGGGTGTGGGTATTGGACAGTGGGGTGTGGGTGTATGACATAGTAGGGTTTGGGTGTAGGACAGAGTGGGGTGTGGGTATAGGACAGAGTGGGGTGTGGGTGTAGGATAGAGTGGGGTGTGGGTGTAGGACAGAGTGGGGTGTGAGTGTAGGACAGAGTTGGGTGTGGGTGTAGGAGAGAGTGGAGTTTGAGTGTAGGACAGAGTGGAGTGTGGGTGTAGGACATAGTGGGGTGTGGGTGTAGGACAGAGTGGGGTGTGGGTATGGGACAGAGTGGGGTGTGGGTGTAGGGCAGAGTGGGGTGTGGGTGTAGGACAGAGTGGGGTGTGGGTGTAGGACAGAGTGGGGTGTGGATGTAGGACAGAGTGGGGTGTGGATGTAGGACAGAGTGGGGTGTGGGTGTAGGACATAGTGGGGTGTGGGTGTAGGACAGAGTGGGGTGTGAGTGTAGGACAGAGTGGAGTGTGGGTGTAGGACATAGTGGGGTGTGGGTGTAGGACATAGTGGGGTGTGGGTGTAGGACAGAGTGGGGTGTGGGTGTAGGACAGAGTGGGGTGTGGGTGTAGGACAGATTGGGGTGTGGGTGTAGGACAGAGTGGGGTGTGGTTGTAGGACAGAGTGGGATGTGGGTGTAGGATAGAGTGGGGTGTGAGTGTAGGATAGAGTAGGGTGTGGCATAAACTGGCCTCTACATGGCAATATTACTGGCCAATTATTTCAGCTTACTTATCATACAAATTCATTTTCACATACCTTTCGAAGCCATAGCGTGTACCATCCTGTACGACATGAGATTATCAGTCTCTTAAACTCGAGACTCCTGTGCTCAAGGGGTCATTTTATTTTCTACGGCAACAAGAATACGAGGGTTTGGGTTTGATCAGTCAAAGTATCGAGGGGAAGGACAGTTGTGGCCGACGATTCACGAGCTCTCGTCCATTCACGTTTTATTATTTATCGTCGGGCCGGGAGACCTCGTCCAGAGTCTCCTTCACCTCTCCTGGCGGGCGACACCTCTAGGGGTACCGTGGGTGATTCACAATAACAAATAAAAGCTTATATATTGATTTTAAACTAGCGTAAATATGTTTATTATGATTTGAATATAAACTGGCGGTATCAGAAGCAGAATTATTGAGCTATTTAGTTAGATTCACATATTCATATATGATGAAATTAGTTCCCAAAAATACCACCAGTTGCATCTAAACCCTGGTTCAAGACTCCTCCAAAGTGTCTTTCAAGCTGATTTTGTCCTCGGGTTCTCTCAAACAAGACTACGAACGAGGATTTCTCTCCCTATGGACGATACACGTAATCAAACGCGATTGACGAGCTCTCGTGGAATGTGTCGTCCACTAGGGTCTCCTTCGCCGAGTATGTGGTCCCCAACGAGAGTTAAAAATTAAACAACCCCAGATTCCCAGTCCCCCATTTTGTGCTTTTATTCATTAAATGATTAAACAAATTTAAATGATTAAACAATATCAAGATGAAGCAGTACTGGTGTGGTGGGCTGTTATAGAATATAATTCAAATCATATTAACTTTCAATGTAATTAATATATTGGAAAACGGTTTAAAAATCTAGTATATATATATTGAGACCTTATAGTCCAGCAGCCTGGGACCTGTTTCACTAGTTTTGTGACATGTCTGTGACACCATACAGGCAGATTGGGGTTGACTAGTTTCGTGAAAACACAAGTAGCTACCCTTAGGACCAGACACACCCCAAACACGGTGTGTCTGGTTTCATAAAGATCACACACTATGTAAAATATTAGAGCTATTCTAGCCTTATCTTTTAGTCAGGAATCATATTTAGTCCTGTATTTAGTTTCTATATGTATTTGTATCTATACATTTCAGTGAAAACCTTGAGTGTACTCTGTGCGTTCATCCTCAACTGTGAGTGCAGGGTAATTTAACTGTAGTTGAGAAAAGGGGGCTGCTCTCACCAGGCCATAAAATACCATCCCCTTCCAATGTCTGAAGGGGGTGTGGGGGACAACCCTGTGGGCGGTGACCATGACCACCTGCCATATTCCCGGATCTGAATGAGGATAGGGTTGGAAGGTGTGAGGGGCAGGCAAGCATAGAAGCACCCCTCTTCCGGAGAGGCTGGTGGAAACCGGCCTGACACCCCACCTGGTGGACACCATGAGAACTGAGGTTTATGGGATTCAAAGAAACATCACGGTAAGGGTTTGACTTCCGAAAAGGGGGTAGGTCTGAATGACAAGATATTTTTAATGTTAAGTTATTTTTGTAGGAGTTCAATCCAAACTTAGAATCAATGTGTTGGAAGCTGTGGTGGCTAATTAATTGTAAGGCATATTAAAGTAGAATGTATTTCCTTTAATACTATGTAATGATTTAGATGATTAGGCCTATTTATGCTGTATGATGCAAAATATAGTGTCTGTAGAAATTACATAAAGCTGGAGACGAGATGGAAGGCAGTCACTCCACTGATCGTACAATAGTATGCATCAAGGGACCTGCTGGAGAATTCGGCTACATGAATGACAGTAATGTCTTGTAGTTTGTTTATTTGTAAGGCCAAGCTATGAGGGGAAAGTTATAAATGTCTTTATAAGTGAACCTAAAGGGCTGGCTGATGAAGTCGATATCTGGAACTGGCGACTGATGGAGTTGATATTTGAGACTTTGTTTTGTTCGTTCTTGCTTGCGCTGTTGCTGCTGCTTTCCATGTCTGCCTAACACTTTTGTCACGAAACTAGTGAAACAGGTCCCAGAATCGTGCAAAGATAAAGGGGTTTTACTTCATTTTGGTATAGGAGCATGAAACTTGGTACAATGGTAGAACTTGGTGTACTGATCAAGTAGGGGCCAAGCTCAATGTTTTCAATATGGCTGTGAAATCTAATGTGGCCGCCAAGGCCCTCTAAAATGAATAGTAGCTGTATCTTTCCTTGAATGGAGAGTGAAATATTCATCACATGTAATATCAATCTATAGTCAAGCAAGCAGAAAATACAAATCTATCACTTCGAGGCATTTCTAATCTGTCAGCCATCTTGAAATCCAAAATGGCTGCCAAAATCAGCCCTGAAACATGTGAAATAGCAACTCAGCTATTCATTATCATATCTTTTAGTGTGACACCTTTGGTTTAGGGAGCTATCAAGTGGTTATCATATTTTTGCTAATTTCTCTGAACTAGACTCTAGTACAGTCCGTTGTCGCCAGAGTCAGGGCACAGAGGCTCAAACTCAGACTGTTATGCGCTGCCATTTTAAGGCATGAATTCATGCATCCGCTGGTACTAACCTGCCCTGATTAATTTGCCAGAAAACAGTGTGTTACTCTTCAAGCACAGGTCATAGAGTAGCTTTTACTGGGCATGAACCATCAGCTTGGAGAGTTATAATGGTTCCCAGAATAGGATAGCTGGTACTCTATTTAGAACAACGAATGATAATATTCCTCACTCGGACAGGCACCAACACGGGACTGGCCAATCAGAGCCATGCTCTGTTAAACCTTCACGTACCGTAACCGAAGACTAGAATTTGGTTTTTGGTCTCGTTTGTTACTTAATATTGACGTGTAGTTTCCTATTATCATCTCTGAATAAGTCTGTGTCGAAGATACAATGATCATTGTTAAGTTTATCAAAAATATGGATTTAAAAGATTGGAGAATGACACATATATAATCTCAAACCTATATAGTCAAAGTACTGACCGTCTATCTCCGGAAATGGTGTTTTGTGAACGGGTATCTGCAGTTTCAGCAGGTTCACTTTGGCTCCCTATAGATCGTAGAACCATCCTGAGGAGCTCTGCTCAAACTGGCATCGCAAAACTGGATGTGGCTCGCGACTGACTACTCAGTTCACTGTTGTCCACCATAGTCACCGCATTTTTACCCACCCACCTACACCATATATATTAACGATCTCAACTTTTTAATACACCACTGTATACTATAGTCTCATAATACCACAATGTTGTATTCATTCGTATACTAAAGGCTAAAAAAATGTGATACGCTATTCTGGGTATAAAGAAAGTCAAAGCTATGACCTTAATGGCCAAGGGCAGTAATTTTTCCAAGCTTTACTGAGTAACTTTGACTTTCTTTCACTGGTACTTGATTTCCCTATTACTACATACCTTGAAATATCGACAAAAATGGATGTTTATTTACCTGCAAGAGTCCAAGAAGCAATTTCCACCCGTATCAAGTAACTGCCACGTCTATTCTAAAACATCTGAGTCATCCGCCAGCCATTCGGTTTACTTATAAAGACATCTTTAGGTTCCCATCATAGCTAGGCCATACAGATAAACAAACTACAAGATATTCTAGTCTTTCTTGTAGCCAGACTCTCCAGCAGCTTACTTCACATGTACCCTTGTACGATCTTTGGAGCGACTGCCTTCCCACTCTATTCCAGCTTTATTCATATCAAAACATTTACAGCTGAGAAGAAGACCCGGCACTCTATGTCATCATAAGACCCCTTTCAATGTTTGTACACAACCGCTAACCGTGTTAGGTGCGCGCGCATAGTGCGGCCAGAAAGAATTAGGTCACAAGCAAAAGTCTATGTGAGCTACTAACGCCTCACTCGAAAAATTGTCAGAAAGCTGAGATAATTTCCTGTAAAGGATAGAAAAGTACAGTGCCAGAATATACCCTTCAGTAGCTTTAATTTGATACTTCAAGCACACAGATCGGACAAGAAATAGCTTAAGTATCCTCAGATAAATCTAGCCCTACATGATGCCTGTACACACCCAGTTAAGAGGTGGTAGGCGCCCTATGCATAACAGCCACCACCAGTGCACACTGCCAGTGACCACTGCTGCCTGCCCCCTCCCTCTGCACACGGCACGCCCTTCCCTGCCCCAGACTATGTATCACATTAATGGTTAGGAACTTGTTATCCAATTAAGTTATTTGGAGATGGTTTAAGATTAATCATGGCCACTAACTTAGCCTTAGATTGGGATCTTCACTGAGTGAGGCCTTTGGAAGGAATACGCCCTCCAGAGGTTACTCGTCTCCCGATTATCGCCCAGGGTAAACACAAGTTCCGCTCGCGAGAAACTGGGCACACCACGATCATATGAACCACAGTTTTCCAATTTATAGTTGAGTAACCTGAACATAATTTTGGCTTTACATGTAGAAATAGCTGAAAATTCCATTTCTGACATCGGATTTCCCATTTGAAGACTTATAAAAACCGTTAAAAAGCAATTATTGTGGGTTACGGGTCAAGGGTTTAACACCATACAACGCCGGTAATCAGCGCACACCGGGACCTGTAAACAGACTGAATTCTGGGATACCTCAATAGGGTCTATGGTTCTACAGAGGAAGGGGACGGTCAACAGTGGTCACACAAGGGTGGGGTGTGTGCAGCCAGTAGTCCGTCCACGCACAGCGCCGCCTTCGGGTTACGGTACATGAAGGTCTAACAGAACATGGCCACTATTGACCAGTCCCCTACGCGCGGAAGGGATATCGTGATTCGTTGTTCTATTTATAGCATCAGTTTGACAAAGGGGAACTACGACGGTCTGGTTTGTTTACATGTTCTGGGCATGTGTGAGAAACTGATTCCTGGCATGTCAGTATTCGAAGCTGGGACCAGCGAACCGCCATTATCAAGTTGAATGCTGGGAATCGGGCAGGAATCCCTGCCTTAAGATGGCAGCGCACAACAGTCCCAGTATGCAAGCCTGAGCGCCCTGGCCCTGGCGGAAACGGGCTGTACTAGAGTCTACGCAGCCAGCAGGCAGGGAGAGGGTGCACTCAGGGGTGGTCACCGGAGGTGCCTGCCACTCACCGACTGTGTGTGCAGGAAGTTGGGGATAGTTTTACTTTGATCAGATCGATTTTATCAATGACTAGGTATATGATATTTTACATTAAACACAACATGAGTCTTTTCCCAAGGACTACATTATTCTCATATATTCAAAACCTCAAAACACCACATAAACGGTACTCGCATGAGTCTGTTGATAGTGTCTTCTGGCCTTGGTATGCGCACGCACCAGAGTTAATGTATGCGTGACGTCATGTGATAGGGGAGTATATCCATGCACGAACCACAATGTGAAAAGCATTGAGCTGACACAAGTGTCCTTGACCGCTGTGCACCATGCTGCTGAGTGTCCTTCACCTCATTAATGCACAGAGATGCTGGGCATCCCCACCCTCATCAGTGATGCATGGGCACTCGGCAGTGGCCTTGACACAGTGACTGGGTGTGACCATCCAGACTCATCAGTATGCATGAGCACCCAGCAGTGGCCTTGGCCCAGTGACACACATCAATCTCCCAACACAGTGTTGGGGGGATGCACTCTCACTGTCTTTGACCTTGGAATGGGCAAGGACAGTGTGCCACAGGGATGGACATGGCATTTGGGACAGGGACCTTGACAGTGTACCAACCTTGACATTGTAACTTATTCAACCTTGACAGTGTACCACCTTGACATTGTAATTTATTCAGCCTTGATGTTGTAATGTATTCAACCTTGAGAATTCCAATATAAGCAAGTAGCAGCCCTAGTTCAGGGTTCTTCTATCTGAGTTTGTAAGAAGAGTGTTTGTCTGCATACAAAATAAAAGGAGCATACTGCCATTACCTTTCCTCCAGTTCTTTCTTTGAACTTAATCCAGGATTCCATCCACAATCCAGTAGACATCTCACTGTGATACATCCCAGGACTATTCCAGATCTACAGGCTGAGGCTAGCTCATTCCCAATGCAACACTAAGGACATTTACCTACAGCCATTCACACACACAGCACTGTGTGGGTCAGTGGTATTTTCATATAGGACTGCACTCACATACACCACTGTGTGGGTGGGTAATCTACACATCGACTGGACTATTCACAGCCACACACACATACACCAATGTCTGGGTGTGTGGTATTAACATTACAACACTTACCGAATAAGCCACACATTGTGGACTTATTCCAACTCAGCCGAATGTGTTTACCTTTAAACAGAAGTGATCAGGCTGAAACCCCCAATAAAACCAACCTCCATATCACAAAGCAGGATACGACATTTTATACATATATGTGGGGGTTGGGTTACTCTAGCGGTGGTTCTTTCGGTCTTTGAAAGAGGGCGCGGGATGTCAGTACCCACCGTGTAGTGATTCCAGGTGAACCCGCACATGCAAGTGGCACGTGGGAGCCTGGGATTACGTAACTTGGCATATATATAGGCCGGGTTCTCAGTGGGTTGACAGGCATTCTTGTGAATTCTGTCTGAGAAGAGTGAATCATTGGATCCTCATATTGGTTGGTTTTCCCAAACCCTCTCGGTGGTTAGGTGAGTCCAGTACTCCGGTATCTGGATTAGTCTTCCCGGCTTTACTTGGCACATCATGCCAAGGTACTATACTTTGAGAGTGATCCAACTGGGATCACTTTGGGAAGTTGTGATAAACACCTACCGTTTATTAAACTTGTGAAGTCTGGTTTTATGTGACTAGGTTTGTTCATACTTTCCGAAAATATTGAACCGACCTATGTAATAGCGCATAGGGTGGCATATTGCTGGGAAGGGAATTAGAAACCTCATTCTGAGGATAGATTCCTCCACATGGTCAGAACTGGTGACCGCTGCACACAGATAATCAAAACCTACATTAGAACTGGTACAATAGAATATTGACCATATTCTTCCTTAAATTATTTACCTAGATGCATCCTATCACTTCATAATTCTGTGGGTTTTCTTGTTGTTTTTGTTCTCTTTTTTCCCTGTCTCGTTTTTCTTCACCTCGACTCCAATGTTACTGCCTTTCACTCTTATCTCGCACTAGATGCATGATCGTATTGTACATAACAAATTCATGAAACTTGTGTCACTGATTCGCGCTCTCCAAATGGAAGAACTGTACAACAGAATTTGGTTTGAAATAAACAAAAAAAATAGAAACATCAATCACTGATTTTAGTTCAATATTACATGCAATATTCCCCCAAGAATATAAACTGGCCAGTCCCTCCTGGTAGACTGTTCATGCTTCGATTGTACACTCTATAGTGAACATGTCACTCTAGATCTTGCAGACATTATATTTTCCTACATCCAGCATAAATTGGCATAATCATTTTAATTATTATTATTATGATATACAAAGACATATATTCTACTTTAATATACCTTACAATTAATAGCCATCATTATCTGTAATATGATTATTCCAAGTCTGGGTTGATTTCCTACAAATATAGTGTGACACTAAAATATCCCGTTAAGAATTAAATCCCTCTGTACTCTCTATCTGAACTCTGCCAATGACACTAGCGGCCAGAGCTACACTACTGAGCTGTAGGCCGATTAGATAAGTGGCGCCTTGACTCAGTAGCGGGACCAGTTTGTTAAAGGCATATCGGACAATTTTGACTTGAAAATTAAAACCCATGCCAATTTCCTGAATATTTAACATGGTGATCTCCAAGTGTTTTGGAACACTAATCTAACTTGAAAATCAGGTGTCATAGTGATAGTTTTTGATTTATAGATCAATATCAAGATAATTCTATATTAGAATACAGTGTATATAGAAATTAGTAATTTTTCACATAGTAAAACCATGTTATTTTCTTCAAACTTTAACAGAATATAGTACATATAGAGTACTTCTTATTAAGGTTTGGAAAATGATAGGTCACTCTCCTTGTTTTTGAAAGAATTGAAGAAAACCATATTTTTTTTAGTACATAAATCAAGCAAATGAAAAAAGGCCTATTTTATCTATCGGATTAGGTCAAACTAGACAAACCTTAAATTTTACTCTTTTGAGTTTGGAATCTGTCACAAATTACAATTTTAATGGATGAATTGGAATATCTAAAAATCACCAGGTGGCGCCACCGTAAATTGTAGGATATGCCTTAAATGTGTATAGGGGTGAGATAAATACAGAGATTCAAAGGAGTTATTATCAAACTCGTTTGAATGCTACGCGATATTTACTCGGTTGTTGCCTCGTTCATATCACTGCTCATCAAACTCGTTGCGAACAACGATTTTTACCCAAACTTGTTGGTTTCTTCTTTAATTTAGCCCACCCCTCCTCTCCTTTAAGACAAATGGTGGTACTTGGGTGAATAACTCTGGACAATATAAATTTCATATATCAGCAAATAGAAAATGCAATATAAAAGGCATGTCGCCATGCTAACTTCTATAGGAAGGCCATCTGAAAAGATAAGTGCTTGACTATTGGTGAAAAACAACTTTTAGAATCTCTATATATTCTAATTTAGATTATCATAATATTTATCTATAAATCAAAATCTAGCATGGTGACCCCTAATTTTTAAGTCAAATATGTGCTCTACAATACTTAGAGATTATTGTATTCAATCTTCAGAAAAATGACATGGGTTATTATTTTCACACCAAATTGTCCGAAATACCTTTAAAAGAATGGTCGACATACAGGATATAGACTATGGAGAACGGACCGCAATACTCGTAGGGGCATGGAGAACGTGTTCCCAATGTTATGCCTATGGGCATTTATTCCAGCGGTGAGAAAAGAGGGAATACAGGGACTGAGGCTAGTCTATGGCTGACCGTTCCACTCTACTGCGTTTACACGAAGGCGGGCCTCAGTCCCTGGTATTGTTCTTGTTTTCACTGTGTTTGTGGCGGTTTGGAGTGGTCAATGCTGGTATAAGAGGGATTGGGAGGCTAATTTGAGGGTCCTTTGATACTGAGGTCCGCTTTTGGTCGCCATTATTGCCTTTTAAGCTGTTTTCCATAGGCTGGTTTCGCACCTTATCTGGTTGGTTACGCAATGCATGCAGCCAAAACAAATACCTAGCAACGAATTCTTTACCATTGGATCACTGAGTGAATGGGCTTAAAAGGTTTACAATACCCTTGTAGATTACTTTCAGACAAAGCACAGTATTCCAGTTCGACTTTGGTGTGCCAGATATGCATATCATCTCAATGATACTTTAGATACACCTTAGACAATACAGAAACACTGAAACTGAATTTATATACACAATAATACATTGGCAACCCTAGCTACCACATATAAATACATTTTTTCACACAAACAAATTTAAACGCCGACGGGACTGTTCAGTGAATTTTGCGGAGATATCCTCCGTATTTTCGAATTCAAACGTCAACAGACACGCTCAACAGTAACGGACAATTTCAAACGCCGACGGGACTGTTCAATGAATTGTTTTTGCGGAGATATTCTCCGTATTTTCGGATTCAAATACCAACGGACACTGTACATCAATATAAGCAGGACCGGACGGTTCGAATCTACAAGTTTTGCGGAGATATACCTCGTACTTTCGAATTCAACCACCGACGGGACTGCTCAGTGAATTGTGCGGAGATATCCTCCGGATTTTCAAATTCGAAGGTCAACAGATACGCTCAATAGTAATGGAGGCGGACGGTTTAAACATATGAATCTCACGGAGATATTTCCCGTATTTCGGATTCAAATACGAACGGACACGCTAAGTCAATAGTAACGGGCGGGTGCGGATCAAACCTACAAGTTTTGCGGAATATATACCCCGTATTTTCGAATTCAACCACCGACGGGACTGCTCAGTGAATTGTGAGGAGATATTCTCCGTATTTTCGAATTCGAACGTCAACAGACACGCTTTTCCGATTCAAATACCAATGGACACGGTAAATCAATATTAGCGGGCGCGGGCGGTTCGAATCTACGATTTTCGCGGAGATATTTCCGGTATTTTCGGATTTAAATACAAACGGACACGTTAAGTCAATAGTAACGAGCGGGTGCGGACCAAACCCACAAGTTTTGCGGAGATATACCTCGTATTTTCGAATTTAACCGCCGACGGGACTGCTCAGTGAATTGTACGGAGATATCCTCCGGATTTTCAAAGTCAGACGTCAACAGATACGCTCAATAGTAACGGAGGCGGGCAGTTTATACCTACGAATTTCGCGGAGATATTTCCCGTATTTTCGGATTCAACCGCCGGCGGGACTGCTCAGTCAATAGTAACACAATGGGTTATAACTTACAGGCTTTAAAAGTTCCATTCAGTTTAAACAGAACAGTGAGTTGGGGTTCCGATCTCTCCCTCTCCACCAAATTATACATACAATACACTTCCAAATACACCACCGATTTTCAAATATACTTACCCGGCTGGTGTTCAGGATACGTCCTATCCTGGCAAGATCGCCACTGTAAATCTGGTGAAGAAATAACTCGGACACGTATAGCTTCAGGTCTGGATTCCAACTGAAAATATTTCCAAAAGTCTAGCGGCCGCTTACGTAATATGCGGGCGCGCTCAGAAGTGGGCCAAACGCCTGCCGAACTACAGTCTAATCTGTCAGAAAACCAAAACTCCTGTAATCACACCCACCGTTCACACTCTAGATGTGATTGTTGTATGTCTCTATAGGCATGAGGCCGGACTCGGCCGTGTTTGTCCGAGCTACGACCTAACTAACTAACTAACACACCGTTTATACCCTCAAAGACATCGCCATTTGTCCCGATCACACCTCCTGCTTTTAGTACCTCGTAAATAGACTCTAAATGAGATCAAAGAGATCAAAGAGAGCGACCGGGAGCCGGACCCAGCTGGGCCCCGGCCGGGTGATCTATATAGGTAATAATGCAAAGTTAAATAACTTCTGTTCTCTTTAAGATATCAGAAAACGGGTTTCAGATCTATAATCGGCTCTGTCTCAACTACAAATCGGTATCAGTCACTTCTAAATCGGACTGGGGGATGGATTGCACCTCTATTTAAACGTCCTGCTCAGAATTGGGAGCAGTCGGTGGAGTGCGTACACCGAAATCTTAAAGGGACAGTCAACTTGTGGTAAAACGGCCACAATGGCCTGCACTGCTACCTTGTGGAATTAGTTGTAACTACAGTCACATGACCTATTGCATATGTATCTGGGTCAGGGCAGGGGGGAGTGGGGACTTGCCCAACTTGCCAAACGGCCGTTTCTGGGTCACATTAGCGTGGAAATAGGTCAAGATTGGCGTTATTTGACGAAGTACTAGCGACTTCGTCGAATCGGAGTCTAAGATGTTTCTGAAAGTGGTGCCCTCTCTCGGCTGCCGTTCTCAACTTTAGGAAATTACGACTTCTATTATTTCACGTTACACAGGATTTTTGCCAGGAAACAGCGCAATTATTCTCGTGCCTGATCACGGGGCAAGGCAATTTGAAAACTACAGTTTTAAATTATAATTTCGGTATGGATAGAAACAAATCCTAAGGATAAAATTACATCTGTGTAGAGAAACACAAAAAAATAGTAACTGGATTCAGTTAGGTACAGCATGAGAATCTCACTCTCGTGACCCTTCAGTCTCCATCCCTATGTCTGGTTCACTCTGTCTCTATGTGCGGGAAGATCTCCAAGCGGATAGTACCGAAAATTACACGTTTTATATGTGGTAGGTAAAAATACAGCTTATTGATTTATCATAGGTCACAATAAATGTCAGAATCGTGTTCTCCAGTATTGTATTAGTTTACCTAGTCATATAAGTCATTTCATCAGTGGGATTTTACGGCCAAGTCGGAGGGTTAAACTTGAGCTGTCAAAACAACAGCAGAGAGCAGATGCCAATGTTGATGACCGGTGAGAGTCGGTCATATCTGACATGGTAGTAATGCCCCATGTGTCGGGAAAGGTAATAAAATCGGGTCGCTGAAGTGCGTACATCGACCCGATTAACGCAGATTGTCACAGACCCGACGGATTGGTCGGGCAAAGGTATATTCGGGCACAGCAGTCGGGTCGGTGTCTTAAGCCTTCACGACTCCGGCATGATGCCGGAGACACACCAAGCGAAAACGTTGGCGATTATTTCACTTGCCAACAAGGTCTTGGCGATTACATGAGCGACACAATTTTTCGCTTGGTGTGTCCTCTACTCGCTGGGATATGAGGGTGACTTGGGTGTAGGCAAGTTCGAAAATCGCCAGCACACACAAGAGCGATCACGTGAGAGAGAATGTCAAACAGGTTTGATATTCTCGCCAAGAGGACACCAAATTCGCCCCCAAAATCGCCAAAAATAAAATCGCTATAGTACTGCCGAAAACCGAGACACACCGAGTTTTCTATGACATGTGAGCAGTCCTACTACTGACATTGAGTCAACCAATCAGATTGAGTTTTGTGGTCACATGATCACCTTTTGGTCGTACAAATCCCTGACTTACTCGCCAAAGCATTGATTGCCAAATATCAAACATCGCTCATACTTGGCAAGTTTTGCTGTAATCGCTCAGACGAGTTTATCGCTGCCATTTTCTCGCTGCCTTTACTCCTTGATGTGTCTCAAAGTTGTAAGCAAGTCAGGAAATCCCCTCCCACCTTGTAGGCGAGAAATGTTGAGCGATTCCGTTTCTCGCTTGTACAATATCGCCGACACCTGTGCTCGCTTGGTGTGTCCCTGGCATTAGGTACGTACTGACAACTTATCTGACTCTCACAGTTTGCGAAAATTGCTTTTTATTATCTAACAAAACGTACCTGTTACGCAGAATGATGTCAAAGGCAACCGCAAAGACTGGTTGCCCTGAATCAGCTGTGCTAATGACTAAACAGAGAGCATATTATAGTAAATCGTATATCTATTATACTTTGGTAAATTTTATACGTAGTATAACAATTTATGACGAGTAATACCAGTGAGTAATATAGAATTACTATGTCATCGCTCGAATATGATATCCGTACGCGAGGTTAGGCTAATGGTCATACTTCACAAGGCTTTTTAGGCCGAGTTAAGTATGACCATTAGCCTAACTGAGCTTGTTGATAACAAGAATAGACACAAAGGCGAGTTTGGCCGAAATTGAATAAATAAATGGGTTTATCCTAAAATACAATGGGACAAACCCCAATCCTACACATCCAGATGTACAAAGCTAATAGAATAGTTATACAAACAATAAGATTGAAATTATGTGTATACAGGTAGGAAAACGACAGTGGAATGACCTTTTTAGCAAACCAAGTAACCATGGAACCACCAGCTACCGCATCGGTTACCTGGCAGCTACCTGAAAACAAACAACGACGTAGTACAAGGAGCAGATAGGGCCCCGAAGTGAATTAATTGAGAGGAGCTCATTGGCTAAATTTATATTTACATAAGTGAGGTTATATAATTATATATAGTGTGGCGATAATAGGGGATTGTGGCTGCGGCCTCCGGAAGTGGGTTGGGCTTGGTGCCGGCACCCTCTACGAGGGCGCCCGCGATGCTCAGTCCACCCTGTGACGTCACGGGCTCCCTATATAAGGAGGCCCCCGTGACAAGGCGGGCATTCGGGTGCTCCCACTGGTCGAGCGCAGACACCTCCCTAGCAGATATAGTTAGCCCACTGGTCTCCCCCTGAGACGTCTCGCTAAGAATTAGGTTGCACCGGAGAACGGATCCTCTTGTGTATATCTCCTGTCAAATAAACCTCTAACTATATAACCGGATCTGCTCGTCGGGTCTTGTGTCCCTCGTAAAAACACTACACTGGTGGCAGCAGTGGGATACTCGGATGAAGGATGGAACCCACTGAAGCAGATCTGGCTACCCTAGCACAGGGAGTGAGAGGATCCCTGGTTGCAGTAGGGGGCGACAACCTGCTATGGCTCTGCCCTGCACCAGGCTGGAGTCAGAAAAGATGAGAGAAGCGGAGGGGGTGACCCAGACTGGCCCCTCGATGGTAACTCCGGAGAACCAGGTCAGTGACAGTCGCGTTCGGCTCGCCGGGGCCGAGCAGGGGCCGTCGGGGAGACCCTTGGGAGGAGAGGATATCGGCTGGCCGTACGAGGGGCCTCCCGGAGTGGATAGGGGACCTCCGGAGGGACCCCCGGGGGGGACCAAGAATGGCCTTGGAGCTCAGGGTTGCCCCCCCCCCAGATTGGGGCCGTCATATGGGGAGAGAGGGGCCGGGTGCTAAGTCTGGACCGGTGGGGGGGGGGACACATCCCATGGGCGTGGAGACACTCCGAGGGGTATATGGGAGAAGCAAGATGCCCCCGAGGGTCCTCCCGGCCTAGCGCTACCACAAACTGCCTCCTGGGGGCCTCAAGGGGGATGAGCTCGCCCAGCCCAGCCCCCAGGTGGAATGAGGGGGTAGCTTCACCCCAGAGCTGGGAAGACACCCCCAGGCCAACACTTCCGAGGGCCTGTAAGGAAGGGTGGCCAGGGGTAGGGGGCAGTGCCGCAGCTTGCCCCACCGTGTCCATCGCAACTAAACCCATTGTGATGCCGGGAAAATTTGACAACAACAAGCTTGCACGTTCCTAGGGGTCAGTTTAACCCTTTAAGGACGGATGATGCCTTGAGGCATCATCCAGCCCAGGCCGAATGATGCCTTGAGGCATCAACCGGCTTAGGCCGAATGATGCCTCAAGGCATCATTTCTCTAAAAGCAATAAAATAGTTTTTGACAAGGAAATAATTTATCGATCTACATGAAATCTTCAGGAAATGTAGCTCTAACATCAAAATCAATATTAGTTAGCTAAAATAAGTGAAATATTATTGATCACCAATAATATCACGTGATGGAACATCAAAATATGACTTTATCTGAAATGTGTTCGTCTTCTAGGGATATGCACTATCAATACCACCCGTCCTTATGGTGACAGCTCGGCCACAGGCGGCCGTCCTTAAAGGGTTAAGTGGCCTGGCCAGGCAGGTGCTAGCTAGTGTCCCACTGGGTGAGGAGGGTAGCCTGAATCGGCTGACCCAGGCTTTGTATCGTAGGTTCCAACCGAGGAACCAGTGCAAGACTTACAAAGCCCTCCTCCAGAGTAGGGAACGAGGGACGGAGGACTTGCAAGGGTTTGGAGAGGAGGTGTGGCGCCTCATCCACCTGGCTTATCCGGAGGCGGACGCGGCCATGGTCAACAGTATGTGTCGAGATAGATTCGTAGAGGGTTGCGCAAGGCCCAATTGTGCCACTAGATTTTCCAGTCAAAACCCCGGTCCATGGAGGAGGCGGTATCTATGGCCCTAGAGGCCCAAGCCTACCTGAGGACGGACCAAGGCGGCAGTAAAGTGCGGGCAGCGGGCATGACCATGGCTGAAGAAATGGGCTGCCTTAAACGGGAGCTGGCCTCGCTAAGGGAGCAGTTGGGATGCGGCAGGGGGACTGGAGAGACAAGAAGGTGGTACAATTGCCAAAAGATAGGGCACCTATGGTTTAACTGCCCTGAGGAGGCAGGGGGGAAGAGGCCGGCAAACGTGAGGCCTGGCAGGGGACTCAGTCTGCCCCGGCAGCAGGGTCAGCCGCTCACGAGGCTACCCCTCCCCCTTCGGGAAATGCCTAGGGACCCCTCCCTAAGGGGGAAGGGGTCTCCGGGGGGTTGGTATTGCGAGGAAAAAGGGAGATGGGGGGCCCCGCTTTACAGGTCGTGGGCACCATCTGGGGACACTCGGTACACTTATTGGTGGACAAGTGCGCCACGGTCAACACCCTGTCTCTGCAATGGTGGAACCGTTTGGGGAGGGGCGAGTCGTTGAGAGAGGCTCCTCACTCCATCTCCTGTGCGGATGGTCGACCCCTGGAGGTGGAGGGGGTGGCCTGGGCGACCCTATGTTTAGGAGAGAACAAGGCCGAGTTGGACTGGTTAGTGGCTGATATGGGCAATTAGGGTATATTGGGGGCCGCCTTCCTGAGAGAACAGGAGGTGGTGGTGGATCTGGCCGGAGGCTGCCTGCGGTGGAAGGAGGGTTCCCCTCCGGAGTGCCGAGTAGTGGTAAGCCAGGCCCCGGTGGTGGCCGGTAACATAATTGAGGGGGAGATCATGGGAGACTCGAGAACGAGCACACCCGGCCTCTTCGAGGGAACAAAGCGGCAGGGACTCCTGGTGGGGAGGTCCCTGTTGACTAGTAGGGCCCGCCACTGCCCGGTGCGTGTCCTCAACCCACAGTCCGAGGCAGTGGTTTTACACAAAGGATCCATGCTGGGCAAGGTGGAGGGGGTGTGCCCGGAGACATCAGAATCTTGCCGATCATTGTCAGAAGGGGGGGACACCGGGGGGGGGGGACGAGGGGGGCCGCCTGTTAAGGGCGATGGTGGAACACCTGGAGGAGGGGCTGCGGGAGGAACTGTTGGGGGTTCTCCGGAGGGAGGCGCCAGCCTTCAAGTTGTCCCTGTCGAAGCAGGGAAGGACCAAGTTGGTATCCCACAAAATAGATACAGGTAACGCGGCACCGGTCAAGCAGCCACCGAGACAACTGGCTCCCCACCAGAGAGACACCGTGGGCCAGGAGGTTGACAAAATGCTAGAGGCCGGAGTGATAGAGCCCTTGCTCAGCCCCTGGGCCTCCCTGGTAGTCCTGGTAAAGAAGAGAGACAGGACGGTAAGATTTTGTGTGGATTACCGCCGCATGAATTCCGTCACAGTCAAAGACGCGTACCTGCTCCCCAGGGTCAATGACTCCCTCGATACGCTAGTGGGAGCGAAGTTGTTTAGCACCCTCGACCTGGTGAGCAGGTTCTGGCAAGTGGAGGTGGTTGAGGCCGATCGCCGGAAGACAGCCTTCTCGACTCACGGGGGGCTGTGCCAGTACAGAGTGATGCCGTTCGGGCTCTGTAATGCCCCCGGGACATTTGAGAGGCTAATGAAGGCAGCCCTCCAGGACCTTCAGTGGGCATCGTGCCTTGTCTACCTTGACGACATCATCATTTTCGTGAGCACGTTCTTGGAACATTTGGTCAGACTGGGGGAGGTCCTTGGCCACCTCCGGAGGGCGGGACTGAAGGTGAAGCCCTCGAAATGCCAGTTGGCAAGGCCAACGGTGCAGTTTCTAGGTTTCATTTTTTTATATTTTTTATAGCTTTTATTAGGGTTCCTGCATTACATTGCTGCACGGGCTCGGCATAGCCGCTCTTCCGCCTGGTCCCTGATGTTTCTTTACAGGTCATAAAGGATATAAGGCACGTACTGAAAGTTACAGATTCCTCAGACATTTACATCATACAGTATAAGCCAACTTCCATGGGGGCTGATAATTATGAGATGAAATGAGATGAATATAGCTATGTAGTTCACATTTGTATAATAACATTTTTATACAATACAATACATAGTGTCCAGAGAGGGGGTGGCCATGGACCCCGAGAAGGTGGGGGCGGTACGGGACTGGCCCCCCCCCCACGGAGACGATCACCGAGGTGAGAAGCTTCCTGGGGCTGGCTGGGTACTACCGCGCCTTTGTGCCCGTCTTCGCCACGGTGGCCAAGCCACTGTTCCAACTTTCGGAGAAGGGCCGGGCCTTTAAGTGGACGGAGGATTGTGACCAAGCTTTCCGGCTCCGGTGCTAGGATATCTCCAAGGGGAGGGGGGCTTGATTGTTGATACAGATGCCAGAGACACTGGGCTGAGGGCTGTCCTGTCCCAACTTCAGGAAGGGAAGGAAAGAGTGCTGTTGTATGCCAGTCGCACGCTGACAAAGCCGGACAGGCCTACTGTGTTACGAGGCGAGAACTGCTGGCCATTATCTTCTCCCTCAGCAAGTTCCGCCACTACTTGGTGGGGCGGCCCATCGTGGTGCTCACAGACCACGTGGCTCTCCGGTGGCTGACACAGATGAAAGACCCCGAGGGGCAGGTAGCCAGGTGGCTTCAAATAATTGAATGCTAAAATCTGGAAGTGCAACACCGGCCAGGGAAACTTCAAGGCAATGCAGATGGTTTATCCTGTATACCCTGCCGGCAGTGTGGCCGGGGTGGCGAGGAGGACCATTGCACTGTGATCACCCGGGGGTAGCCCGCCAACAGGGAAGGGCAACCGAGCTGGGGGAGGAGTGGCAATAGGCACAAGCCGCCAACCCCCTCCTGGGACCGATACGGGGGGGGGGGGTGCTGGAGGGGACTGGGGTTCCTCCTCCGGAGGTCCCCCTCCCCAATGACGAGGAACGGACCTGGTATGCACAACGGGACAGGCTGGTGGTGCATGGCGGGCTGGTAGGAAGGTGGTGGTACGTGCCAGGGGGGCGGAAGACATTTCAGGTCGCCGTGCCCCGCGGGCTACGAGCTAACGTCTTGCCGGACATACATGGCTCTCCGCTCTCGGGCCACTTTGGAAGGACTCGGTCGACCCATCGGTGCCAGGAGAGATTTTAGGATGGGCCATGTCTCCACCAGAGCCCCCATGGAAAGGGTGGCTATGGACATGATGGGGCCCCTGCCAGGACTAGCCGGGGAAATGTCTACATCCTCGTGGTGGCAGACTACTTACCGAAATGGGCCGAGGGCCTCCCCATCCCCAACCAGGAGGCTGCCATCGTGGCCCTGGCCTACGTGGAGGGATTTGTGTGTAGGGCCCGCCAGTGGTAGTGCACACTGACCAGGGCGGACCTCTTTAGGGAGATGGTGTCACTGCTGGGGACGCGTCAGACCAGAACATGTGCTTTTGGTCCCCAGAGCAACGGGATGGTGGAGAGACTCAACTGGATGGTGGAAGGGCTACTGGCCACAGTAGTGGCGGCTGACCAGGGGGATTGGGACTTACAGCTACCTTTTGTAATGTCGGCATACCGGTCCTCTGTCCATGTGTCCACCGGGGAGAGCCCAATATGCTCATGCTGGGCCGAGAGACCAGTTTGCCACTGTCTCTACTCTACCCGGAGGGGGGGGTAGCAGGGCCTGCAGGGCTCGGAGTACGCTGCTGATCTGCAAGAGGGGCTGGGCAGGGCATACCAGGCTGCCCGCCGTGCCCTGGGTGTCTCTGTGGCCCGCCAACAACGAAACCACGACCTGCGGGCCAGTAACGATCAGCTAGGAGTGGGAGAGGTTGTCTACTATTACAGGCCCAATAGGAAGGTAGGCAAGTCCCCCAAACTCCAGTCGTGGTGGTCGGGACCCTGGAGGGTTACTGCGGCAGTGGGAGGCCCAGTGTACGAAATTACGATTGGGCCAGAAGAGAGAGCGGCGAGGCACCTCAAGGGAGGAAAGAAGTCCCAAGGCCAAGCGCCGGAGGACGACAATCAGCTGGGGCCTAGACACGATGTCTGCAGAGCCAACCCCGCACCCTCCCCCACCCTGACCCTGGCATCGCTGTCCATGGTGGAAAGTGTTCCGGGGAAGATGGGGGTACCCCCCGTCAAGAGGACGACCACTGGTGAGGAGGAGATTGAAATTGACTTGTCGACCTTCCTGACATCTGCCACAGCAGTGCTCGCCAGCCAGGCAACCGGGGCGCCCCCTGCGGAGCCCCACACCCCCCGGTTTAATGAGTCTGCGGCTCTGAGTGTGCTAGCCACGATCTGGGGCCCAGCTTGCTCGCGTGATTGGAGGGCGGTGTGGCCGAGGTCTCCCTCACCGTCTCAGGAGGAAAGGGAAACGACGACCCCCCTTGAGGAGGGGGGGGCGCAGGAGGAGCTGGAGGAGTTGGTGGTGGTCGATTCTCCTCGGAGGGATCGTCAGACGGAGGAGCTGACACGACCGCCATCGCCCGACCCGGCTGAGTCAGCCCGGGGGACTGAGGGGTTGGTGGCCCCCCCTGTGGAGCAGAGGAAGTAGCGGCTCGGGAATGAGGACCAGATACAGACCCGAAGGAGGTTGAGCCCGCCCCTCGTCTACACGGGACCCCCCGGGAGCCCCGGAGACCAAAACCGAGGAGCACCACCCATCGACGTCTCCGGAGGGTGTTGAGCTGGCCCCTGATCCCCCGCCTGCTCTGGATACCCCGGTGGCCGCTGAGACTGAGCTGGGGACACGCCGGCCTCCGGAGGAGACGGTAGTCGACTTTACCTGTCCCCCTCCTGCAGGCACGACATCGCCTTGGGGGGAAGCCGAACAGGAGGCCGCTCCTCCCCCCTTGCAAGAGGCGCCCGACGAGGTGGAAGGAGGACTGGCAGCGAACGGCCAGGGAGCAGGACCATCAGGGCTCAGGGGGAGGAAGAGGAGCCGGAGGGGAACAAGGGGGAGTCGGATCAGACGCTGGCGGACAGTCAGGGAGAAACCCGCCACACAGACTCCGAAGAGCCTGTCCCGGGTCCAGCGCGCAGGAAGGCATCTGGCTTCCAGCGTCGATAGAAGTGACGGGAGCAACTGGTGCACTCGGTGGCGGCCTGTCGGGAGCACGCCATCCCGTTTGACGTGATGAAGTGGGCGGTCAGTCAGTGGGACGGCAAGTCGCACGTAAGTGTGCTGCCCATGGGAGGGGAACGGGAGGCACACCAGGACTTGCCCTGGTATGGAGAGGCGAGCTCTGTTCTGTCCACCTGGGCCTAGCGAGAGGAGCCTCCCAACTCCGGTGGGTCCCTGTGGGGGGGCACCAGAAGTCCCACTGGGTCATGCACTTCGAGAGGCGCTCCATTTACCGGAAGGTGAGTGTGAGCACATATTTCTCCGTCCTTGTCTGATACTGGAAGGTGTTACGTTGGTATGGGGAGGGGCTCTGAAGCAACGTGGATAGGGTGGCCACCCTGGTGGGAGGAGAGGGCCCCGTGGGGGGGATGTATAGGACCCCCTGGAGATAGCTGCGTAGGAGTGCGGGAAAGGAGGGGAACAAGGGAAGCTCATGGCCCTCAGTAATTAGGCTCCCATCTGGAGCAAACCCCTTGAGGGATCTCGTTAATCTTACTTGGGTCGAGTAGCAGCCAACCCATTCTCCATAGAGTCTGGTGTAATTCTTGGGCACCCCAGGACGGCCCGTTTAAAGAGTAGGTTAGTCTAGGAATAGGGAGGGGAGAGTGTGGCGATAATAGGGGATCGCGGCTGCCGCCTCCGGAGGTGGGTTGGGGATGGTGCCGGCACCCTCTACGAGAGGGTTCCCCGCCCTGCTCAGTCCGCCCTGTGACGTCACGGGCACCCTATATAAGGAGGGCCCCGTGACGAGGCAGCCATTCGGGTGCTCCCACTGGTCGAGCGCGGTCACCTCCCTAGCAGATATAGTTAGCCCACTGGTCTCCCCCTGAGACGTCTAGCTAAGAATTAGGTGGCACCGGAGAACGGATCCTCTTTTGTATATCTCCTGTCAAATAAACCTCTAACTATATAACCGGATCTGCTCGTCGGGTCTTGTGTCCCTCGTAAAAACACTACAATATATATATTTTTTATTGTCAATGCCTCTCAACAAAGTCAGGCATCTCCAGTAAATACAAATACATCATTAGATCAGATAGGCACATATAACAGTAGTTTCCACATAAGTAAAAGATAAGTAATAATGAAGATAATGATAATGAATAATAATTATAATAATAATGATGATGATAATAATAATAATAATAATAATAAGTTATAGTGATAATGATGATAATTAGTAATAATGAAGATAATGATAATAGTTATAATGATGATGATAATAATGATGATGATGATGATAATAATAATAATAATAATGATAAGTAATAATAATAAGTAATAATGAAGATAATGGTAATGATAAGACACACAAGAACATTGACGAGCTAGTAGGACATTATTCAATGACTGGGCCCCGTTGCTCCTGTTTTTATGGTATCGCTAGCTATTGTATCCCTATATTCACGTGGTATCACTAATTTTGACGATGCTATAATGATACAACAACTCAGGGGCACATATTGAATGAGACAGGGGAAGATTCATTACGTTTTTAGTTAAATACAGATGGCACCAGAGATAAAACGTGTCTGACATCTGGTGGTGTGGATCGCCATTTTCTATAGGTAGAAGAACAAGGGGTGGGGCATGGTAGCGCCACCATGGATCGTTATTGAGAATATCAGACAAGGTCATTTCTAACCAAAGTGATGCGATCCGCAGACGATCCTCCTTTTTTGTTATTTTTTGTGAACCATAAAAGTACAACACTATTTTAACTTCATTTCACACCGATAATATATGACTGGTATTCCATTGTCGACTCATAGCGTCTGACATGATCCTTTAAACTATCTCATCTTTGGAACATGTATCCGCGTCCGCCTCTGGAGAGACCGGGTCGATGTGCACATGACTGCAGACACTGGGGGCTCTTTTTAAAACTAAGAACGATATTGGCTGAACGATTACGATTAGGACTAACCTCAGGCGGTAGTGACCACGATCGGAGTGTCAGTCCGTTTCTAATGCCAATGAGCAACCTGTATTTGTCCTGTATGTCCTGTCTAGATGCTTGTTTATTGTATGACGCCTAAAATTTTGGCGAATTTGTATGTCTTTATACTGAATAAAAAGAAAACAAAACAAAAACGTGGTCTGAATGATTCCAGGACATTGACTAAATACAATCCTAGTATTTATAAGTCTAAAAGATATCTCTCTCCTCTGTGTAGACTGGTTCGCAACTACTTCATGTAAGGAAGACCTTGAACTGACGGTCGCCACCTCTCTTGGCTCAACATAGACTTGCACAAGTCTTTTTTTTCTATTCTTCTATACTAGCGATTTACTACCTTCAGTGCTTTATTCAGAAGAAATACTACTGCTGAATGTTTAAAAGCAATTTTTTGTCCTGGCTGTATGGAAGATAGGCCTGCAGTTCTAATACAAGTCCGGATAAAATATATGAAATAAAAAGAAAAGGATACAGGGACTGAGGCCAGTCTAGGCTCTACAGTCTCAGTCTGCCAATGTGACACTCTCCCAGCAGATCTTTTGCAGAAGTAGAGTACATAATCTCTGCTAGGAGAGTGCAAGAAATGGAGGCGTTACCCATAGTGCACCAAAAAAATGGAACCTGTTACCTGGCTTATAATGTGACAAGTGCACCGTAGCGCAGGTGTTAATTAGGTCCCTTAATTAGTCTTTTGGGTTGCTATCTCATCTTCTTTTAATCGTAGATCTTTTACTTAGTTGCATAATAATCGAGGTAGATTTACTTGCTTAGCGTGGTCATAGGGACACGGTGACCTCTCATCTCTGTGACCAGAGAGGAGGAAAGATGAACAATGTAAATAAAGTTTATAAGTTTTAATCTCCTGAGAGCAATCCGTGGGTTACAAACATAGTGAATGCACAATAATCATTGGTATCCAATCTGTAGAATTCTCACTCTTCTTATCTAACGAATCTCCACTCTTATACAGTTATAATTGACAGCAACCAAGGCATGTTATAGACATTAGTACAAACCGTTTCAGTAGTCTTTCAAGGTATTTGTGACCATAATCGTACAATAATAAATATCAGCAATATTCATTCACAAGATTGGTCTTTCCAATTGTCCACTCATAAATCCTATTTCACTCCTTTCCTGCTTCAGTCCTTGATGGAAAAAAAAAAAAAAAAATTTTCATATCACCTTACCATGCAACCCAACAGGGAGGGCAGTAACGGTGTATATATATTTTTTCAAAAAAGATTCACCAAAAAATACCCTCTTAACCCTACCAACAAAACTCTCAGCAACAGCTCACCCCCTACGGCATCAAAAGTAATGGCGCCGCCACTGTTCCCCAGTCACACACTGAGACACTCAGAAAGTACTGACTGAAACACACGCAATAAACCTTACGCACCTGAAGAGAATTCTGTATTGATTCAAAACCACAAGCCATAGCCCTGGTGGACAGAAAGACGTAAAAAACGCACTTTCTACAGGCTCGAATTTCCGAATTTCCGAGCGGCCCACCACCCCCCCGTTAATGACAGGTCCCTCCATAGACCAAATGACCGCTCCGCGGGCCACCCGCGAGCACGCGCCGAGTCCCGCCGACCACGGTCGGGTCGCGAGGCACGCCGCAAAAAGCGTCATTAGCAACCAATGAGATTGAACGACGGCACGCGCCGTCGGCCAATCAGAATAGGGCACGCGGAACAAAGAACCCGGTCGACGCTGAGCTGGGAGACACTTGTGGTAGTGAGACCGTTTGGTTCGGTTCAACTCTTCGTCTACCCACACTGGTATTCATTCTGTGTTCAGATCTTATAAGTCCTTAGTATCCACTCTGTGTACTGCCTATTGAGAGACAGTTACTCACGCGTAGGTCCGTAAGCAACTGACAGAGGTGATGGCTTCATTCGGTGAATGTTCATAGTAGGCGACTCCACTCCGCCCAGGGTAAAGCCTCTGGTGCCTAATCCCAAAACTTACTCCAGTGAGGAGCAGGTTTGCTCAGCTCTCTTCTAGATCTTAAAATTCGTAACCAAGTGCTGCTCTCTGCAGCGGCAGAGGAGGTGTACTCCTCAGCTGCTTATATCAGCAAGTCACATGACCATTCACTCCCATATACAGACGATCGCTCTAAGAGCAACTTCCTGCTAACGCCATGTTGCCTTGCATCTATCTTTTTCCCTCACACCCTTATTGCTTATATCTTATACACTGAGAATCGTAACATTATATCGGACGAGCGCATAGTGCACTAGGCCAGGCTTCCAGGCTATCCTCTGTGGTGGCGTTTATAGGTACACTGGCCACCAGAGCAGACGTTTGCTACGGACGCACGCAGAACCCAGCCAATACGAGCGAAAGTTGGGATCTCATTGGTTTCTCATGAACATTGAACCAATGAGATCCCAACTTTCGCTGTTTCCCCGCCATGTTTCTGGTAGAATATGCTTGGAGGTTCTCCCGCACATAGAAACAGATTGAACTAGACTTAGGCTTGGAGATTGAAGCACCACGAGAGTGAGAATCTCGTTAGAGAAACATTTAAAGCTGCTAACTAGCAACTCCCTGTGTACTTCCAAGTGTATGTTGAAGACCACATCTGGTGACAATTTGCAACACCACAGGCTAATCATCCGCCAGAGGACATGGCAGTTCAGTCCAACACATCTTAAATTTTTTTTGTTCAAGATTGTTTATTGTCGACATCGGTTTTACAGGGATCCTGGAGTTTGAATTGTCAGATGAAATACTAGTACGAAATGATAACCGATTTGTCTGTAGTCCGTCCATGCACCGCGCCGCCAGTTTGGGAGCATGAGCGCCCTGGCACCTAGCGACAACGGGACGCACTACAGTCTAATTTGTCTGTTGTCTGGTACCTACACTGGCCACCCGAGCTACACTACGTTAGCTCTGGTCACGTTGAATTGACAGGGGCCTTGACATGGCGTGGTAGCGGGCATCTCAAGCCATTGCAGTGGGTAAAGGAACTTCACTTTAGCTATTTTTCAGTTGGGAGTTAGGGGTTGGTATCTATTTTTACTCTGTGTATCTATTTTTACTCTGTATCTATTTTTACTCTGTGGTCCAACCGCCTTGATCCACCACCTGTATGTGTCTCTTACTCTCCCAGCAGATCCTTTATGGTACCTGGACCTATTCAATTCTCACTCTTGAAACCATTTTTCAATGTTAATATTTACCTTTGTGTGTATTTTTAATCAAATAAACATAAAGGTAGACTTTATTATCAATTTTGTCAGCTATGAATATTTCATAATGAGGATCTTATCTCTAAAAATCCAAAAATAAAGAAAGCTACTTGGTCTGAGAGTGAGAATCCGTGGACACTTCCGTTGTTTAACGTTACCAACCTCTTAGTTGGAACACAGTGTAGACAGAGGTGGTGGCCAATCTATCTGGTACCCCACTGTCGTAGCCTCGTAGCAGTCTCAGGGCGGCATTGCACCCGAGAGAGGGCACCACCGTATCTAGTGTGCCTGTCGTCTGCCTGTAAGCTGGTTTCCCGGGTATCCGCTAGAGGGCACGGCGGATTATACCGTTTGAAGCACCACTAGAGTGAGAAACACATCGCAGGAGATTTACACTAGCAGGGAACATATCTTGGATGGATTAGGGGCGGGGGGGGGGGGGGGCAAGGGCATATACGACGCGTCGAAGTCGCTAGTATTACGTAAAACTAGCTCCTCCCCCTCCCACCTCCCTCACCCCAGACAATTATAGGCTGATGGTATATACAATGAATGATAAAGGCCTTGACCCACTGTGCCATTTATCTCCCTGATAGATAGACATACATGCTTTTTCTCTTATGATTCATTTCGAGCCATGCCGAAATCAAAGTTTAGTATTGTAGTTTTCTTATCTACTTTTCTCATGAGAAACCAATGAGATTTCAACTTTCGCTGGTAGCCCTTTCAAAACTCCGCTGATACCCCTCCCCCACCCACCACCACCACACTAAGTATTTGGCCCACGTCATACAGACACTAAGTATTTGGCCCTGCACGAGCACCTGTCTGAGTGGAGCGGTCATCAGAGCGTCTGTCTGGGAATCACAGTGTTAGGGGATCGAGCCCCGCCCTTGGGAGTCCCACGTCTCATTTTTCAAATATTTTTAGGACTCGGACTCGACGAAGTCGCTAGTGTCTTTTAAATAAGTGGCAGATTTTTTGGTCAATTTTTTTTTTGGGGGGGGGGGGGGGTCGGCAGTCAGAATTCCCTCATTTTCAGATAATCAATATTTCGAAACTATTTCTACCTCACCAGACATTATTTCATCAAAAAGACCAAGTCCGTACCTATCCATAACATACACGGTTACCGCTTTGATTGCCAGTGACGTCGTTTTCTCGCCTGTGGTAGATATAACGTACTGCAACTCACCGGAAAATCACCAGGTGGCGCCACAAGAGATAGAATGGCCGCCACCTCTGTCTCCACTCTGTTCTGACTTAGACAGGCCGCCACCTCTGTCTCCACTCTGTTCTGACTTAGACTGGCCGCCACCTCTGTCTCCACTCTGTTCTGACTAAGACTGGCCACCACCTCTGTCTCCACTCTGTTCTGACTAAGACTGGCCGCCACCTCTGTCTCCACTCTGTTCTGACTTAGACTGTCTGCCACCTCTGTCTCCACTCTGTTCTGACTTAGACTGGCCACCACCTCTGTCTCCACTCTGATCTGACTTAGAATGGCCGCCACCTCTGTCTCCACTCTGTTCTGACTTAGACAGGCCGCCACCTCTGTCTCCACTCTGTTCTGACTTAGACTGGCCGCCACCTCTGTCTCCACTCTGTTCTGACTAAGACTGGCCACCACCTCTGTCTCCACTCTGTTCTGACTAAGACTGGCCGCCACCTCTGTCTCCACTCTGTTCTGACTTAGACTGTCTGCCACCTCTGTCTCCACTCTGTTCTGACTTAGACTGGCCACCACCTCTGTCTCCACTCTGATCTGACTTAGACTGGCCGCCACCTCTGTCTCCACTCTGTTCTGACTTAGATATGCCGCCACATCTGTCTCCACTCTGTTCTGACTAAGACTGGCCGCCACCTCTGTCTCCCCTCTGTTCTGACTTAAACTGTCCACTACCTCTGTCTCCATTCTGTTCTGACTTAGATTGGCCGCCACCTCTGTCTCCAATCTGTTCTGACTTAGACTGGCCGCCACCTCTGTCTCCACTCTGTTCTGACTTAGACTGGCCGCCACCTCTGTCTCCACTCTGTTCTGACTTAGATTGGTCACCACCTCTGTCTCCACTCTGTTCAGATTAAGACTGGCTGCCACCTCTGTCTCCACTCTGTTCTGACTAAGACTGGCCGCCACCTCTGTCTCCACTCTGTTCTGACTAAGATGTTGGTATAGATTGGCTGTCACCTCTGTCTCCACTCTATTCTGACTAAGAGGTTGGTATAGATTGGCCGCCACCTCTTTCTCCACTCTATTCTGACTAAGAGGTTAGCATAGATTGGCCGCCACATCTGTCTTCACTCTGTTCTGACTAAGAGGTTAGTATAGATTGGCTGCCAGCTCTGTATCCACTCTGTTCTGACTAAGAAGTTGGTCGGGTTAAATCCGACACGATATATGCTGTGTGCACCTCAATCCAGGCATTTCTGTCTTATGTAGGCTCTAAAAGCAGAAATACCTGATAAGAAATATTCATAACTTAAAGGCATATTGGACAATTTGCTTTGAAAATTAAAGCCCATGTCATTTTCCTGAACATGTTCTCCAAACTTTCACGGAATGTAATATATGTACCATATCACACATTTAATTTTTAAATACTCTAGGTGCCTTTCCTCGTAGATGTCGCCGGAGCTGCGGGTGATCTCTGATGACACAGGGAGGGACTGGCTCCTGTCCCTGTATCCTGTGGCTACCCTCCTCACTGTGATACAGTCCCTGCATCCTATGGCTACCCTCCTCACTGGGATACAGTCCCTGCATCCTATGGCTACCCTCCTCACTGGGATACAGTCCCTGCATCCTATGGCTACCCTCCTCACTGGGATACAGTCCCTGCATCCTATGGCTACCCTCCTCGCTGGGATACAGTCCCTGCATCCTATGGCTACCCTCCTCGCTGGGATACAGTCCCTGCATCCTATGGCTACCCTCCTCACTGGGATACAGTCCCTGCATCCTATGGCTACCCTCCTCGCTGGGATACAGTCCCTGCATCCTATGGCTACCCTCCTCACTGGGATACAGTCCCTGCATCCTATGGCTACCCTCCACACTGGGATACAGTCCCTGCATCCTATGGCTACCCTCCTCGCTGGGATACAGTCCCTGCATCCTATGGCTACCCTCCTCGCTGGGATACAGTCCCTGCATCCTATGGCTACCCTCCTCACTGGGATACAGTCCCTGCATCCTATGGCTACCCTTCTCGCTGGGATACAGTCCCTGCATCCTATGGCTACCCTCCTCGCTGGGATACAGTCCCTGCATCCTATGGCTACCCTCCTCACTGTGATACAGTCCCTGCATCCTATGGCTACCCTCCTCACTGGGATACAGTCCCTGCATCCTATGGCTACCCTTCTCGCTGGGAAACAGTCCCTGCATCCTATGGCTACCCACCTCGCTGGGATACGGTCCCTGCATCCTATAGCTACCCTCCTCGCTGGGATACAGTCCCTGCATCCTATGGCTACCCTCCTCGCTGGGATACAGTCCTTGCATCCTATGGCTACCCTCCTCGCTGGGATACAGTCCCTGCATCCTATGGCTACCCTCCTCGCTGTGATACAGTCCCTGCATCCTATGGCTACCCTCCTCACTGGGATACAGTCCCTGCATCCTATGGCTACCCTTCTCGCTGGGATACAGTCCCTGCATCCTATGGCTACCCTCCTCGCTGTGATACAGTCCCTGCATCCTATGGCTACCCTCCTCGCTGGGATACAGTCCCTGCATCCTATGGCTACCCTCCTCGCTGGGATACGGTCCCTGCATCCTATAGCTACCCTCCTCGCTGGGATACAGTCCCTGCATCCTATGGCCACCCTCCTCGCTGGGATACAGTCCCTGCATCCTATGGCTACCCTCCTCGCTGTGATACAGTCCCTGCATCCTATGGCTACCCTCCTCGCTGTGATACAGTCCCTGCATCCTATGGCTACCCTCCTCACTGGGATACAGTCCCTGCATCCTATGACTACCCTCCTCACTGTGATACAGCCCCTGCATCCTATGGCTACCCTCCTCGCTGGGATACAGTCCCTGCATCCTATGGCTACCCTCCTCGCTGTGATACAGTCCCTGCATCCTATGGCTACCCTCCTCGCTGGGATACAGTCCCTGCATCCTATGGCTACCCTCCTCGCTGGGATACAGTCCCTGCATCCTATGGCTACCCTCCTCGCTGGGATACAGTCCCTGTATCCTGTGGCTACCCTCCTCGCTGGGATACAGTCCCTGCATCCTATGGCTACCCTCCTCATTGGGATACAGTCCCTGCATCCTATGGCTACCCTCCTCGCTGTGATACAGTCCCTGCATCCTATGGCTACCCTCCTCGCTGGGATACAGTCCCTGCATCCTATGGCTATCCTCCTCGCTGGGATACAGTCCCTGCATCCTATGGCTACCCTCCTCGCTGTGATACAGTCCCTGCATCCTATGGCTACCCTCCTCGCTGTGATACAGTCCCTGCATCCTATGGCTACCCTCCTCGCTGGGATACAGTCCCTGCATCCTATGACTACCCTCCTCACTGTGATACAGCCCCTGCATCCAATGGCTACCCTCCTCGCTGGGATACAGTCCCTGCATCCTATGGCTACCCTCTTCGCTGGGATACAGTCCCTGCATCCTATGGCTACCCCCTCGCTGGGATACAGTCCCTGTATCCTATGGCTACCCTCCTCGCTGGGATACAGTCCCTATATCCTATAGCTACCCTCCTCACTGTGATACAGTCCCTGCATCCTATGCCTACCTTCCTCGCTGGGATACAGTCCCTGCATCCTATGGCTACCCTCCTCGCTGGGATACTGGCTCCTGTCCCTGCATCCTATGGCTACCCTCCTCGCTGGGATACTGGCTCCTGTCCCTGCATCCTATGGCTACCCTCCTCGCTGGGATACTGGCTCCTGTCCCAGCATCTTATGGCTACCCCCCTTGCTGGGATACAGGGACCGGTACAATCGGCAATGGTGTTGTTTATCCTGCAAGAACATCGGCTCTCTGCCGGTATAAAATGTCCTTACAGTACAATTTACAAAATAGTCATCAAAACGACCAAACCAATCTCCACTTGGCATCAACGTTACATTGTAATATGGATTACATATCACAGAATACACACAAAGGTACCAATAACTTCGTGTTCACTAGACATCAAATCCTACTATAAACATACATAAGGCTTGAGGATACACCTCAGACTTTCAATACTAAATAGTCTG
Source organism: Alentia gelatinosa (assembly GCA_950022655.1). Lineage (NCBI taxonomy): Eukaryota > Metazoa > Annelida > Polychaeta > Phyllodocida > Polynoidae > Alentia > Alentia gelatinosa. The sequence continues at coordinate 2,310,381 of OX465591.1, read as the reverse complement.
TGCTGACTCTAATCACCACGACTGACTCACTGGTCGAGTATTCCTCTCTCAGACATGTTGTGAGTCAGGAGATCGGTGAAGTCTTTGTCAGGGACATGCCACGACAACAGTAAGTAAGTCAGGTTCTGTGAGTACACTGATCACTGCCCTCCCACGTCCCTCCCACCCCGACCCACCCACCCACCCGACCTCCCTCCCACCCACCCGACCTCCCTCCCACCCACCACGACCTCCCACTGTCCACTGCCCCTACATTGATCATAGTCTCTTTCACGACCGCTTGGGGCACAAGGGTCTGTAGGAGTCTACCAGTACTCGCCGCTGATTGGTGGAGATGCGAATTTTCTCGTTGGCATGCTATAAATAGATCGGATTCAAACCCAGGGAACACCAAACAAATACTCACCTGCGAGCTGTCAGATGATTAAAATTCTCTAATTCACAAAACCAAATTCACAGTCTGTGATCTTCTGATAGATTTATATATATACTATTTATCAGGAAATATAAAACTTTTTGGGAAAGTATTATTCCTGTCTGAAACTGCTTGGTTGATTTTCGGTCCTGCTTCTGCCTGTATATAAACATGTGACGTCATTACTGCCGCCATACTGCTTCCGGGTATGGAATTCCCTACCTCAGCCCCTAGACTCCTACAGGCCCTCCTTGAGCCGTGTACATGCCGTCTGGTGAATGGTGGCCGCACTACAGGCTACATTGATCATATAGGGCACAGAGCCATTGTTAGTTCATGAAGCCATCACTAGGTGCCTAGCAGTATGCCAGGCCCCTTGGGGGGACATATCTATATTCTGACTCTACAAAATTCAACTGCCTTTCAATGTTTTACCATGGTTCCCTTGAAACTCTACACTCATCCCAGAGCAGGATGAGATACTGATTAAACCCAGGACATGATGTTTTCTACATGGAACACTTTATATACATATGTGAGCTAGGCCAGAGTTGTGACGCTTCTCCATTATCACTCACTTCTTTTTCACCTCCATTAGTGAAGAACACCTACTCGGGGGGCGTCATGGCCGCCCCCATGGCTCATAGGCTATATGCCGTATACATTGGCAACTAACCCCTGCCTGTACTGAACTACGATATAGGGGTTGGTCGGGTTAAATCCCACACAGTATCGCTCTCAGACTTGATCAAGTCTTTGATTTTTAACATTCATTAAATATATTAAACACAATGAGGATAAAGTTCATGCAAGTATGTATCCTTCTCTGACTGGCCCATGAATCCTGTATCTCAGCAAGGAGGGTAGCCATAGGATGCAGGAACTGGAGCCAGTCTAGATCACTCTGTGTGCACCTCAAACCAAGTAGTTTTGTTTTATGTATGCTAAAAAAATAAGCAGAAATCCTTAATATGAAATATTTATAGCTAACAAATTGATAAAGGAACCAAGATTTATGTTTATCATATATTTTGAAAAAATATACATGAGAGGAAATAACAAAATGGTAAATTGGCTTCTAGGTTATGAAATAATACAATCTCCAGTACGAAGGATCTGGTAGGAGAGTAACAAACAGGTCCCTCGACCTGGTCAAGGCGGCCGCTTATTTAACCCCACCAGAGGCAAAGCCAAAGACACACGAAGCGAGAAAGGCAGCGATTTCTGGAATCGTCAATACAAAATGGCGTGTATGTGAGCTATTATTTCATATTTCCCTTGATTATTGCTTCTGATACGCTATATTACCAGTGGGAGATTTTACTATGAAAAAGTATCTCAGATATATGCTATTTTGTGTTGGCGATTCCAGAGATCGCCACCTTGAATCGCTTGGTGTGCCTTCGGCTTTATGCTGGAGACAGACCAAGCGAGTAACGCGGCGATTTCCTGAATCGCCAACACAAAATGGCGTATATATGAGCTATTGTTTCATATTTCACCTGATTATTGCGTCAGAGATGCTAAATCATTGGTGGGAGATATTACTATCAAATAATATCTCACTTCAACGCACATTTTTGTTGGCGATTCTGGAGATCGCTGCCGTCTCCGGTATCACGTAGTGTAGCTCTGGTGGCCAGTGTACATTGATCAGTACCTCAGTGCCATCCCAACTCCCTCCCACCCACCCATACCTCCCTCCCTCCCTCTCCCCACCCCGACGGCGTGTGTGTGTATGACAGGGGGTGGTGCTTTGTTCCTGGTTATCGCCATGGCCTCAGGGGTCACATATAGGTCAGTCGGGGTCAGGCGGGGTCACTCCCATCATGCACTGCGGTATCTGTGTTCTCCTTCTATATTTAGCCACCAGAGGGCAGTGCAGGTCACAGGCCGGCACACTCTCCCAGCGGAGGTTGGGTGGGCGTTGAGGACGTGAGGGGTAGGAGTGGAGAGTGGAGTTTAAGGTCAGTTTGGAGTGACCTATATGTGACCTACACGTGACCTATACTTAACCCGCGGACCTGAAACAAAGCCGGGTTTTCTTCACTTCAGACAAAGCTGAGAATAATCTGCGAACCTCAGACCTTGAGTCTGTCCTCAATCTTGACTCATAATCTGTGAACTAGTTATCATCTACATGTAGAATTAGTCGGGTGACCATCACACAGTTATCATCTACATCGAGAATTAGTCAAACAGCACACAGTTAGTATCTACATCGAGAATTAGTCGGGTGACCATCACACAGTTATCATCTACATATAGAATTAGTCAGGTGACCATCACACAGTTAGTATCTACATATAGAATTAGTCGGGTGACCATCACACAGTTAGTATCTACATCGAGAATTAGTCGGGTGACCATCACACAGTTATCATCTACATATAGAATTAGTCGGGTGACCATCACTCAGTTATCATCTACATATAGAATTAGTCGGGTGACCATCACACAGTTATCATCTACATATAGAATTAGTCGGGTGACCATCACACAGTTATCATCTACATATAGAATTAGTCGGGTGACCATCACTCAGTTATCATCTACATATAGAATTAGTCGGGTGACCATCACACAGTTAGTATCTACATATAGAATTAGTCAGGTGACCATCACACAGTTAGTATCTACATATAGAATTAGTCAGGTGACCATCACACAGTTAGTATCTACATATAGAATTATTCAGGAGACCATCACACAGTTAGTATCTACATATAGAATTAGTCGGGAGACCATCACACAGTTAGTATCTACATCGAGAATTAGTCAGGTGAGCATCACACAGTTATCATCTACATATAGAATTAGTCGGGTGACCATCACACAGTTAGTATCTACATATAGAATTAGTCAGGAGACCATCACACAGTTAGTATCTACATCGAGAATTAGTCAGGTGAGCATCACACAGTTATCATCTACATATAGAATTAGTCGGGTGACCATCACACAGTTAGTATCTACATCGAGAATTAGTCGGGTGAGCATCACACAGTTATCATCTACATATAGAATTAGTCGGGTGACCATCACACAGTTAGTATCTACATCGAGAATTAGACAAACAGCACACAGATATTATCTACATCGAGATTTACCTGATCTCACCATCAAGTAACTCATACTCAACGGGTGATAAACAGATAAATATATCCAGCCTAAGATAAAATCAGAAGCATATTCGTCTTTGGTCTGTGTCCCCGATAGTCATCTCATTTGATGCACTCGGATATCGCCTCGTTCATATCCCTGAACGCTCCTAACTCGGTGGCAAACAGGGACACAGACCAAACACTCATCAGTTTCTTGCTTAATACATGATAAGTCTGTGTGTATGTGCTTCATTGAGTGAAGTTTTACATGATAACTTTATCTCACCCCTGGTATTTCTGTCCCACAGGCTTTACACTGGGAGCTCGTTCTCCATGCCCCTACGAGTATTGCAGTCCGTTCTCCATGGTCTATATCCTGTGTGTCGTCCATTCTGTTAGTGTGTACAGGGATGAGATAAAAACAGAAAGCGACTCGTTTTGATGAAAGTCCTTGTTCTCCCACTCATTTGAATGCTAGGTTTTAGACCCTATTGAGGTATCCCATAATGCAGTCTGTTTACAGGTTCCGGTGTTCGCTGGTTGCCGTCATTGAATGGTGATAGACCCTTGACTCATAACTCCCCAATTATTGCAGCTTAACAGTTTTTCTAAATCTTCAATTTGGAAATCCGATGGCAGACATGGAAATTTCATTTATTTCTTCGTATACATTTCAAATCATATTCGGTTCCTCCAGTTAGAAATCAGAAAATGATTGTTCATCGGAAGACAGTCGGCCGAGGTGCGGCCAGCCAGTCGGCAGCGGATCCTGTACTTACCCGGCCCATATCAGGGAGTTTAGTAACCTCTGGAGGGTCTATACGCTCAGCTGTCACCTCGTTCATATCACTCCACATCAAACTCTTTGAGAATGATGATTTGCACAAGAACACTTTGGTTTCTCCTTTAGTATTTGCCCAAAGGTACTACCCAGTACCCGTGTCAAACCCAGTACTTGGGAGATTGCTCAAGTGACCCGAATATCCAATTGCCGGCCAATCACTTTATTGCCCATGCCTGGCTTTGTGAATTTGCTACCAACCATCTACATAATTACCTACTATATCTAAAACGGTAGAATTTTGTGATATCCGCATGGAGTTGCTGCCGTACACAGAGACAAAGTGAACCAGACCTAGGCATGGAGATTGAAGAGCCACGAGAGTGAGAATCTTGTACAGTTCTTAACTGAATCCTGCTACTCTTTTTTTTTGTTTGTTTACACAGATGTACTTCTATCTTTAGGATTTGTTTCTATCTGTACTGAAATCATAATTTAGAACTATAGTTTTCCAATTACCTTGCTACGTGATCAGCTACGAGAATAATTGCGCTGGTTGCTGGCAAAATACCTGTGTCATCGAAATAATAGGAGCTGTTAGGACTTGCAGTTCAAAAACTCTGCTGATTCCCCCACCCACCAATAGACTAAGTATTTGACCTCATAACAGCACCTATCTGTGTGGAGCAGTCGGCACCGTCTGCGGCTCCGAATACGAAGGTCGGGAGTTCGAACCCCGCTTTCAGAGGTCTGTTATTTCATTTTTCTATGTTTTCGGAATCGACGAAGTCGCTTGTAACAGATAAAAAATCCAGATTCAGGCCTGACTTGGGAACTGGAGGTGCGTTACACAACTCTGCGACAGATCTTACCGATCAGGGACCTGTTTCAGTAGTTTTGTGACATGTCTAGATGGCGTCTGTGACACTATACGGACAGATCACAAGACTGCAATCGCTGACATTAAGCGATGACACTTTAACGTGAGTAGGGGATACATATAACCTATAATCGCTCTGAATATGAAGAGAAATCGTCACTCCGATCTACTGATATTTGCTAGACTTTTTCTGCTGTTGCTTGCCCTGTTGTTGCCGCTGTTGATGTCTGTCTAGGCCTAATGTCACAAAACTACTGAAACAGGTCCCTGGAGATTGGGAGATTTCCACGAATCTTGATATGTAGATATTAGGAAGGCCTTTGACTGAGTCCAACATGAGCTGTTACTGGCAGAATTGCACCATGCATACCAGAAACCTGGGAATTTGTTACTGTGGCTGACAAGATACCTTCAAAAGAGGCATCCACTTATGAAAGCTCCAATGTGATGTAGTGGCATGTCACTTGGTGTGCCACAGGGATCAGTGCTAGGCCAATGTTTATTGTATGTGTTTTTGTTAATAACTTTAACAGGATAAGGGTGGGGGGTGTCACCGGGGTGGGGGGTGTCTCTGGGATGGGGGTTGTCACCGGGGTGGGGGTGTCACCGGGGTGGGGGGTGTCACCGGGGTGGGGTGTGTCAGCGGGGTGGGGTGTGTCAGCGGGGTGGGGTGTGTCAGCGGGGTGGGGTGTGTCAGCGGGGTGGGGGGTGTCACTGGGGTGGGGGTGTCACCGGGGTGGGGGGTGTCACTGGGGTGGGGGTGTCACCAGGGTGGGGGGTGTCACTGGGGTGGGGGTGTCACTGGGGTCGGGGGTATCACTGGGGTGGCGGGTGTCACCGGGGTCGGGGGTGTCACTGGGGTGGGGGTGTCACCGGGGTGGGGGGTGTCACTGGGGTGGGTGTGTCACCGGGGTCGGGGGTGTCACTGGGGTGGGGGTGTCACCGGGGTGGGTGTGTCACTGGGGTGGGTGTGTCACCGGGGTGGGGGGTGTCACTGGGGTGGGTGTGTCAGCGGGGTGGGGTGTGTCAGCGGGGTGGGGGGTGTCACCAGGGTGGGGTGTCACCGGGGTGGGGTGTCACCGGGGTGGGGGTGTCACCGGGGTGGGGGTGTCACCGGGGTGGGGGTGTCACCGGGGTGGGGGTGTCACCGGGGTGGGGGTGTCACCGGGGTGGGGGGTGTCATCGGGGTGGGGTGGGGTAGAGGAACATTTGCAAATAATGGATGAAAAGTATGGACATATACAGTGCTGTGCAATGTAAATTCACAATAAAGCCTTGCCCTCACCAAAGCCGATTCTGGTCCCGATAGGCCTTACGATTGACTTCCTGACTGGAGTAAAATTTCATTGGGAGGTCAGAAAAAATCGTGGCAATGGACTATGTTTCTACGATTGACTATTAAAGCCCAAGATTGGATACCAATAGCTATAAGCTACGATTAGAAATACCAATCGTAAAGCTCCTAATAAAATCCAACATGTTGAATTTTTTATAGCCTATCGTAGCCTATCGTAGCCTATTGGTAGCTGATCATAGCCATGGCCCATGATTCACCGACTGGATCATGACAGGCCTCATTCAAATACCTCTTTCAAATACCTCCAATCGTAGCCTGTTGGGAGCTCTATCGTAGACCTTTGGCATTGCTGGGTGCAAGGCCTAAAGGGGGGTGTCTATTAATCACGACAAGGCTATGACAATGGCTTCCCGACAAGGTCCAAGATTGGCTGACAATTGGAGGCCTTGTTGTGGTTGGTGGACCCCAGTTCCCAACAAGAGTCTATGACAAGGCCATGACAAGGCCACGATCGGAAGCTTGTCAGGAGCCCTCCGACAAGGTTACAACAACATCGAGTATGTTTGATTTTCCCCACGACTGGACCTTCGTCGTGGAGTGTCATGGCATATTGGGACCGTGTCGCAGAGGTCTATGATAGGAAATTTTGGTGGAGCATGCACTTCCCGCCACGCCCTGACAACACTGTCATAAAGCCCCCCTTCTTACGACAAGGCTGCGACATAGGCATAGGAACTTTCTTTTCAGCGCTTGTCGTAGCCTTGTCGTGGTTGATGGACGCCACCCTTGAGTGTACTTTCCAGGGTCTAGTCACGACATTGTAGAATGATTTTAGTTGGCTATTGTAGTCAGAAACTGGCCAACAGAAAGTATCAGACAGAAGGAAAGGGTTATAAAGGTAGACAAACGAAAGGTTGAGGTCTCATTGGTTTCTCATAAGAAAACTAGATAACAAAAAACTACAATACTAAACGTTGCTTTCGGCATGGCTAGAAAAAAATCATAAGAGAAAAAGTATGTGTATAGATCTACAAAAAAGAAGAACAGGTTCAAGTTTTTCTCTCCACGAGATTCTTACTCTCATGACATTTCACTCTCCATACATAGTTCTGGTATGTCTGTCTCTATGTGGTGGGGGAACTCCGAGCAGATCCGACAGAATTCTAACGTTTTATATGTGGTAGGTAAACATATGGTTATCAGTTGCTATCAAAATCTAGGACTAAGTGATAAAATAGGTATTCATTGGTAATACACTCCCTACCGCTTGGCAATTACTACGCGTCAACCTCGCATGGTTTACGACCGCCTGTCCACAAAACCATGGTTTATTGTCTTTTTATATCCATCGTATGCAAAGACACCATTGAAAGTGTATTGAGACTCAGTAAACCACGACCCATTATATAAAACCTGTCAGATACCATAACTGTGGTATAAGGATTCAAATCTGTGGTATACGGCCTCAAAACCATGGTATACGGGAAATATAGTCCCTTTGTGCTATAGAGCAAAGGTATAGTCCCTTTGGTTATACCCTTTAATATGGCAAAAACTGGATTTAATTTATTGGAGAAGATGGATGATAAATACAACAAACGGTTTTGTGGACAGGCGGCTCTGTAAACCACTCAAGTTTGACGTCGTAATACACTCCCTAGCGCTCGGGTATTACTACGCGTCAATATCCCGTGGTTTACGGCCGCCTACCCATAAAACCATGGTTTATTGTTTATGTAAACCACCTCCACAACCCCCGCACCCACTTCACACACACCTCACCCACTCTATGTGTTGGTGTGGTGGCTGGATTGGACCCTGTCTTGCCCCCCCCCCCCCCCAACCCGGCTGGACACCCCTTGTGTGTTGTAACCCCCCCCCCCCCCCCACACACACACACACACACAAACACACACACACCTACACACACCCCCTCCACACACACCCCCTCCACACACACACACCTCACACACACACACACCCCACATTCACACACACAAACACAGACAGACGGGATCCGGAAGTGGGCAGTCACGTGACCTGTCACAGCCTCGCTTTGACACGGGGGTAATACATCACGTAGTTCAGGGTCAGCCTGGTAGGCGGTGCTGCCGTCACCCAGTTCTCGTGAACTCAGACTGCGGGCGAGACTACCGCCCCTCAGGGCGAGAAGACAAATCTCAACACAGGGAAGACAAATCACAAAGATGACAAATCACCGGGAAGACAAATCACAACCCAGAGAAGACAAATCACAGAGAAGACAAATCTCAACACGGAGAAGAAAAATCTCAACACAGAGGAGACAAATCACAACACAGAGAAGACAAATCAGAACACGGAGAAGACAAATCTCAACACAGAGAAGACAAATCACAACACAGAGAAGACAAATCACAACACAGAGAAGACAAATCACAGAGACGACAAATCACAACACAGAGAAGACAAATCACAACACAGAGAAGACAAATCACAGAGAAGACAAATCACAGAGACGACAAATCACAACACAGAGAAGACAAATCACAACATGGCCGACACAGAGAATACAAATCACAACACCGAAAAGACAAATCAGAGAGAAGACAAATCACAACACCAAGAAGACAAATTTCAACACAGAGAAGACAAATCACAGCACGGCTGTCACAGAGAAGACGAATCACAACATGGCCGTCACCAAAAAGACAAATCACAACATGGCGCAGACAGAGAAGACAAATCACAACATGGCGCAGACAGAGAAGACAAATCACAACATGGCGCAGACAGAGAAGACAAATCACAACATGGCTTACACTGAGAAGACAAATCACAACATGGCGCAGATCAAGAAGACAAATCACAACATGGCCGACAGATAGAAGACAAATCATAACATGGCACAGACCAAGAAGACAAATCACAAAAACATGAGCGTAGACCAGGCAAAATATTAAGTCATGTCTAGGTCTGTGTCTATGTCATGTTCAGTCATGTTTATATCTAGGTCTATGTTTATGTCATGTTTTTTCCGCAGTGTGTAACAATAGATGTTATGATTGAGTTTTGCACTAATATAAACGGCAGGATACAACTTGGCACAAACCCTGCCTGAGAGAGGCACTCATAAAGCTGATTTACACTGGGCCGTGTGTCTCTACGCGCCGCCCGCGCCGCCCGCCCCCAGGTGTAAACAGGCCTTAACAGCCTCACCCAGTTTCCGTGACCTCGGCGTGAGTACCCCCCCCCCCCCTCCTCCTCCGACTCCTCTCTACCCCCTCCCACCTGCCACGCCCGACGCCACGCCCTAACCCGGGTTAGACTTGCTCAGGTCTTTGATTATGAACACTCAATAATGATTTCACGCGGATAAAGTTCATTTAAGTATTTATTATCCACCTAATACAAAGTGTCCATAGAAAACACATAGGGAGTGTGTATGGACATACCCGGTGCGTACGGATATGTTGTATGCTCTGGGTGGCGCATACGGAAAAATAGCCCGTAAACAAAAATAGTGCATAACTAAAACGAACTGACATCGACATGCCACTTGTCCAGAAAAGGTGGAAAATAAATACAATATAGACTGGTTTCAGATAAAAGCGATTTTTTGCTCCTCAGAGTTGACTCTACGCAATATCCTCGCATGCACTCGGACATTACTACGCGTCAACTCCTCGGAGCATACGGCTGCTTGTATCTGAAACCAGTCAATATTGTGTATGTACGGCAGGCATTAGGTGTGGTAGGGAGGAGGGGAGCAGGCATGGTAGGGAGGAGGGGGCAGGCATTAGGTGTGTCAGGGAGGAGGGGGCAGGCATTAGGTGTGGCAGGGAGGAGGGGAGCAGGCATTAGGTGTGGTAGGGAGGAGGGGGCAGGCATTAGGTGTGGCAGGGAGGAGGAGGCAGGCATTAGGTGTGGCAGGGAGGAGGGGGAGTAGGCAATATTTGGACACGTTCCTGAAACTACTTGCCGGAAGATATTAAAAAAGCAACAAGAGGAGGAATAGAGGATAACTATGTACCGGTGGAAGAAAGCCAAACTTACAAGGTACGGTTTGGAAAACATTACTGCCCGGGGCCTTAGCTGAGGGCAGTAATGTTTCCAAGCCAAGGCCTCACCATGTAACTTTGACTTTCTTTCACCGGTTTCCTGCCGGTTTCATAGCAACGAAGTCTAAGTCTCTAAGTCATTATATAGGTGTATCGACTTAAGGGCATATCCTACAATTCACAGTGGCTCCACCTGATGATTTTTAAATAATGTCAATCATTAGTCAAAACTGGTTTCTTGAGGTTCATTCCAATTCTACATGAGTAACTTTAAAATTGTGTCCAGTTTATCCAATCTTAATAGGTAAAATAGGCCAATTTACATTTGATTGATTTACATAAATATCGTTTTTTCAAATCTTTCAAAGACAAGGACGGTGACCTATACTTTTTTAAACTTAATTAAGTAGTATTATATATGTGTAGGGGTCAGGGCAGTCGAGCAGCGTTGTTTCACTTTAGAACTAGGTGGCGCGAGTCCCGATCCCTGCTGTGCGGTATGGCCAGCGGACCCGCGGTATGCAAATACTACGGGTTCGCCCGCATTACGTAACTCAGCCACTATATAAGGCTGAGTCCACAGGGGGTTGACAGGACTTCTCGCGATGCCTCTTTACGGAGTGAACGTCTGAAGCCTCACGTGTAGGTTAGGTTGTGTTGTAGCACCTTTCAATGTTGAAGAGACCAGTATCTCTTCCCGCGCTAGTTGGTGCCCTGGAGCACTAACGTATTGTAAAGGAATACCATAATAAAAAATTGGTTAACTGAAACAGTCTGGAGTCTGGTTTTGTCTTCGTAGTTAAGTGGTAGTTGCTAGATCTAGTATCTCCCTCCCCTTTCCAGCGGGTAAAGCCGAACCCACCTGTACTAGCACGGTAAGTACAGGGTAGCGACTGAAGTCTCGGAACCTCTAGTGGGCTGTCAATCGCGGAAAGTGGTAATACACTTTCAGCGACTAGAGGGAACGCTACATATGTATACTATATATATTTTGAAGAAAATGACATGGGTTTTACTATGTCAAAAAATACTTTTTAGAATTTTTATATATTATAATATAACATTATCATAATATTGATCTATAAATCAAAAACTAGCACGGTGACCCCAGATTTTTAGGTTAGATATGGGTTCCACAACACTTGGAGATCATCATATAAAATTTCAGGAAATTGATATGGGTTTTAATTTTCACGTCAAATTGTCCGATATGCCTTTAAAGCTCCCCTCTCATAAGATCTCACACTCTCTAAGTGGTATTCTGTACAAGGTTCTCACTGCGCTCTATGGGAAAATAATTCTTAACGAACTAGGCTTAGAGCCTTGAGAATCCCACGCAACACTAAATAGTCGATTCACACACCACCCACCCCACACCACACTAAATAGTCACTTCACCCACCCCACACCACACTAAATAGTCACTTCACCCACCCCACACCCCACTAAATGGTCATTTCGCCCACCACCCACCCCACACCACACTAAATGGTCGCTTCACATACCACCCACCCCGCACCACACTGAATGGTAACTTCACACACCACCCATCCCCCACCACACTAAATGGTCACTTCACACAACCCGCACCCCGCACCACACTGAATGGTCGCTTCACGCACCCCGCACCACACTAAATGGTCGCTTCACACACCCCGCACCCCCCACCACACTGAATGGTCGCTTCACACACCACCCACCCCGCACCACACTGAATGGTCGCTTCACACACCACCCACCCCACACCACACTGAATGGTCGCTTCACACACCACCCACCCCACACCACACTGAATGGTCTCTTCACACACCCCGCACCCCGCACCACACTGAATGGTCGCTTCACACACCCCGCACCCCGCACCCCATTAAATGGTCGCTTCACACACCCCGCACCCCCCACCACACTGAATGGTCGCTTCACACACCCCGCACCCCGCACCACACTGAATGGTCGCTTCACACACCCCGCACCACATTAAATGGTTGCTTCACACACCCCGCACCCCGCACCCCACTAAATGGTCGCTTCACACACCCCGCACCACATTAAATGGTTGCTTCACACACCCCGCACCACACTGAATGGTCGCTTCACACACCCCACACCCCGCACCACACTGAATGGTCGCTTCACACACCCCGCACCCCGCACCACACTGAATGGTCGCTTCACACACCACCCAACCCGCACCCCTCACCACACTGAATGGTCGCTTCACACACCCCGCACCCCGCACCACACTGAATGGTCGCTTCACACACCCCGCACCACATTAAATGGTTGCTTCACACACCCCGCACCCCGCACCACACTAAATGGTCGCTTCACACACCCCGCACCACATTAAATGGTTGCTTCACACACCCCGCACCACATTAAATGGTTGCTTCACACACCCCGCACCCCGCACCACACTGAATGGTCGCTTCACACACCCCGCACCACATTAAATGGTTGCTTCACACACCCCGCACCACATTAAATGGTTGCTTCACACACCCCGCACCCCGCACCACACTGAATGGTCGCTTCACACACCCCGCACCCCGCACCACACTGAATGGTCGCTTCACACACCCCGCACCCCGCACCACACTGAATGGTCGCTTCACACACCCCGCACCCCGCACCACACTGAATGGTCGCTTCACACACACCCCGCACCCCCCACCACACTGAATGGTCGCTTCACACACCCCGCACCACATTAAATGGTTGCTTCACACACCCCGCACCACATTAAATGGTTGCTTCACACACCCCGCACCACATTAAATGGTTGCTTCACACACCCCGCACCCCGCACCACACTGAATGGTCGCTTCACACACCACCCACCCCGCACCACACTGAATGGTCGCTTCACACACCCCGCACCCCGCACCACACTAAATGGTCGCTTCACACACTACCCACCCCGCACCACACTGAATGGTCGCTGCGGGGACCGTCGTTCGTCTCAGTCATCGTTCGCTGAGCGGGCGACATTTGAATATGCTAATTAGGGGACGAGTTGATGAACGTACGTTTGACCTACTTACTGCCTCTATCACTGACGGTTCTCGGGTCATGGCAGGTAGACTCAGAACGCGCTCCAGATAAGATACTGAGTACAATTATATCAAACGTCCTCAAAGGACCGTTGTGTGCTGAATTACTGAACAGCAGAAAGGGGGTCGTGAAATGCGAGAAACGCAGCGATTTCCGGAATCGCCAACACAAAATGGCGTGTATGGGAGCTATTATGTCATGGTTCATCTTATCATTGCTTCTAAGAGGTTGGTGGGAGATATTATTCTGAAATAATATTTCACATACACGCCATTTTGTGTTGGCGATTTCAGAGATCGCAGGCGTTTCTCTCTTGGTGTGTCTACGGCTTAAGGCACACCAACGATTGAACGATTAGTTCCCAAATCGTAAAGTAATCGGGTAATTTGGCGCAGGCAAATGGGGCTATTTCTAATGTTCTGTTGTCGCCGACTGGATTTATCAATATGTTGATAAACTATTGGCGAGCGATTTAGGAACATGGACCGACAACTCAACAGCGACAAAGGAACATCTCTAAGGGGGACAATCACTAATCGTAGGCTCAATCTTGCCTAGCTGTCTCACATCTACCGACTAGGGCCGACTGCGTTAGGATTCCTTGCCTGCGACAAAGTACCACGCCTTTGTCGCCGACAAAGGAACATGAATGTTGACGACATCGTTTGGTGGGAATTGAACTTTAAGTGGGATTCACACATGGGATTCATGTACCTCACAGGGTGTTTTTCTGAGATAAATCCTGCTGAGATTCTGTACTCGAACACAATTTTTCGTCTAGATTATAGGGTTTCATTTCCCTGAGACATGTCCCTGTAATTGTTAAAAACATTTCCCCCTAAAATGGAACAAAATCGCATGAGATTTTGAGCCCTGTGAGGTACATGAATCCCATCGTGTGAATCCTACTTTAGTGATAGGGAATTTCAGCCATTTTTGTACTTCGCACCAATATTCTAGTCGCTGACAAAGTCACGCAGAAATCGCACCGCTGGGTGGTACAGAAATCGCACGAAAATGAAAGACATTTTAAACATGTTTGAATTCCAAATCGAAAGAGATTTTGTACCTGGGGGACAGATATTTGTTGCAGACAAATCCCCGGAACACAATCGCTTGTTACATTGTCGCAGATAAATGCTTCAGTGTATGCAATTCACACGGTGGGTTTCATGTACCTCACAGGATTCAAAATCTCATCAGATTCTGTTCCTTGTTAAGTGAAATTCACACAGTGGGATTCATGTACCTCACATGATTTAAAATCTCATGAGATTCTGTTCCTCTTTAGGGGTAAAAAAATATGTCTCAGGGAAATGGAATCCTACAAATTAGACGGAGAGATTGTGTTTGAGTACAGAATCTCAGCGGATTTTGTCTCAGAGAAACACCCTGTGAGGGACATGATAACCGTCTTTGTCATAGAATCATTGTATCTTTGTACAACCATTTGAAGATCTGGTATATAGTTTAATAAAAAGATAAAATCCAATGTGTGAATCCCACTTTACAGGGATCGCAAAGTGTGAGACCCCTGAACCTCAAGTCTGGTATGTATAGACAATAATTGATGATTTTGTAGACAGGCGGCCGTAAACCACGAGAGGATTGGCGTAGTAATGAAGAGCATCAGCGAGTGTATTACAAGGTCAACCTCGAGTGGTTTACAGAGCTGCCTGTCCACAAAACCATCGTTTGATGTATTTATCATCCTTCTTTCGAAAAAAAATAACCGAGAAATTTTGCAATATTGAAGAATACAACAATAGGGACTATTTCTTTGTTCTATAGCACAAAGGGACTATTTTCTCGTATACCATGGCTTTCAGGCCGTATACCACAGATTCGAATCCGTATTCCACAGTTATGGTATCAGTTTTATATAACGGGTCGTGGCATACACCTTCAATGTAGTCTTTGTATAGGATAGCCAATAGTGTATTACTGTTCACCAATATGTCTAATAATGAAGCAGCTAGCATGGGTCTGATTACCACTCGTCCGAGTTCCTCGTGCACGGAGTGGGTTGTTTACATCCTCAAGCCTCTTCCGCGCCACATTAACATACACACCTAATACCCTCCTTCCTCTGTATCTCTCTCTCCGGCTCGACCTGTTTCTGGGCCTCCTCCGGAAACACCCGAGCGTTGCCGAGCGTTGCCGAGCGGTGCCGAGGCTGCAGTCGGTCAGGAGGTGATTTGAGGACAGGTTCACGCCGAGGTCGCGTCAATACACGATGCACGCATGCGTCGACAGTCTCCTCCAACGCGCTCTCCATGCACAGTCTTTGTAGATGGTGGCTCTGGTTTTGACAAACCCAGGGAACGTCGGCGGCTCTGTCTTGTGTGATTGTGGATGATACTCTTATCTGAATGGAGATTAGAAATTATACTGCTATGTGGATGTAGATTAGAACTTATACTCGTGATAACCCGGTGTTTGGTAACTCTGAGACCTTTACCTGAATATAGATTGTAAATTATACTCATGAATTATACTCATACATGAATATAGCTTGTGAATTATTCTCATATCTGAATGTAGGTTGTGAATTATAATCATATCCAAATACAAGTCGTAACGTATACTCATATCTGAATGAAAATTGTAAATTTAACTCATATCTCAATGTAGATTGTAAATTATACTCATATATTAATATAGCTTGTAAATCATACTCATATCTGAATATAGGATGTAAATTATACTCATATAGCAATATAAATTGTGAATTATACTCATATCTGAATATAGATTGTAAATTTGAATGTAAATTTCAAATTATACTCATATCTGAATGTAGATTGTAAATTAAACTCATATATGAATATATGAATATAGCTTGTAAATTATACTCATATCTGTGTGTAAATTGTAAAGTATACGTGTATCTCAATAGAGGTTGTAAATTATACCTCATTATGGAAGATCGCTCAAATGTAAGCGAATAATGTTGTCGTAAATTATGTGCTGAATAAAAAAAAAAAAAAAAAAAAATACTATTATCTCAATGTAAATTATAAATCATACTTGTATCTCAATGTAAATTGTAAATCATACTTGTATCTCAATGTAAATTGTAAATCAAACTTGTATCTCAATGTAGATTGTAAATTATACACATATCCAAATATAGCTTGTAAATTATACTCATATTTCAATGCAGATTGTAAATTATACTCATATTTCAATGTAAATTATAAATTATACTTGTATCTGAATGGAGATTATACTCACATATGAATAGAGATCATAAATTATATTTGTATCTAAATAGGGATTGTAAATTATACTCACATCTGAATGTACATTATATATTTTACATGTATCCCAATGTACATTGTAAATTAAACTGGTATCTGAATTAAGATTGTAAATTATACTTGTATCTAAATGTAAATTCTGAATTATTCTCATATATGAATGTACAACATAAACTAAACTCTTATTTGAATGTAGATCATAAATTATACTCAAATCTGAAAGCAGATTGTAAATTATATTCACATCTGAACGTAGATTGCAATTCTATAAGTCTAAACCATCCTCCTAACAGTCCCGACAGCCAATTTAGCTCAAACCATAACTGAATGTGGAACTTTTGTGACATTTTTATTGCTTTTCTCCCACTGCACGAAAACCACTATTTTATTCATATATACGCCATCGCGGAAGTGCATGTATTGGCTGAATATTGACTTGTTTTCATATATATGTATATATATACGCCCAGGCCTTATATACGGACGCGTCTTGGCTGTATTTCACACCCCGAGTATATGAGAGGAAATATCATCTCCCCCTATCATCTCCCACCCGTTTGTGTTGGTAGAAGTAAAGGTGTCCTCAGTAAGAAGCCCTCCCCCCGCCCCCCTCCCCCACCTCCCCCTGCCTGCTCTCAGTGAAGCCCTCTTCACTGGATGCTTATATACGCCTACAGATGAGGTGTATACACACGGGGAATTGGACAACCTTGTATACGCAAAATACCTACTTATATGCGCTGGGCGCATCCATATGTAAAATAATGATGTTCGTGCAGTGTCCGCTCGGCCCAAAATAGGCCATCAAATTGCGGCACACTGCATTGAGTTGAGGTAGCCGCAAGTCAACATTGTCTAACCATGGTCTTCCCAGCATGCCACCATGTCTCTGCAATGCAGCGACTTAAGCCTGATGCCCATCTACCGATTCAGGGTTGAGCGATTAGTTTGCAAATCGTATAGGAGTCGGTGAACTTGTCACAGGCAAATTACGTAACTCTTTGCTCGATCTGCGGCCATTGAGGAGATGGGGTGGTGGATATTAGTCCTAAGCAAATCTGTCTACTAATCGGTGGCTCACCCTTGCCTAGCTGTCCTACATCTACCGACTACGGCCGACTCCGTTAGGATGCCTTGGCTGAGACAAATTACTGTCCGTTTGTCGCCGACAAAGGTACATGAATGTTCCGAAATCGGTAGATGAGCATTGGGCTTTACGTTGTGAACCTGACAGGTCGCCATGGAGTTCACGAGAGAGGCAGTGAGGTACGGTCACTTACATCCAGTCGGTGCCCCAATTGCAGACCCGTTAACTTATGGCGGACAGGTTGAGTTAAGGCGATCTGAGGCTAGTTAAAGTGGAAGTGTTATCCTACCCCTAATATAAAATCTCATAGGCTTAACATTGACTTTCCGTATGCGCCCGTATGTCGCATACGGATAAAAAATCGCTCCTAGGAGCGTATAAAAAATGGACCAATCAGAGATCAGCAGCTGAAAATAGTTCAAAGAACCTTCAGAGCAGCAAGGAGAGCTATATGGAGGACTTCAGAAAGTTTCAACTTAGTTTATCTTAGTTTCAACTTGGAGAAAGATAAGCATATTATAGATAGGCTTGCCAATGTATTATTGTGTATACAATTTGGGTATACCTATGTTATTTAAGGTATATCTAAAGTATCATTGAGTTGATACGCATGTATGACATACCAACTTGGAGCTGGAATACCATAGAATACAGTGCAGACACTTTTATTTCTATGCTAATAATGTACACAGGTATCATGAATGTATTACTTTCATACATTCAGTGATACAATGCTAAAGAATACGTTGCCAGGTGAATGTTTGGCTGCAGGCATGGCGTAACCAGGCAGATAAGGCGCGACACCAGCCAGTGGAAAAAGGCCTATTCACCGAGCGAGGCGCAACATAAACAGGCACACTGCTTGGGTACAAGCTTGGTTGTGCCAGTCGGGAGAATATCTTATTAAAGCCCATAAGACAGCGACATCTTTCACAAATTTTCACCGATCCGATCACCGATTATATTCGGGAACAGGAATGTCGCTGTCTTATACCCTCAACGACGATTGCCGATCACACCTCTCCACTTTATGGCCTTGTACAGTAACCCGAGAGAGATTAAAGTGAGCCGCCGGGAGCCGAGCCGCGGTGAGCCACGAGCCACTGGTGTGGAGTCATAGAAAATAATCTAAAGTTCAATAACTTCCGATCCAATTAAGATATCGAGAAATGGTTTTCAGATTCATCATCGCCTCTGTCTCCCCTAAAATCGGTATAAGAGACTTGTAAATCGGACTCTGGGAAAGGTAGCAGCGCTAGTCAAACGGCCTGCTCAGAATCGGGAACAGTCGGTGAAGTGCGTACAGCCACACGATTAAGGTCGGGCAGAGTCGGTCATTACCCCAAGGCAAGTAATGCCCGACCCGATTAAAATCGGGTCTGTGAAGTGCGTACAGCGACCCGATTCTGACCGACCCGACGGATTCGTCGGGCAAAGGTGTGATCGGGCACAATGGTCGGGTTGCTGTCGGCTTTAAAGGACTCTGTTATGAAGGAGTGGATAATAGGCCTGCCACCATTATGTCCTCTCCTCAAGAACGAAGGCAACTCGGACGTGGCATACTTCTTCCTTGGTGGTGACCTCTCTGGAGCAGGGTGATGAATCTGCTAAGTAAAAGGGACTTGCCGACAGAGGAGAGTGTCTACAACTCACGCTGACACCACTTTTTTTTTTTTTGGTAGGGTTTTATTGACGGTAAGTTCATACATAAAATATATGATTTTCAACCAGGCCGTCCAGGAAAAACGTTTACATACACAGAGGTAATGACATACAGCAAGGAAGGAGAGGAGTGGAGCCTCTAATTGAGACTAATAATTGATTCCTTAGTTTAGTGCGGTTGTATCGGCTTCGTCAAGACACAGCTTCTGTAAGCCATTGTAGGTTTTTGGGCGTATTTGACCTCGCTCTCCAGTGGGGTCGCCCAGTATGTCCAGTGTTTTTTTAGTGACACCGACAGTTCCAGCGTTTGCTATATTTTCCACAACCTTCGGCGTAACATGTGCCAGACGATGAATGCCACCGAGGTCACCCACGAAGATGACAGTGACAATCACTCACCCTTTTATTGTCAATATATATAAGAATTATTATTGGTTTATAATAGATTTGTGTGTGCCGTTTTATCAGTGAATCTGGCCATTAGGTAGTGTGCTCTGGTGTCCATCATTTCTATTGATTACATTGAAAACAGTCTTGGGGTACTTCCTTTGACTTGCTCTGTATAAACACCACCTGTTTTCAAATCAAGCCTAATGACTTGATGTTAGTGTCTGCTCTTTTATTTATCTTATATCGGTACACTATATGTTACTTGCATAATAATGTCCAAGTCAGAATCACTGACAATCAATGACAATCAACATTTGACAATCAATGACATGTATTGCATGTAAGTTAATGAATATTAAAGTTCCACAGATCAGCTGTTTGGCAGGAAAAAACACATAGCAGATTCATCCGAACATCTTATATTTGAGATCTTGCTCTGTAGCAGATAATTCTGCTGCCGAATCACTGTCTTCATTCAGGTGGCAAAGGTGGCAATTGAGGTAGTCTGGATGGCAGTAGAGGTGGGAGGTGTGATAGTAGGTGTGGTAGAATTGGCAGTAGAGGTGGGAGGTGTGGTAGAGGTGGGAGGTGTAATAGTAGGCGTGGTAGTAGGTGTGGTAGAGGTGGGAGGTGTGTATGTAGGTGTGGTAGAGGTGAGAGGTGTGGATGTAGGTGTGGTAGAGGTGAGGTAGAGGTGGGAGGTGTGATAGTAGGCGTGTTAGTAGGTGTGGTAGTAGGTGTGGTAGTAGGTGCGGTAGAGGTGGGAGGTGTGGATGTAGGTGTGGTAGAGGTGTGGTAGAGGTGCGGTAGAGGTGGAAGGTGTGGATGTAGGTGTGGTAGAGGTGTGGTAGAAGTGCGGTAGAGGTGGGAGGTGTGGATGAAGGTGTGGATGTAGGTGTGGTAGAGGTGTGGTAGAGGTGAGGTAGAGGTGGGAGGTGTGCATGTAGGTGTGGTAGAGGTGAGGTAGAGGTGGGAGGCGTGGTAGAGGTGAGGTAGAGGTGGGAGGCGTGGTAGAGGTGAGGTAGAGGTGGGAGGTGTGGTAGTAGGTGTGGTAGAATTGGCAGTAGAGGTGGGAGGTGTGGTAGTAGGTGTGGTAGAGGTGCGGTAGAGGTGTGGTAGAATTGGCAGTAGAGGTGGGAGGTGTGGTAGTAGGTGTGGTAGAGGTGCGGTAGAGGTGGGAGGTGTGGATGTAGGTGTGGTAGAGGTGCGGTAGAGGTGTGGTAGAATTGGCAGTAGAGGTGGGAGGTGTGGTAGAGGTGAGGTAGAGGTGAGGTAGAGGTGGGAGGTGTGGTAGTAGGTGTGGTAGAATTGGCAGTAGAGGTGGGAGGTGTGGATGTAGGTGTGGTAGAGGTGAGGTAGAGGTGGGAGGTGTGGATGTAGGTGTGGTAGAGGTGTGGTAGAGGTGAGGTAGAGGTGGGAGGTGTGGATGTAGGTGTGGTAGAGGTGTGGTAGAATTGGCAGTAGAGGTGGGAGGTGTGGTAGAGGTGTGGTAGAGGTGAGGTAGAGGTGGAAGGTGTGGATGTAGGTGTGGTAGAGGTGAGGTAGAGGTGGGAGGTGTGGATGTAGGTGTGGTAGAGGTGTGGTAGAGGTGAGGTAGAGGTGGGAGGTGTGGATGTAGGTGTGGTAGAGGTGAGGTAGAGGTGGGAGGTGTGGTAGAGGTGTGGTAGAATTGGCAGTAGAGGTGGGAGGTGTGGTAGTAGGTGTGGTAGAGGTGCGGTAGAGGTGGGAGGTGTGGATGTAGGTGTGGTAGAGGTGCGGTAGAGGTGTGGTAGAATTGGCAGTAGAGGTGGGAGGTGTGGTAGAGGTGAGGTAGAGGTGAGGTAGAGGTGGGAGGTGTGGTAGTAGGTGTGGTAGAATTGGCAGTAGAGATGGGAGGTGTGGATGTAGGTGTGGTAGAGGTGTGGTAGAGGTGCGGTAGAGGTGGAAGGTGTGGATATAGGTGTGGTAGAGGTCCACTAAAGTGGTCTCAGTCAGGGCCAGCCATGATGCTAGTCTTGTGATCCAAGAGAAAATGGAACCAGTTCCATATCCATTTTTCGGTCACCATCAACTTTTCCATACCCCATAGATTGTAATTCATACTTGTATCTGAATGTAGATTGTAAGTTATACATGTATCTGAATACATGTTGTGAATTATACTCCTATCTGAATTAAGACTGGTTAACGGGTTACTAACTTGACTTAACACTGACCTGACTTAAAGTTGACTGACCTGACTTAATACTGACTGACCTGAGGACGAGTGGCGCCCTGACTTGGTCAGCCTGTGACGTCACAGTCCCCACACGGCCCGACTGAGTCACATTGAGGTCAGGTGACCTCTTTTTATATCGAGCACCTTTCCCGTGTGAGTTGAGTGTGTGTGTGTGTGGGGATAATCTCCCCTTCAATTCTCCATATCTTGATCTCCCCCCCCCCTCCGTCCCCCCTCCCAGACCCCCCCCCCCCCCCCCCGTTCTTCTCGTCCCTTTGTTTTGGCGGGAGCCTTGCGCGGTGCATGTCGGGATACTCCACCTAGCGGTGTATAAAGGGAACGCGGGACGGACGCCGATTCAGGACGCTGCGTCCGGCGTCCGTGAAACGCGTCCACTGCGCATGTGCGGCCCGGTTCCCTGACACCAGATGGCGCCACCGGGAGCCGGGCCGCGCAGGCGCAAAACGTGAGCGATAATGAGGGGAGTTCAGGGGAAAGTTTCACCACTTCTCGGGACTGTATTGACGGAGTGCGTTCAACTCGACAACAAACCGGATTATGAGACGAATTCATGGTAAGACGAATACTAAAGAGGAAACCAACAGGTTTTGGTCAAAGCTTTCGTTCTCCATGAGTACAATGTGGAGTGATATGAACGAGGCGACAGCTGAGAGAATTTCACGTAGTGTTCAAATGAGTTGGAGAACATCAACTTTAAACAAAAGTAATTGGTTTCTGTTTTTTATCTCAAACCTGTATACACTAAAAGAATGGACGACACACAGGATATAGATCGTGGAGAACGGACTGCAATACTTGTACGGGTATGGAGAACGAGTTCCGAATGCTAAACCTATGCGACAAGAATCCCGGGGGTGAGATACCTGGGAAAGTACCGCGGTTAAAAGTCATGTGCCTGGAAACACCGGAAGATGAAGGTCAAGGTGGATTGAGACAAGGAGCGGAAAGTCGTATGTTGTCGCCTGAGGCCTCATCTCTGAAGCCTAAAGCCTAAAGTCTCAAACCTAAAGTCTAAAGTCTGATGCCTGTGGCCTGACGCCTAAAGCCTAAAGCCTAACTGATGCCTGACGCTTAAAGCCTAAAGCCTAAAACCTAAAGTCTAAAACCTAAAGTCTAAAGCCTGACGCCTGACGCCTGACGCCTGTCGCCTGTCGCCTGTCGCCTGAAGCCTAAAGCCTGAAGCCTGAAGTCTAAAGCCTAAATCATGTATGGCTGATGCCTGACGATTAAGGCCTAAAGCCTAAAGCCTAAAGCCTAAAGTCTGATACCTGTCGTCTAAAGTCGAAACCTAAAGCCTAAAGTATGCCTATCTGCTAAAGCCTAAAGCCTAAAGTCTGAAACCTAAAGCCTGAAGCCTAAAGCCTGGAGCCTAAAGCCTGACGCGAGGCCTACTCAGGGTGGTCGGAACGAGGATCAGGATTAGAGCCTCGTTCTGGTGTCCGGCCGTCCCTCACACGTCACACAGTACGCATGCGCCCATACAGCGCCCCGTGCGGCCGGGTCGTGTCCCCAGCAGAGTTCGCGGGGTCACGAGGTCACGACCAGCGAGGAGGACCAGTTTACACTCCCGACCAGCAACCAGCAGCGGCTCGCCACTCTCCCAGCAGCGGCGGCGCGCTCTCCACTCTCCACTCTCCCAGCAGGGCGCGGTGTATGCGGCACGCAGGGCGCGGCGGTGACGGAGACTGTGCTTGGAGAGGCGAGGCGGCGGCGGGAGGAGGCGTAGCGGTGGCAGACGACATTTCTCTCAAACTGCTGCGAGTCGTCGTTTCCCGCGTTTCCGGGCGGATCTGCTCCAAGCCCGGAGAGAGCGGAGAGAGACTGGAGAGATGGGAGAGACCGGAGAGATCAGAGAGACCAGGAGAGAGGGGAGAGAGTGGAGTGTGTCTCCAACCCTCCACAACCCTCCACAACCCTCCACAACTCGCCCACACAGAACCGGGCGCTAGGAACATGGAGAGGAAGTTACCAAACTGTCAGAGGTAAGTCAGAGTTACTGCATGCATACAGCCTCATGTCCACCTGCCCATTTAAACCCAACTGATACACGCTCACGCTGTACAAAAGTCGGACGGTGGTTCTCCCTGTGAAAGTTTTGTGGTACATAATTGGTAACCTGCAAAACTGCTGGTGGATTGGTAAAATGCAAAATTGCGGTGTATGCTCACTGACTTTTGGTAGTAAAATGCAGACCACCACCGATTGTATCAATGTACCTTGATTTTGTTGATGGGTGTAGAAGTCGGTCTGTGGTACCAAATTGTATAAGGTGGGAGAGAAGAATTGTTGACCATTTCTGTTTCCATCTGACAACTATTGCAAGAAATGTGTCGCATAATCGGTTGTTGTGAGAAATGACATAATCGGTGGTCATAATCGGCAGGTGGAAATGCCGCATAATTTATGTAAACATCATTATGTGAACATTCACCAAGTCACATGTAAACGTCAACTTGTGAACATTTACCAAGTCACGTGTAAACATTATTCTGTGAACATTCACCAAGTTCTATGTAAACATTATGCGAACATTCACCAAGTCACGTGTAAACGTCAACTTGTGAACATTCCGTTATCGTCCTGTTTCACTCAGCATTCTGTCATGTCGGAAGAAGCAGAAAAATGTTGAGTTCAGTTTCATTGAGAACGAGATGTGTTCATGGCTCCTAAACACACTGCTCCTAAACACACTGCTCCTAAACACACTGCTCCTAAACACACTGCTCCTAAACACACTGCGTATCAATTCATCAATTCTCAATACTTAAACCACCAATACAAAGACCTGCATTTCTGCCAGGTGAACAACTGCTAACTACGCGGAGTATTATATTTCATGGCCGTAACTTCCATTTGAGGACTACAAACATTACCAGGTCTTCAGGCAGTGTTTGGCTCCCCTGGCGTTTAGCTATTTCTCCACAAACAGTTTGTGGAGGCCGTTTATTTATTTATTTTATTTTATTTTTTTTATTTTATTTTTTTTTTATTTTTATTTTTTTTTCAGGAGAATATTTACAGAATATTTATATATTATTTGTTTGTGCGTTGCGCTTGAGGATACAGATTTTTGTGACACCAGGTCCACTTGTGGTGCATTCTTCACAACGTGATAGAGTTCCCTCAGTATGTGAAGTACTTCAGGATGAAAGTACTAAAGAAGAAACCAATCGAGTTTTGGTCAAAGTCGTCGTTCTCCATGAGTTTGATGCGGTGTGATATGAACGAGACAAACCCGAGTGAATATCAAGTAGCATTCAAACGAGTTGGAGAACAACAATTTTGACCAAAGTAAGTTGCTTTCTGTATTTATCTCGCCCCTGTACACACTAAAAGAATGGACAACACATAGGATATTGTCCATGGAGAACGGACTGCAATACTCGTAGGGCCATGGAGAACGAGTCTATGAGAGTAAAATACCAGGGGTGAGATAAAACATGCGGACACAGTTTGAATATTTCCCAGATTGGTGAGTCACAAACGGGCTGTCGTTTGAACTGATATCCACAGAGAATCTTTTTAAAGTTAGGATTGAGTCGTTCGTTGTAAGAACGGCTGGCAGTTGACTCTTGGAGAGTTCACACTCGGCCATGCGTGCAAAGCTCGAGCGTAGATTGGAGAGAATCTAACGCACGCCAGTCGTCGTTTCGCCGAGATATACCGCTTTCCTTATAGTACTAGAAAATAATAATATCTTATGCAGGGAAAATGCTACACACATTACTGATATTACTATCGGATAATTCGTATAAGAAACCCACAACGGTCAAATGAAACCTTGATTACGAAAGACCCAGATATTGGCGATTGATATAAATCCCACATCCTCAGGCGTTACTAGAGGAAAGTTCCATGGCCGAGATATTGACATAAATGAGATTCTACACTCGGTGTTTGTTTATGTAACTACGTGACCTTCTCAATATTGATACACACAAGTCTGGTCATATATAAGTACATTAATTTACATAATTCTAGTGGTATACAAGATTAATTCTTTTTATCATTTGACACAACGGTTCTCAAATGAGTGAGATCTTCCACCGATTCTGGTCGTATGCAACATTGATTCAAACATTTCTAGTCATATACCACATTGATTTTTCTACATTTAAATTGTTTATTTTCAACAACGTTTTTTTTTGTTTTCCTTTTTAAAAAAGAGCTATGTCCTACCATAGTAAGTAGTTCGATATGTTAACTATAATCACAGTAATACTATCAACTAATGTTGGTTTTCCTGGTCATGCCGGTTCGTACATACGCACCCGAAATGCCTTCAGCAAATCCAAAATACACATCAATCCCATTATATCATATAAAAATCACACAGAAATATTACAATATCATTCCAGTCAGAGAAGTACCACAAACACACATAGGTTGAAATAAACCCTTGTCTACAATTCATTCACGGACTAGGCAAATCCTTGGAGTGATAGTAAAATGTGAAATTCACTCTCATCTCGTTGTTGGAGAGGCGCAGAACCAAGATGGCGGCCGCAGCCCGACGCTCATTTGCATAAAACATGTGCGTCCAACCACGGGAGAGGTGGCGACCTGAGGTGCGTTACCTCAGATGAACCCCCCCCCCCCCACCCCCCCTCGGTCGTCGTGTGTGTGGGGGGGGGGGGGGGGGGTAGACTTCAGTGTGTCCCCACATGGCTCTTAGAGCCTCTGAAAACCTCGTGTTATTCTCACTGCTCAATTCACCTGAGTGTAGCCACCAATATCCACCGTTAACCATCTGGGGATGGGAATGGTGAAGTTAGTTCCTTGTATTGAGGAGTTTATTATCTAACTAATACAAAGTGTAAATAGAAAACACACAGGGAGTGTGTATAGACATACCCGGAGCATACAGATATATCCACCTAATACAAAGTGTCCGTAGAAAACACATAGGGAGTGTGTATCACCATACCCGGAGTATACAAATATATCCACCTAATACAAAGTGTCCATAGACACCATATAGGGAGTGTGTATCACCATACCCAGAGCATACATATATATATATATCCACCTAATACAAAGTGTAAATAGAAAACACATAGAGAGTGTGTATCACCATACCCGGAGCATACAGATATATCCACCTGATACAAAGTGTCCATAGAAAACACATAGGGAGTGTGTATCACCATACCCGGAGCATACAGATATATCCACCTAATACAAAGTGTCCGTAGAAAACACATAGGGAGTGTGTATCACCATACCCGGAGCATACAGATATATCCACCTAATACAAAGTGTACGTAGAAAACACATAGGGAGTGTGTATCACCATACCCGGAGCATACAGATATATCCACCTAATACAAAGTGTAAATAGAAAACACATAGAGAGTGTGTATCACCATACCCAGAGCATACAGATATATCCACTTAATACAAAGTGTCCATAGAAAACACATAGGGAGTGTGTATCACTATACCCGGAGCATACAGATATATCCACCTAATACAAAGTGTCCATAGAAAACACATAGGGAGTGTGTATCACTATACCCGGAGCATACAGATATATCCGACTAACACAAAGTGTCCACAGAAAACACATAGGGAGTGTGTATCACCATACCCAGAGCATACAGATATTTATTATCCACCTAATACAAAGTGTCCATAGAAAACACATAGGGAGTGTGTATCACTATACCCGGAGCATACAGATATATCCACCTAATACAAAGTGTCCACATGGGAAGTGTGTATGGACATACTCGGCGCATACGGATATATGTTGTATGCTCCGGGTGGCGCATTCAGAAAAATAGTGTGTATGAAAAATAGTGCATATCTAAAACGAACTGATATAGACATGCCACTTGTCCAGAAAAGGTGGATAATAAATACAATATAGACTGGTTTCAGATAAAAGCGGTTGTATGCCCCTCGGAGTTGACTCTGCACAATATCCTCGCATACGCTCAGATATTACTGCGCATCAACTCCTCGGAGCATACGGCAGCTTGCATCTGACAGCAGTCAATAGTGTGTATTTATCAAGAAAAAACTCAAGTGTTCTAGTGATGGCGGAAGGTTACAGCGTTACCCATCAAATGATGTAGGAAGGTCTCACTGTTACCCATTAAATGATGGCGGAAGGTAACACCGTTACCCATTAAATGATGGCGGAAGGTAACACCGTTACCCATTAAATGATGGCGGAAGGTAACACCGTTACCCATTAAATGATGGCGGAAGGTAACACCGTTACCCATTAAATGATGGCGGAAGGTAACACCGTTAGGGATCTCTGAATGCAGATGAAGCAGAAGGTGGCTCATAGTATTGTTGACATCGGTAGGAATCACCGTTAGCGATCAAATGATGTGTGATGCCATATAACTTTCCACATTGACCTCATGTTTGAGCGTACAATACAACATGCACTAGCAGGTTGACCTTTGACCTCTGTGACCCACAGGAAATAATACTGGCACGTTGTGCTGCCAGTCGAAGACCAGGGACCCGTTTAATAATCTAAGATCGTTCATGCAGAACCTTTTATATCCACCATAGAGACCCAGAGACGATGTGGGTCAACTTTATTCAACACTTATGAACGACCTTATGGACTGCTAATGCTGTCTTAGTGAACATTCTTGAATATCTTAGTCTAATTGAACAAATTGGACGTTAAACTACCCAAACAAACAAACTCGAGTATTATTAAACAATAACCCTTGTAAGGTTTACAGAAAGGGGTCTTCATGAACGATCCTAGATTATTAAACGGGCCCCATGACTATATTTGCACTAATTTATTATCCTCAGAGAGAAAATGCCATTAGGGAGAATGGCTGCAGGGGAAGGACTCCTCAGAATGGATTTCATGTCTGGAGTTTACTGGAATATATCTTAAATTTATGTTTAAATATTGACAAATATCAGTTATTTCTGGTTCCTTGTTATTTATGTCAGACTTCACATTTCCTATATTCTGTGAACGTATGCCAGGGTTATCCTGTTGAATAAAACATGTTGGGATTTCTCTATAATGTATTATAATATCAATATAACATGAATTGATAATCTTTAGTCTGGCAGTTATTTTGCAAAATATTATTATTGAAAGAATTGAAGAAAACCATAATTTTCAGTACATGTCCTATGTAAATCAAGTTAATATAAATTTGTCAATTTTACCTTGGAAGAGATGATAAACTGGACAAAACGTTAAATTCACTCATTTAGAATCACAAGGAACCAGTTTTGACTGATAATTCACAATATTTAAAGCCCACCAGATGGCGCCACCGTGAGTTGCAGGATATGCCTTTAAGAGCGACACAAGTAATAACCAGTGCATACTTTAGTAACAACCTCTGATATCCGACCACCCACTCTCCAAACAGATATAAACATGTATCTGACGGGCTGAGGGCACTGCTACAAAGCCTGCGCTGGGAGAGCTGCTACCTGTGCTGCCCTCTGTGGCGGCGTCTCGGTGACCTCGTGTTGATTCTGGGTCACGCGGACGCCGTCATTAGGTCAAATGGTAAACAGCGCGGCACCAACAGCCGCGGGGGTCGTTTCAGAAACATGGGGCGGGTTTCAGAAATGTGTGTGTGTGTGTGGGGGGGGGGGGGGTTAGAAATACGGGGTGTGTGTCAGAAACATGGGGGGGGGGGGGTAGAAATACAAGGGGGGGGGTAGAAATACGAGGTGTGTTGTAGAAATATAGCGGGTGTTTCAGAAATATGGGGCGTGTTTCAGAAATATGAGCAGATTTCAGAAATATTGGGTGCGTATCAGAAATATGAGCAGATTTCAGAAATATGTGGTGCGTATCAGAAATATGGGGTACATTTAAGAAATATGGGGTGTGTTTCAGAAATATGGGGTGTGTCTCAGAAATATAGGGTGTGTTTTAGAAATATGGGTTGTGCTTCAGATAAATGGGTTGTGCTTCAGAAAAATTGGTTGTGTTTCAGAATTATAGGGTATCTTTTAGAAATATGGGTGTGTTTTAGAAATATGGGGCGGGTTTCAGAAATATGGGGCGGGTTTCAGAAATATGGGGCGGGTTTCAGAAATATGGGGCGGGTTTCAGAAATATGGGGTGGGTTTCAGAAATATGGGGTGTGTCTCAGAAATATGGGTGTGTTTCAGAAATATGGGGCGGGTTTCAGAAATATTGGGTGTGTTTTAGAAAAATGGGTTGTGCTTCAGAAAAATGGGTTTTGTTTCAGAAATATGGGTTGTCTTTCAGAAATATGGGGTATCTTTTAGAAATATGGGTGTGTTTTAGAAATATGGGTGTGTTTTAGAAATATGGGGCGGGTTTCAGAAATATGGGTGTGTTTCAGAAATATGGGGCGGGTTTCAGAAATATGGGTGTGTTTCAGGAATATGGGGCGGGTTTCAGAAATATGGGTGTGTTTCAGACATACGGGGGGTGTTTCTGAAATGCAGGCAGTGAGGTGGATAGGACAGTGGTGGGTATCCATGGGGTATGTTTCAGAAATACGGGGTCGTCATAATAATTCAAGTTTGTCAACAAATGAGGGAACACCGACACAGCGTCAGTACAGGAAAGTTAGGAAGGCATTTCCTGTTAGGTTAAAATTGATCTCTCTCCAAATACTAAAAGTAACAGCTTCAGCAACAGAAATTAGAATATAAATGTATACATATATACATATATCCATCGCATGCAGCTTTCATATCATGGATAACTGCATATAATGTAGCTATACTGCATTGATATCAGGGAAAACGGCATATGATATGGCTTAACAGATTTAACACCATATATCCGCTTATTATCTCACCCCTGGTAGTTTTTCTCCATAGACTTAACATTAGGAACTCGTATCTAACGCCCTGAGATATTTAGGAAAAATACCCAAGGGAGAATAATGTCACAAATGTTAGCCAATTAGTCAATGTGAAGGGTGAGAAAACCAATTAAAGTTTCAGGTTTTATATTATGTATATTGGCATAAAATGCCACTATACAGCTTTGATATTATGAATATTGGCAGATAATATATCGCCTACAGTATAACGGCAATAGCTTCACATAATGAAGCCTCTACAGTGATCATGAATAACGGTAAATAACGAAGCCTCTACAGTGATCATGAATAACGGTAAATAATGAACTCGTACAGTGATCATAAATAACGGTAAATAATGAAGCCTCTAAAGTGATCATGAATAACGGTAAATAATGAAGCCTCTAAAGTGACCGTGAATAACGGTAAATAACGAAGCCTCTACAGGGATCATGTAGAAGGTAAATAATGAAGCCTCTACAGTGATCATGAATAACGGTAAATATTGAAGCCTGTGATCATGTAGAAGGTAAATAATGAAGCCAGTACTAAAGAAGAAACCAACAAGTTTTGGTCAGAACATCGTTCGCCACGAGTTTGATGTGGAGTGATATGAACGAGGCGACAGTCGAGTGAATATCACGTAGCATTCAAACGAGTTGGAGAATGACTTCTTTGACCAAAACGAGTTGCTTTCTGTATTCATCTCACCCCTGTACACACTAACAGAATGGACAACACACAGGATATAGACCATGGAGAACAGACTGCAATACTTGTATGGACATGGAGAACGAATTCCCAATGTTAAGCCTGTGGGACAGAAATACCAGGGGTGAGATAAAGTTATCATGTAAAACTGAGTAGCTTCACTCAATGAAGCACAGACACACAGACTTATCATGTAATAAGAAAGAAACTGATGAGTGTTTGGTCTGTGTCCCCGTATACCATCAAGTTAGGAGCGCTCAGGGATATGAACGAGGCGATAGCCGAGCGAATATTCCGAAGTGTCTCATACGAGAGAGCTATCGGGGACACAGACCAAACACGAATATGCTTCTGACTTTATCTTAGGCTGAATATATTTATCTGTTTATCACCCGTTGAGTATGAGTTACCGTACGCGCATGCCCGTTGAGAGCGAGTTCCTAATGTTAAGCCTATGGACATTTATTCCAGGCTCAGATAAAAAGGCAGTCTACAGTGATGAATAACGGTAAATAGGCCCTACTAAAGAAGAAACCAACAAGTTTTGGTCAAAGTCGTCATTCTCCATAGGTTTGATGTGGAGTGATATGAACGAGGCGACAGTCGAGTGAATATCACACAGCATTCAAACGAGTTGGAGAATGACTTCTTTGACCAAAACGAGTTGTTTTCTGTATCTATCTCACCCCTGTACGCACTGGATTAAAAGAATGGATAACACACAGGATATAGACCATGGAGAACAGACTGCAATACTCGTAGGGGCATGGAGAACGAGTTCCCAATGTTAAGCCCATGGACGTTTATTCCAGGCTCACATAAAAAGGCAGTGGCTGCTCCAGGCAGCTCGCCGGGTGGGGTCAGAAACTGGGACATGACCTGGGATGGCCCCTCTACTTCCCGGTGCGCGCGGTAGGTGGCAGCACAGTGCGTGGCCCAGTTCTCGCGACCCGCGAGGGTTCACACGCCGGTTACCAGCATAATGAGGGAGCTGGTGCCGGCGTACCGGCGTACCCGGTGGCTGGTCACCTGTTGGGGACCAGCGGAATGCACGGAGCAGAGGTGTGTGTGTGTGTATGTGTGTGTGTGTGGTGTGTGTGTGTGAGTGTGTGTATGTGTGTGTGTGGTGTGTGTGTGTGTGTGTGTGTGGTGTGTGTGTGGTGTGTGTGTGTGGTGTGTGTGTGTGTGTGTATGTGTGTGTGTGTGGTGTGTGTGTGTGAGTGTGTGTATGTGTGTGTGTGGTGTGTGTGTGTGTGTGTGTGGTGTGTGTGGTGTGTGTGTGTGTGTGGTGTGTGTGTGTGTGTGGTGTGTGGATGTAGGTGTGTGTGTGTGTGGTGTGGTGTGTGTGGTGTATGGTGTGTGTGGTGTGTGTGTGTGTGTGTGTGTGGTGTGTGTGGTGTGTGTGTGTGTGGTGTGTGTGTGTGTGTGTGTGGTGTGTGGATGTAGGTGTGTGTGTGTGTGGTGTGGTGTGTGTGGTGTATGGTGTGTGTGGTGTGTGTGTGTGGTGTGTGTGTGGTGTGTGTGTGTGAGTGTGTGTATGTGTGTGTGTGTGGTGTGTGTGTGTGTGTGTGTGTGTGTGTGGTGTGTGTGTGTGTGTGTGTGGTGTGTGTGTGGTGTGTGTGTGTGTGGTGTGAGTGTGTGTATGTGTGTGTGTGTGGTGTGTGTGTGTGTGTGTGGTGTGTGTGTGTGTGTGTGTGTGTGGTGTGAGTGTGTGTATGTGTGTGTGTGTGTGTGTGTGTGGTGTGTGTGTGTGTGTGTGTGTGGTGTGTGTGTGGTGTGTGTGTGTGTGGTGTGAGTGTGTGTATGTGTGTGTGTGTGGTGTGTGTGTGTGTGTGTGGTGTGTGTGTGTGTGGTGTGTGTGTGTGTGTGGTGTGTGTGTGTGTGTGTGTGTGTGTGTGTGGTGTGTGTGTGTGTGTGTGGTGTGTGGATGTAGGTGTGTGTGTGTGTGGTGTGGTGTGTGTGGTGTATGGTGTGTGTGGTGTGTGTGTGTGGGGGGGAGGGGTGTGTGTGGCAAAGAGAGTGGTGTGTGTGTGGCAGAGGTGGGTGTGTGCCGATGGTCTATGATAGACCCCCGATAGGCTACGATTGGAAATGGCAAAATGGTAGGCTATCGGGAGGTATTTGGAAGAGGCCTTGAATCGTAGAGCTCTGTCGTGATCCAATCAGTGAATCATGCTCCTTGACTACGATTAGCTACTGATAGGCTACAATAGGCTATGAAAAATCAAACATGTTGGATCTTATCGGAGATTCAAATCGTAACCTATCGGTATCAAATCTTGGGCTGTCATAGAGTCCATCGTAGAAACATGGTCCACTGCCACGATTTTGTCTGACCTCCCAATGAAATTGGATTCCAGTCGGGAAGTCAATCGTAAGGCCTATCGGGACCAGAATCGGCATTGGTGTGTGCAGGGCTTAACGAGAACAAATCCGTTCATGTTGCCTTTGACTGTCGGTATCAATTTATCGGTGAGGCTGCATAGTATGCACCGGTTCTAACGTATTTTCCAGCTACTCAGAGATTTTCTGTGATAAAATCCATCGGCCGTAGCCTTGTTACAAAATCTGTACCAAATAAATCGGTAAGCATTCTCTGCAGATCTCGTGCCCGTTCACCGATCTGGCATTGCTATACCAAATAAATCTATTGGTGGTTACCGACTGTAAATCGGTGCTAAATAGTCAACTAATGGAAACGAGGTTTAAGCCGTTTTAACTGGCCGACAGAGATCGGACCGATTATTTGTGTTCCCTTTAAAAGTCTGTCGGTGGTGCCACAGACTGCACTTTGACATCAGATAGTTGTGAAGGTCCAGTGGATGCATCGTTTTCACTGCATTTCAGCTGACCATACCAATGGAATTTGCATAATCGTCCCCAACGTAGTCGTTGAGCATTTAAAATGCCATTCATTGATCTGTCGTCTTCAT
Source organism: Alentia gelatinosa (assembly GCA_950022655.1). Lineage (NCBI taxonomy): Eukaryota > Metazoa > Annelida > Polychaeta > Phyllodocida > Polynoidae > Alentia > Alentia gelatinosa. The sequence goes on along the minus strand of OX465591.1, from coordinate 2,275,751 downwards.
TATCCATCGTATACAAAGTCCCCATCGAAAAGGTATGGGAACCCATATATAAAACCCGTTAGATACCATAACTGTGGTACACAGATATAAATCTGTAGTATACGGCCTAAAAGCCATGGTAAATGGGAAAATAGGCCCTTTGTGCAAAAGAACAAAGAAATAGTCCCTATCTTTATATCAGGGTTCGTACAGAGCCTGGAAAGCCTGGAATTATACCAGAGAGCCTGGAAAACCTGGAAGAGCCTGGAAAATTTAGTTTTGCTTAAAAACAATTGTCTTGGACTATGAAATTCCGGTCAATTTTAGCTTTCCTTAACTACAGTACCTGACTGCCTATGAAATTTCAGTGACTTGGATTAAATAGTTCCAAAAATCCTTTATTTGTCCATGTATAACAAATTGCTAATGAATTGAAGATATCTATCCCAAACCACTGAAATTCCACAGGTACTAAGAAAGATAAAGAAAATTTGAACTAAATTTGGTGATGAATCAGACATGGTTTTAAAAACAGTGACCAGATGCGCCTGGAAAAAATATATTAGAGCCTGGAAAAGCCTGGAAAAAGCCTGGAATTTTATTGGGCTGTCTATGTACGAACCCTTATACACTTTAATATGGCAATTGCTGGGTTTAATTTATTCAAAAAAGATGGATAGTAAAAGCAACAATCGATGGTTACGTGAACAGGTGACTCAGGAAACCATTCAAGGTTGACGCCATCTAGTAGATTAGGTGAGGTTGTCGTATTACTGAGCCATTTTCAATCGTAGCCTGTCGGGAGGTCTATTTTATTATCCATCATATACAAAGACCCCATTGAAAATGTCTGGGGACTCAGTAAACCACGTCTCATTGTATAAAACCTGTCAGGTACTATAACTGTGGTACACGGATTCAAACCTGTGGTATACGGCCTCAAAGCCATGGTATACGGGAAAAATAGTCCCTTTTGCTATAGAGCAAAGAAATAGTTCTTATTGTTATACCCGTTAATATGCCAATTACTGGGTTTAATTTATTCGAAACGATGGATAATAAATGCAACAAATGATGATTTTTGGACAGGCAGCTCTGTAAACCACCCGAGGTTGACGTCGTAATACGTTCGCTAGCGCTCCTGTATTACTAGCGTCAACCTCTCGTGGTTTACGGCCGCCTGTCCACAAACCATCGATTATTGTCTATATATACCGGTAAAATCGATCGGTTGTGCCTGACTGCAGGTCGGTTGGTGGTGACCAACAACTGCATGTCGGTAACTAAAGCTCGGTTTGTGTGCCTCGTTTCTGCGGCATAACAGGTCCATGCCGATAGAACTGCCCCCCGAACACAATGACTATCACCTACGATTTCAAACCACTTTGATTCTGTCGGTTGTTGACCAAGTCAGTCGGTGGTGGCCTTTTTGCATAATCTGTGCACAATTAATCGGTGAGCACTTCTCTGCATGTCTGTTTCCATTCACCGATCTGGCGTCGGTGGTTCCTGACTGCAGATCGGTGGCGAATAGTCGGCCAATAGAAAATGCCTTAGTGTGTGACGGGAGATCGGCACGAGTTTGTGAGTAGTGCAGAAAAATGAGGCCAACTCAGGCTGAACAACTAGATGGGAAGTGTTTTTTACATTTTCTTTTTAAATAAATTTTATTTTCGACAATCACTTCCACCCACTCAAGCCCAATGCCCATCTACCGAATAAGGGTTGAACGATTAGTTCGCAAATCGTATAGGAATCGGCGAACTTGTCGCAACCCGGTTACGTAACCCCATCAAGCGCCATTTACCAACGTTCCGTTGTCGGCGACTGGGTTTATCAGGATATTGATAAACGATTCGTCACTGATTTGGAACATAGAAACCACAACTTCTCGGCGACAAAAGGACATCTTAAGGAGGTGGTTTACAAAGAGATGGTCGTACGACTATGATACAAAAACTTAAATAATCACATCAGCAGCAGATACTTACAAATTTGTTAGGGAACTGGATATCATACATTAGATACTATTGTATAATGAACAATCCTTGAAATTAAAAAAAATATATATTAAAAAAATTAAAAAGATAAAAATAAATAAATTAAACAATCCTTGAAATTAACATATGATTAGGTTAACAATATTCAGATTCAATTTATTCTTGCTTTTATTAGACTTGGTCCAATTAGTCTAATTAAAGCAAGAATAAATTGAACCCCACACATATTTATAAGTCATCTTTACTTAACAATGATATAAACTTGCCGACAAAATAATCGACCATTCCAAATATGCAAATGAGGTGGTACTTGCTAAAAATTCACGCACGAAATCGACGATTTTGAAAATCGGTTTGAGTTTCTGAATTTATCGGTCGGTTGTGCCAAATTGAGAATACAGACCAGTCGACAACTTCTAGCTTTCTCAGTTTCAGAGTAAAAAGGCCAAAAAGTCCAGCGTTGGGGGTCGATAAATTCATCGGTATCGAAAATCTACAAAAATGCGATTTGCCGCGACATGTATTTATATCGTGTTCTATGAACTCTTCTCACCGTTCAGATTGTCTTAGAATAAGAAAACAGACGATACATGATATATATTCCGATACATGCTATACTGCCTCTGCTACTCGTGCCGTATTTATTGTGTGACGTATGGGGTATAGTGTCACGTGACAAGGCAAAATATCAGCATTTCTAGGTATATTATAATTTGAAAACAGGCGGATGTCTTGGTATGTCAAAACACTTTGTAAAATTATCAATCAGATATATCCTCGTTCCTTCGGCATCGGGAAATATTTGGTGAATGATTTCACAGAGTATGTTCGACGTACAGAGACAGTAATGTTGTGGTGACTTTCTTCGTTCCGTTGGCGCCCTAGGCGGGTGCCTTGGTTGAAGTTTATTTTTCTCAGAGACAGTGACCTAGTTTCTGCACATTCTGTTAAAGCATTGTCTAAACCTCATGTCATCCGTAGTTTACACACATGATAGATGTGTAAACAGGATGTGCAGTACTCTAGGTACTGGCATCTTTATTCACATGTATATATATATATATAGGCCAGTACAACCCCCTAACGGACACCCCGTGTAAGCGGACACCCCGCGTTAACAAACACCTTTGCTTGGATCCGATCCCTCAACTAGATGTTTATTTTAACCCCGTGTAAGCGGTCAACGCGCGTAAGCAGCACTTTGGCCTGTAACGGAGGGTGGCCGCTTACGCGGGGTTCTACTGTTTATTTATATATATACATATATATTGAGGTCTATTGGAATGTTAATATGAACAGGTTGAGGTCTTTAGGCACGTCTACTTACATGTAAATATGAATAGGTTGAGGTCTATTGGCAAATCTACATACATGTTAATACAAATAGACTGAGGTCTTGTGGCACGTCTACATACATGTTAATACATATAGACTCAGGTCTTTTGGCACGTCTACTCCCATGTTAATATAAATAGACTGAGGTCTTGTGGCACGTCTACATCCATGTTAATGTAAATAGACTGAGGTCTTTCGGCACGTCTACATACATGTTAATATAAATAGACTGAGGTCTTTCGGCACGTCTACTCACATGTTAATATAAATAGACTGAGGTCTTTTGGCACGTCTACATCCATGTTAATGTAAATAGACTGAGGTCTTTTGGCACGTCTACATACATGTTAATATAAATAGTTTGAGGTCTTTCGGCACGTCTACATACATGTTAATATAAATAGACTGAGGTCTTTCGGCACGTCTACTCACATGTTAATATAAATAGACTGAAGTCTTTTGGCACGTCTACTGCCTCACATGTTAATATAAATAGACTGAGGTCTTTCGGCACGTCTACATACATGTAAATATAAATAGACACGGGTCTTTGGGCACGTCTACTGCCTCACATGTTAATATAAATAGACTGAGGTCTTTCGGCACGTCTACATACATGTTAATATAAATAGACACGGGTCTTTGGGCACGTCTACTGCCTCACATGCTGGTCACCGATCATGGTCAAGTCACAGGGTCACTCTGAGGTGAAGCATGTCACACTGACCTGCGCTCGACCCGTGAGTGGGGGGGGGGGATAACGGAGGTGACCGCCCCCCCCCCCCCCCCCACACACACACCACGGACCTCTGTGTGTGTGGGGGGGGGGGTGTAGGGGGTATTTATGGGGTAGTTTTGGGGTATCTGTGGGGGGTATTTGGGGGGTATTTTGGGGTGTAATTGGAGAGGATGATAAATGGATAGTACATGTAATTGTAGATAATGACTTCGGTTTGTCTGAGTGCGATGGAAAGACTTGGCGTTTGTTAAGTATTCGACATCACATGGCACAAGCTTTGTCTCTCCCTCTCTGCCCCTCTGTCTCTATCTCTGTCTGTCTCTGTCTGTCTCTCTGTCTGTCTGTGTGTCTGTGTCTGTCTGTGTCTGTCTGTGTCTGTCTGTCTCTGTCTGTCTGTGTCTGTCTCTGTCTCTGTCTGTCTCTGTCTGTCTCTGTCTGTCTCTGTCCCTGTCTGTCTCTGTCTGTCTCTGTCTGTCTCTATCTCTGTCTCTATCTCTGTCTCTATCTCTGTCTCTATCTCTGTCTCTATCTCTGTCTCTGTCCCTCCCTGTCTGTCTGTTTCATTATCTTTCTCCCTGTCCCTGTCCCTCTCTCTCTATCTTTGCCCCGCTCTCTCTCTCTCTCTCTGTCTCTCTCTCTGTCTGTCTCTCTCTCTGTCCCTCTTTCTCTCTCTCTGTCTCTCTCTCTCTGTCCCTCTGTCTGTATCTCTTTCTATCTCTGGCTCTGTCTCTCTGTCCCCATCTGTCTCACTCTGTCTCACTCTGTCTCTCGCTCTCTCTCTCTCTCTCTGTCTTTCTGTCTCTCCCTCTGTTTCACGTGTGATTTTCCAACCATTCCGTTGGATAGCAATACATGTATTATATACCTACAACGTGATCCTGTTCGTTATTTACATTTTGATATATATAAGCGCGTGTGTGTGTTTCTCGGTGTAGTGATCACGTGACTCTCTTACAGAATACCAAGTTGACGCAACAAGTCTACGCCCGGAGAGTGACCGCGAGGTGGCTCTCAGTCGTAACCTCTGCTCGGAGATCGCAGTCTGGCGTTTGGAACAAGAGGGACTTGTCAGCACAGAGAGAGACTTGTCAGCACAGAGAGACTTGTCAGCACAGAGGGACTTGTCAGCACAGAGGGACTTGTCAGCACAACGGGACTTGTCAGCAGCAGGTAAGAGTCATTCTCACTACTCATCTTCTCACCTCTCATTCCCACACCTCCCATTTTTACAGCTCTCATCACCACACCTCTCATTCCAACACCTCTCATTCCAACACCTCATTCCAACACCTCTCATTCCAACACCTCTCATTCTCACAGCTCTCATCACCACACCTCTTATTCTCACACCTCTCATTTCAACACCTCTCATTCCAACACCTCTCATTCTCACAGCTCTCATCATCACACCTCTCATTCTCACAGCTCTCATTTTCACATCTCTCATTTACACACCTCATTCTCACACCTCCCACTAACTCACACCTCTCACTCCCATCCCTCTCATTCCCACACCTCTCATTCTCACACCTCTCATTCTCACATCTCTCATTTACACACCTCATTCTCACACCTCCCATTCTCACACCTCTCCGCAGCATTAATATAAGTGTTCCATATTGCTCAGGGTCCTTATGTGTAGATCGAGCTTTGTATTGTTCTTTTACAGATTGTAGATAGTTTATGTTTCATTATAAGTGAAACGGGGTTTTCTCTGCTACAAGAACTGGCTCGTTATTTGAATGAGGGAACCAGTTGTTCCTAGATAAAAGTCTACATCGAATCTCATATAGATATACACAATTACACAATAAACCAAACCACAAAATGGACGATTATCAATATGTATCACATCACAGGTCAGTGCATAGTGAAGGTCAAACAGTCATGAACAAGGATAAGTAACAACTAGCAGCAAATAGGACGTTCATCATCGATGAGTAAACGTACAATTATGTATGAATAACAATTAAAAGGTTTGGGTTACATTCAGTCTGTGGATAGTTTTCTGTAACCCACTTGCACCCAATCAACTTGCCATTTCTCTAACTGCCTATCTAGGATTCAAACATATCAAACACTAGTAGGTCAATGAGGTATTTTGGTCTTGAGTGATCGGTCATGGTCAGCTGGGCACACCTCTACGGCTCTAAGACACTGGCACCCTGATCCTTTCGCAATATATCAGTGAATAGCACGCAGATAGTGAAGGGATAGTTTTTTTGCAGTATGCTGTAAGTCTATATGTGACCACTCTAACATTTAGGCAATGCATAAAGCACGTGCAAGCACGCTCTAATAATAGAAAAGAAGTTGTTCCTCCTCAAAATGCTGCAAAGTCAAGACTACGATGTGATGTTTCTAGAACATAGTCCATTCTCCAGCTGTGTCCCTGGTGAAGTGGGATCGAGTAAAGAGGTTTTGCTTTTTACTTTAATCTTGATCTTATATTCCTTACTTCTGGTGGATCATCTAGATCAGACACACTCTAGTGTAGTAGAGGGAAAACATGAAGAGGATACCCGATACAACACTTATCAGCATTTGCCTTGTGTGACGTTATGGGATGAGGTTGTGTGTGGTGGAGTGGGGTGAGGTGTGTGTGTGTGTGGGGGGGGGGGGGGGGTGAGGTGTGGTGAGGTGTGCTGGGGGAAGTGTGGTGTGTTGAGGTGTGGTGTAGTTGGGTGTGGTGTGGTGTGGTGGATCTGTGATGTGGTGGGATGAGGGTGGGCTGGGGTAGGGTGTTTGGTGGGGTGAGGAGAGGTGTGGTGGGGTGTGGTGGGGTGTGGTGGGGTGTGGTGAGGTGAGGTGTGGGGTGTGGTGAGTTGAGGAGAGGTGTGGTGGGGTGTGGTGGGGTGAGATGGGGTGAGGTGAGGTGAGTTGAGGTGAGGAGAGGTGTGGTGGGGTGAGGAGAGGTGAGGTGGGGTGTGGTGGGGTGTGGTGGGGTGTGGTGAGGTGTGGTGGGGTGAGGTGTGTGGTGCGGTGAGGAGAGGTGTGTGGTGGGGTGTGGTGAGGTGTGGTGGGGTGTGGTGAGGTGTGGTGTGGTGGGGTGAGATGGGGTGTGGTGTGATGAGGAGAGGTGTGGTGGGGTGAGGAGAGGTGTGGTGGGGTGAGGAGAGGTGAGGTGGGGTGTGGTGGGGTGTGGTGGGGTGTGGTGAGGTGTGGTGGGGTGAGGTGTGTGGTGCGGTGAGGAGAGGTGTGTGGTGGGGTGTGGTGAGGTGTGGTGGGGTGTGGTGAGGTGTGGTGTGTGTAGGGTGTGGTGAGGTGTGGTGTGGTGAGGTGAGGAGAGGTGTGGTGGGGTGTGGTGTGTGTAGGGTGAGGTGAGGTGTGGTTGAGATGTGGTGAGGTGTGGTGTGTGGAGGGGTGAGGTGAGGTAGGGTGAGGTGGGGTGTGGTGGGGTGAGGTGAGGTGTGTGGAGGGGTGAGGTGAGGTGTGTGGAGGGGTGAGTTGAGGAGAGGTGTGGTGGGGTGAGATGGGGTGAGGTGAGGTGGGGTGGGGTGAGGAGAGGTGTGGTGGGGTGTGGTGAGGTGAGGCGTGTGGAGGGGTGAGGTGAGGTGAGGTTGAGATGTGGTGATGTGGTATGTGATATGTGGTGTGATGTGTGAGGCAAGGATTACCCTTTACTAATATTCAAGTTCATTCACTAATACAATCTTAGCCGTCCATAAGGTCATCTATAAGTGTTGTATAAAGTTGACCCACATCGACCCTGGGTCTCTATGCCTACCTATACGATCCTCGATTATTAAACGGGCCCCCGCGTTGACAGCGTGTGGCAGAATGCACCTGACTCCGATCTGTTGTTGTGTTGTGTTGCTGGGGGGTGACCTGGCGGTGACTTGGTGAACTCACGGTGAAGTGGTGGTCAGATAAAGGCTGGTCAAAGCGCTCTCACCTCAGGTCACTGTCAGTTCAAGACCCCGACTCCACTGAGGTACGTACTTTATTTGAGCATGCTTGCACGCGCTATATACAGCATCTAGAGGTTAGAGGGGTCCATATAGACTTTCAGGGTACTGCATACAAACTATCCCTTCACTATCTGTGTGATATTCACTGTGATTTTGAGAACAGAGCAGGGAGCCAGTGTTTCAGTCTCGAGCTAACCATGACCAATCAATCAAGACCGAAATACCTCATTGACCCACTGGTGCTTGATATGTTTGGATCCTAGACTCAGGCAGTTGCAGAAATTGCAAGTTGACTGGGTGCACGTGGGTTACAGAAAACTATCCATAGGCTGAGTTTAACTCAAACCTGTTAATTGTTATTCATATATAATTGCGCGCTCATTCATCAATGCTGAACATACTGTTTGCTCCTAGTTGTATATAAATTACTGGTGGACAGTGGTAGGTTTATATTATATTTGTCTATGACTGGTCTTTGAGAATCCTATGAGGAATGGTGCAAGCTACAATGATTGCAATATTTAATGCGAGAACATAATGACAGACTTTGTACACAACTTGTTGAGTATTCCACTACTTGCTGAACCACTAAGCAGTATTTGTTTTCACACCTCGCCTTCGATGAAATAAAGTAAATGGATTGGTATCGTTGACTTTGCTGATATATTAGTGATTAGCGATATATACACAGAGATATCAAATTCACAACTACATGCGGATAAATCATTCCACGTATCAGATATAAAATGCCATAATAAATTTACAGCTCCATACTAAATTCACAGCTCCATATTGAATTCACAGCTCCATATTGAATTCACAGCTCCACATTGAATTCACAGCTCCATATTGAATTCACAGCTCCATATTGAATTCACAGCTCCATAGTGAATTCACAGCTCCATAGTGAATTCACAGCTCCATAGTGAATTCACAGCTCCATAATGAATTCACAGCTCAATATTGAATCCACAGCTTCCTGTATATCAGATGAGATATTAAATTCACAGCTCAATGCAACATTCACAGCTCTTTGTACCGATCACGCTCAGTTCACATCTCACACTGTGCTGCCACCTAGTGTCCGGAGCAGACACTAAGACGCTCAACCTGTAGTGCGGCCAACTCTCACCAGACGGCGTCTTAACGCTACCCGGTGCGCCGTCTAGCGGTCTGCGGAGACACCAGAACTCACACAGGCGTAGTGTCTAAATCTGCCGCTAGATGACAGCACAGTGCTGCGGTAGTCGTGTGGTTATCAAAGTCTCACAAATACCGTGTTGCCCACTACGGCGAACTTAGTCATAAACAAGGGAAAAGGGCAATAGGGAAACAAATACGACTTGAAGGCATATCCTACAATCCACAGTGCCGCCATTTAGTGATTTAAAAAAAATTTGAAATATTAGTCAAAACTGGTGACTTGGGATTCATTCGAATTCTGTACGAGTAAATTTAACATTTTGTCCATTTTTCCCGATTTCAATAGGTAAAATAGGCTAATTGACATTTGCTTGGTTTATATAGGTTAAGTACTGAAAAATATGGTTTTCTTCAATTCTTTCAAAAACAAGGACTTTGACCTATGATTTTTTTAAACCTAAATAAGAATTACTATATAGGTACTATATTCTGTGAAGGTTTGAGGAAATACTTTTAGAATTTCTATCATTAGAATTATCACAATATTGATCTATAAAAAAAAGACTAGCACGGTGACCCCACGTTATATATGTGTTCCACAAAACTTGGAGATCATCATATTAAATTTTCGGGAAATTGACATGGGTTTCAATTTTCAAGCCAAAGATATGCATTTAAAGATACTTACAGTGAGATATGACACTGTGTGCTTCATATAGCCGTGAGCATGTCGGTCGTTATCGTTAAAGTCGCTGATACAATATCTTATAAGGTGTCTACTAGAAAAGGTTACTATCTCACCCCAAATATTGTTGTCAAATGGAAGTACTGGTGGTGGAACTGAATTTGATGACAAAAAAACTTTTTTTTTTAAATTCATTGCATGATGCAGTTTGACTAGCGTGATGGCTTATTACAAGTTTTGTTTATTGATCAGACTATTGTTGTATTTCTTTAGGTACTTTTTAATGACAGACATGGGGTGTACATAGCCCTGATACGATATTGGGGTTGGTCGGGATAAATCACATACGGGATCACTTGAGGTACGCCTCTCAAAGCAGACATACCTAATATGAAATATTCATAGTTAAAAATCGATTTAAAAAAACATGATTTATGTTTATTATTGCCTACTATATCTCAAAAAACTATGATTCTGGTAACATCCGCTTGGAGTTTCTCCCGCACATAGAGACAGAGTGAACCAGATCTAGGCTTGGAGACTGAATACCCACGAGAGTGAGAATCTCGTGGAGGGGAAAACTCGAACCTGCTATTCTTTTTTGTAGTTCTAAACTCATCTGTCCTTCTTATCTCGTGATTTATGTCTAGCCATGCCGAAAACAGGATTTAATGCTGTGGTTTTCTGATCTCATTACCTTGATAGAAGCTCCTGAGATTTGACCTGTGTCATGGCAAATAATAGCCCATCCAGAACTCTGCTGGTTCCCCTAGTATCCGCTAGGGGGCTCGATGGAGGCCTTAAGAGGTTCCCTGTCCCAATGAATTGTTGTACACAGGCTCTCAAATGGGAAGAAGGTGTGTGTGTGTGGAGGGGGGGGGGGAGCCAAATCGACGAAGTCTCTAGTATATTCTGAAAAAAAGATACACAGGAAAGGAAACAAGAAAATGGAAAATTGGCTTCTAGGTTATGACATAACACACTCTCCAAGCAGTACGAAAGATCTGATATGAGAGTAACAAACGGGTCCTGTTAACGGGTCAAGGCAGCCGCTTATTTAACCCGACAAAAGCTAACGTAGTGTAGTTCTGGTCGCCAGTGTAACCTACATTAGGTTGGCCACCTATCTCTGTCAGCGCTGAGCTATGACTTAAGGGTTGGTAATGGTAAACACTGGTAGTGTCCACGAATTCTCACTCTCACACCAACTTGTCGATTTTATTATACATGTACTCGGTTCTAAGAACAGAAATACTGATCAGGAAATATTCACAGCTCACCAAATTGATAATAAAGTCTACCTTTCTGGTTATTTTATTCAGATTACACACAAAACTAAATAAGAATATGTAAATATGGCTTCAAGAGGGAAAAATATCACACTCTCCAAGCATAGGTCCAGGACACATGAAACATATGCTGGGAGAGTAACATGAACATACAGCTAGTGAGTTAAGGTGGCCGTGTATTTAATCCAACCAGAGCTAACGTAGTGAAGCTCTGGTCGCCAGTGTACACCCACATATGATCATCTATAGTAGTTCCATGAAACGACGCCAGGTGTCCTTGTCGTCCACAAACCAGCTACGCTGGTTCCCGGGGTATCCGCTAGGGGGCTCGGCGGAGATATACGTAGCCAGCGGCGTACACAGGCGGGCACCAGCCAACAAACCAGCCTGTAGTGCGCCTGTTTGCACGTAGGTGGCGCCAGTGGAGCGGCGGCGGTGGCAGCTTCCAGATTTGACCACCAGATGTCCTCAGCGCTGCCTGAGACAGTGTACGGAGTCCATGTTACGTGCACACTGTGACACTCTGTTGTACACTGTGTATGGCACAGGAGTCCAGTATACAGAGTTTTATTATCCATCGTATACAAAGACCCCATTGAAAATGTATGGGGACTCAGTAAACCACGTCTCATTGCCCACCCATTAGGGAGTCTCCATAGGAAATTTATTACCCACCTACTTTTTAGGCACTAGACATGTTATTAATCTTGTAAGTGGGTAATAAATACAATAACGACAGGATTGGTGTACGAGTGTCGGCAATCTCCTCGTAGTTGACGACGTAATATCCTCACTAATTGCTCGGATATTACTACGCGTGAACTACTGGAAGATTACGGCCACTCGGACACAAAACCAGTCGTTATTGTGTATATAACTGCGGTAAAACGGATTAAAATCTGTGGTATACGGCCTAAAAGCCATGGTATACGGGAAAAATAGTTATAACCTTTATATGTGAGAGGAAATGTCACCTTAAAGAAGAAACCAACAAGTTTTGGTCAAAGTCTTCGTCCTCCACGAGTTTGATGCGGAGTGATATGAACGAGGCGACAGCCGAGTAAATATCACGTAGCATTCAAATGAGCAGAAGAACGACTTCTTTGACCAAAACGAGTTGCTTTCTGTATTTATCTCAACCCTGTACACACTAAGAGAATGGATGACACACAGGATATAGACCATGGAGAATGGACTGCAATACTCGTAGGGGCATGGAGAACGAGTTCCCAATGTTAAGCCTATGGAAATTATTCCAGGGGTGAGATAATTTCATAAATGTATATTGGTTCTCAGATTCCCACACTAGTTTTTAGTTTTTGCTTCCACTCTTACTTGTCTCAAACACAACGGTCATATGCGTAGCTCTTTACGAACTGCGCATAAAAAGGGCAGAAGTTTGAGGTCAGAGCTGTGCCTTGACCTTGAGGCTACGCGCCGCGGCGCTTCAAAGCGCGGGAAATGGAAAAATGTCGTCTGGTAAGAATGACCCCCGGCTGACCCCCAGGTGACCCCCAGGTGACCCCCAGGTGTGCCCGCCCCTGTCAGGTGGGCGTCTCCAGCCAACACTTGAGAGGAACGCGGGGGGCGTCCTACCCCCGGGGGAGCGTCTCAAAACTAATTGCATCCTAAAAAGAACAGGTGGAAGATAAAGAAGGGCTAGCAGCCTACGGCTGTCTGCACTTGTCTGAAAGCTTTCTAAAACCTGCCCTTCTTGTTTATCGTGAAAGTGGATCGTTGGAGAATCCCACATGCATCACGTTTTCTAGTTTTGTGGACAATTTTTAAATTCAATAAAAAGAGAGATGTATTCTTCCTCTTTTATCGCCCACCCTTCACACGCAGTTGATGGTTGGTGGTCGGTGGCGACATCTTGTGGTTAAACCGCTCTCTACATCCGGGCATTTTGAAGACGCGTCTCTTACAGCGTCCACTTTGATCACGTGACGTACCGGCGTCCGTCACAGCCCACTTCCGGTCCAAATGAGCGTCCCTGTCCTCTCCTCGACCAATCAGCGATCAGTTTGACAGCGAGATGGTTCTGACCCCGTCCGCCAGGGGTCAGGGTGGTCGTTGGGGTGGCGGGGGGACGGGGGCTCTTGATGTACCTGTTGTGATGCCCTCACTTTCACCCCCCCCCCCCCTTTTCGATTTACAGGTGAGGGTGCGGTGTGCTGGTGGAGGGAATTTAGGGGGGGGGGGGTACTTTATGGGGTTGATGAAGGACTGCGGGGCAGGGTCATTCAAGGGGAAGCCCCCCCCCCCCCCGCCCCCCCCCCCTTTCCTCAGGGCCACTGTGCCCTCCAACACGTCAGGAACTGGTCTAATTCCCTTCGTGTACAGATTTTTTATAGCAGTGTCATCTCAGGCCACCGCCAATAAAAGCCCAGCGTCAATTTACACTCATGTCCCTGTTTGCGTTCTCGTGTCAACTCCCAACTATAATCTGTGACAATTCCTGTGACAGTGAAGAGAAATGACAGTAATCTGTGCATCGGTATGTGACAAGTGAAATGTGACATAAACAGCGAAGAGAAATATAGTAATCTGTGTATCGGTATGTGACAGGTGAACTGCGACTAAGACAGCAAAGAGAAATGACAGTAATCTGTGTATCGGAATGTCACAAGCGAACTGTGACTAAGACAGCGAAGAGAAATGACAGTAATCTGTGTATCGGTATGTGACAAGAAAACTGTGACAGCGAATAGAAATGACATACATGATGCCATGGTCACCTTATACACATACAATAGCTGCACTGACTGGTTGTCACCTTACACATATGATAGTTGTACTGACTGAAACCCTGAGACCCTGGATCCCAGCTCTGTTCTCACTACCACAGTGAATAACATGCAGATAGTGAAGGGATAGCTTTCTGGAAGCAGGCTAGAAGTTCAATGTGACCACTCTAACCTCTAGGCGATGTATAAATCCGTGCAAGCACGTTCTAATAATAGTTCAAATGAATGGTATCATGGCAGTCTTGTTCGTACTAGTAACTTATAGAATTATCATCATTGATAAATAAGGGTGGAATTATACCAAAAAATAGCAATTAGTGTACATGTAATTGGTTTGGTCTTATTTGGTCTGTGGGAAATTTTCTCTAACCCACTTGGCTCCCAGCCAACCTGCCATTTCTACAACTGCCTTTGTAGGGTCCAAATATATCCTTCACTAGCGGCCACTAGCGGCCAGTGAGGTATTTCTGTCTCTGGTGAATGGTCATGGTCAGCTGGGCCACTTGAACCTACAATACAGAGATACGTGTTCCTGATTCTATCCTGAGACAATCGCTTGGTGAGAGTTGGGAATGAAATGTCAATGTCAACCACTATACGTCCTTTCCAGGCTTTCGTAAGGTTCTTTTACACAACAAAGGTGGTGATCAAATCTATATGACGAATTCAGGTACATTTATGGAGGTAGGAGTTATTTTACTTCCAACACAAAATAGACATGGTATGAAAAGGACTGGCCTTTGATATAGCAGTAAGTCTACCACTGCTGGAGATCAAGGAGAAAGGTGGCTGTACACCACACCACATAGACATGGTATGAGAAGGACTGGTCTTTGATATAGCAGTGAGTCTACCACTGCTGTGCTGAAGGAGAAAAGTGGCTGCAGTGGGATATATTCAGATACAGGGATACATAACAGTATGTGGTATACATAATGGTACGCGGATACAGGAATATATAAAGGGGGCAGTATTCGGTATATATAATGGTACGCGGATACAGGAATATATAAAGGGGGCAGTATTCGGTATATATGATGGTACGCGTATACAGGGATATATAAAGGGGGCAGTATGTGGTATATATGATGGTACGCGTATACAGGGATATATAGAGGGGGCAGTATTCGGTATATATGATGGTACGCGGATACAGGGACATATAAAGGGGGCAGTATTCGGTATATATAGTGGTAGTGACTGCAGGAACATATAAAGGGGGCAGTATGTGGTATATTTAATGGTACGCAGATACAGGGACATATAAAGGGGGCAGTATTTGGTATATATAATGGTACGCGGATTCAGGGACATATAAAGGGGGCAGTATGAAATATATATAATGCTATGTGCATACAGGGACATATAAAGGGGGCAGTATGAGGTATATATGATGGTATGTGCATACAGGGACATATAAATGGGGCAGTATGTGATATTTACTGGTATGCGGGTACAGGAATGTACAAAGGGGGCAGTATGAGATATATATAATGCTATGTGACTACAGGGACATATAAAGGGGGCAGTATTCTGTATACATAGTGGTACGTGACTACAGGAACGTATAAAGGGGGCAGTATGTGATATTTACTGGTACTGGATGCAGGGGGCAGGTTCAAAAGGGTGTCAGCCATACGCTTCTATGCCGGCACCCTTCTCCCCACCTGACGCCTCACCCCACCCCCCCACCACCACCCTGCCACAGGTCACCCCCCCCTCCCCCCTCACCCCCTCCCCCCCCCCCCCACCACCATCCTGCCACAGGTCACCCCCCACCCCCGACCCCGCCACCCCCGCCCGCCATCTTGACCTAGATCCACACGGCGCCCTCAAACGGCTGGGGGTTTTATTGCACCTGTGGATTGGGAAGATTGCAGGACGTTAGGGCCCACCACCCGTAGGTAGGGACGTTAGGGCCCAGCCTATACCGGGGGTGTGAAAGCCTCAGTCGCGGGTCAGATGCCATGTTCACTCCCATTGGCAAGGATGGAGAAATAGCATAAAAGAACGTTAGGGCCCAACTGATTTTGCAGAATTATTTAATGTATTAGCTTGTTATAGTGCCAAAAACGGAAATGATATGGTTTTCGCAAATTTCATGAAATGTCAGTATTGATTTGACATGTATCCATATTTCAATGGTATATGTCGATAGGTGGGCCCTAACGTCCTGAAGAGTGGGCCCTAACGTCCCAACTTTCGGGTGGTGGGCCCTAACGCCTACATACCAGTGGGAATACACCAGGTAGTGTGAGAGGGGTGTGTCTGTGTGTCTGTGGGGCGGGGGGGGGGAGGGGGAGGGTGGGAGGGGGCTGAGAAGAGAAGCGTCACCTAGTAGCGTCATCTATAGGCGTCGTTCAGAAGCGTCGCGGTCGGCGTCAGTCACTAAGGAGGTCAACGTGTGTATGGGCATCCTCACTGCCCTAGGGCACCGGTACACAACCATACTCTATAGCTGACGCGTAGTAATATCGAGCATTTGCGAGGATATTGCGGTTAGGCATCTCCGAGGAGCATACAACCGCTTTTATCCGAAACCAGTCCATATTGTATGTATTATCCACCTTTTCTGGACAAGTGGCATGTTGATATCAGTTCGTTTTAGTTACGGATTATTTTTTCATACGTATTATTTTTCCGTATGCGCCACCCGGAGCATACAACATCCCGTATGTCCCGGGTATGTTCATACACACTTCGTATGTGTTTTCTACAGACACTATGTATTAGGTGGATAATATAATGATACATATACTAGTACACATACAATAATACATGCACCAGTACACATGTATCATCAGAATTATATTTACAAAAGTCATAATGATATTGACAGATAAATGTCGTGAAAACGCAAAGAAATAATTGAGGTACCTAAAGTTAACAATGTGACTGAAATGATCCGTTAATATCGTTGTAACTAGAGATATATTCCATGTTACTTGATATCTGGAAGAGGATTGTAAAATATCGAACAGAACAAGATCTATCAGAGAGAATTCCAGTAGACCGGTCGACCTCTCACTGCAGTAGATACCTAATCTCGAACCCATTGATGGTCGTTATTTCGGGATGCGCTCTGTTTATGTGGAGTGCTGCTTACAAAGGCCGGCGCTGGTCTATTTATAGATTATGTCATTATGTCGGTAGGTTAGCGTTTCCATGCTCGGAAATAGTGATCATGAAACAGTGACTTCAGTAAATCGCTGATCGTGAGACAATGAGGGATTTCAGTAAATCGCTTAACTTAAATCAGTGACTGATTTCAGTGAATCGCTGATTATAAAACAGTGACTGACTTCAGTAAATCGCCGACTGTAAAACAGTGACTTCAGTAAATCGCTGATTATGAGGCAGTGACTGATTTCAGTAAATCGCCCATTGTGAGACAGTGACTTCAGTAAATCGCTGATTATGAGGCAGTGACTGATTTCAGTAAATCGCTGTACGTAAAACAGCGACTGTTTAAGAGGAGCCTCTTGAGGTATCATTTCTTCACCCTGCACACATGTCTGCACTGCTCGCTACCCCTATTATCATCCGTGGCACATTACTCTCATTTAACCCTCAATCTGCACCGATTACTCCGCGGTATCATCTCCCTGTTGCCCTAGGACCACAGAGAAAGTAGTCCCTTCAGCGAGTTAAACTGAACTCTCAGTACACTTACTCTCCGACTGCTGCCTACACAGGAATAGGACTGGATTCCATTGAGGATCACAGTTTGGGGGCCGCCCGCAAGGTGGCAGTGCGTTTCACGACGTGTGACGTCACGAGGCGGAGACTGCTGGTCACGGCCTGATTGAGACACACATGGGAACCAGCGTGCTCGCAGTCAGCGCCGGCGGCGGCAATTGTTGGCGTTACTAGATTACCCAGCAGCCAGTTCGCCGGCGAGACAGCTCTGAGTTAGACTGGCCCCAGTCCCTGCATCCTTTGACTACCCTCCTGGCTGAGATAGGCCCTATTGAGGTATCCCATAATTCAGTCTGTTTACAAGTTCCGGTGTTCGCTGGTTGCTGATATTGTATGGTGATTATCCAGTTTAATGGTTTTTATAATTATTCAAATTGGATATCCGATGTCAGAAATCGAAATTTCAGCTATTTCTACATATTAATACAAAATTATATTCAGGTTCTCCAAATATAAATGAGAAAACTATAGTTTATGTGGTCGTGGTCTGCCCAGTCAGTCGCGAGCGGAACTTGTATTTACTCTGGCTGATAATGGGAAGTTTAGTAACCTGGAGGGCATATACAGGGACTGGTACAATCGGTAATGGTGTCCGATTTCTGGCGCTGTTTAGCTCCAGAATTCCCAAGATTCTCCTTACAGATATCCTGGCTACTGGTCAGGATATCTGCTAGGAGATTGAGGAGTAGGCGAAATTTATTGCTATGACAACATAGGCGGCCAGGTAACTGGAGAGAAGTAGGGAGGGGTAGGAGGAGGTGTAGGGTTACAGGGACTGGCTTGGGACCATAAACAGGAGTTTCTGTTCATAGTGGACAAGTCTTTGATTCATGGGCCAGTCAGAGAAGGATACATACTATAATGAACTTTATTCTGATTGCGTTTAATCATCTAATGGATGTTCATAATCAAAGAGTCGAGCAAGTCTACCCAGCAGCCATTTCGGCTGCGAGACACCTCTGTGTGTGTGTGCGTGTGTGTGTGCGTGTGTGTGTTGTGGGGGAGGGGGGGAGGGTCTACACTGAGGAAGGATTCCATTTTGTGCCACATTGACTACCTCATGAATTCTCTGATCCATTTCTAGTTCTCTCACCCGATTTTGGCTGAAGCCAATATTACCTCAGCGAATTCTAGTCGCTACCGGCATTCTCTCATACGAATCTAGTTGACACCTATATTCTGTCATCCGATTCTAGTTGACGCCGATATTCTCTCCTCCGATTCTAGTCGGTGCCGATATTATCTCATCCTATTCTAGAGGGCCCCGATATTCTCTCATCTTATTGTAGTTGATGCCGATTTTCTCTCATCCGATTTTGGCTGAAGCCAAAGATGTTGCCACTTTACAGACAGCGTTTAGGACTCGGATACCAGATCCTATCTTTCTCCTCACACTCCGACGCGACGCAACGCGACGCAACGCGACGTAACGGGAAGCAACGCGACTCGACAAATACGATTTCGGGATTCATTGGTAACCGGAAGTAAGAGACTAAACTGATACCATCCTAACTACACTATATAACCTATTGTAACGAAGCGCAAATAGAACCAGCGAAAAGGGTTACATTTCCCAACTCCACGAAAACGGTCAGCTGCACATGTGCGTCTGGGGGTTGGGGGTGGGGGCAGGGCGTTTCCGGTTTGCTGAACTCGATGGCGGCAGTTAGGGCGGGCCTCGTCCTGCTTCACTCTCCAGTCACAGCTTCAGTGGCCTGTGTTTTAATATCCATTACAGGTAGGATTGTGCTGGGAGATGGCTGGGACCTGGACCGGTGGGTGCGACGTTGGGGGGGTGTTGGTAAGTAGGGCGACCGGGAGCCGGCTGGGGGGGGGGGGGGCTCACAGGGGGGAGGGCTCACAGGGGGGGGGGGGGGGGCTCACAGGGGGGGGGGGGGGCTACGGTACGTTCGGAAATCGAAATCTGCCGTTTGTCACTCCCCAACATCCCCCAGTTTTATTCAAGCAGTCAATGGTATTCTCATTTACAATGGAAGACCGCAGTAAACAAAATATCCCATTTATGAGACTTGTCACGATGATTCTAAGGAAGCACCCCGTTTAAGGGAACACCATCTATAGGGGGTCCGCCTGTGTAAAAGGTCACCCTGCGTAAGAGGTGCATTCTGTGTAGGGATCACTCCATGTAAGGGTTCACCCCGTGTAAGGGGTCACCCCAGGCCATTGTACGGGGATCAATTTGTGTAAGGAGTAACCTGGTGTAAGGGGGCCACCCTCCCACCATGGAGTTGTCCCATTACCTTAATTCCATATAAGGAATAGAGTAGACCAAGTAGCCAATGACTGCATTCGCAGCAAACCCTGACCATCACCCTGACCTCCTTACATAATATTTTCTAGCGACTTGGGACGGCTCTGCCGTCGAGAGTTGACCTACAATCTTAGGGGCCACAACCACCCTCCTCCATAAGGGACCACCCTGTTTAAGGTGACACCCTATGTTGAGGATATACCCCGTGTAAGTGACACCCTGTGTAAGAGGCTCACCCTATGTAAGGGGCCATACCATGTAAGGAGTTACAATAGAGCCCTGTTAGGGGTTCATTCGGTGTAAGAAGTCACCCCGTGTAAGGGTTCACCCCGTGTAAGGGTTCACCCAATGTAGGAGATTCCCTGTGTAAGGGTTCACCCTGCGTAAGGGTTCACTCCTTGTAAGGAATCATCCCGTGTAAGGGGTCACTCCGTGTAAGGGGTCACTCCGTGTAAGGGATCACTCCTGTAAGGGGTCACTCCGTGTAAGGGTCACTCCGTGTAAGGGGGCACTTTTGTAAGGGGTCACTCCGTGTAAGGGGTCACTCCTGTAAGGGGTCACTCCGTGTAAGGGGTCACTCCTGTAAGGGTAACTCCGTGTAAGAGATCACCCTGTGTAAGGGATCATCCCGTGTAAGGGGTCACTCCATGTAAGGGGTCACTCCGTGTAAGGGATCACCCCGTGTAAGGGATCACTCTGTGTAAGGGATCACTTATAAGGGGTGACTCCGTGTAAGGGGGCGCTTTTGCGCAGAATGGCTGCCACTATTTAGATGATCAGTTATACCCCATGTGAGTGAGTGAGTGTTTGTGTGTATACACGTGTATCTGGCTGGGTGTTGAGGAAGCTGGTATCTGTACGTTATCTACCAGACTGGAGATAGGAGACCACTTGACGTGTTTCACCGACAGGCACACACGTAAAGGCCCGGCCCCACTGGTGCAACGGATTCATCGCAAGTCCATAAAAAGTCATAAACGGCCGACGGGGGTCATAAAAACGGGGCCGCCCGTCGCATTGCAGTGATTCACACTAAAATAGTGCAGTGTTTTTCACTAAAATCGCCACGCCCTCTAGCGGGGAACCAGCACAAAATCCAACAACTATCAGTCAGGCACCAGCTGAATGCAATCCCGCAATGCACCAGAAAAAATGGCGGTAGTTACCTGGCCTAATATATGACCACCCAGGCTCACTAGGGAACTCCTCTGGCATGGTTTCCGAACGCCCCCCTGCGCGGGCTGGGTCAGGTTTATGTCTGTGTGTGTGTGGGGCGGGGGGGCCGGGGGGGCGGGGGGGGGGGGGTCTGCAGGCAGCGAACCGTGGTCGTACGTCACAGTCCACCGCCCCCTCCCCCCCCCCCCGCTACCTGTAGCGACCCGGGACCGCGCTCTGGAGGCCAGCGTCGGAATGCGGCATTGTGGGACGCCCCAGCGTCCGACCGCCGGTGGCGCTACCTGGTGAGCGAGCGGCCGGTGAGGCGGCGAGGCGGGGGTTAGGCGGGCGTGTAGGCGGACGGGCCTCAGACGGCGTCAGGTAGGCGAGGAGAGCGGACGGGCGAGCGGGGGAGCGGGGGAGAGGACGCGATGCGGGCACTCCGTGTTAACGGCGGTGCTCACAGGAGGGAGAAACTGGAGGAGAGAAACTAGAGGAGAGAAAATGCAGGGAAATCCAAGGAGGAGAGGAACAGGAGGAATGGAACACAGGAGGGGAGAGATAGGGCATCGTCCGGCCACCTGGTCATGGCGCCAGCACTCCACCACACCACACCACACCACACCACACCACACCACACCACTCGGCCACCACCAGTACACCACGACACCAGTACACCACGACACCACGTTAATGTGGGCGGCTTCAGTGTAGGCGCAGGGAACAGGAGGGACTGTTTACTGTGACTGTGAGAACAGGTTTGTAGGCAGCGGCTATATTTAGCACGTGGAGGAATGTAAGTGGTAACGGCGACTAGGAGAGTGTAAGGAGGACGAACATGTGGGTGGAGAGTGAGGACGGAATACGGAGTTTCAGTCTGTGTGTCTGCAGGAGGTCTGCAGGAGGTCTGCAGGAGGTCTGCAGGAGGTCTGCAGGAGGTCTACGGGAGGAGGTGGAGGGCCCCCGAATCGACCAAGCGCCACCAGCCTCCTAACCCTGCCTCCGCCCGGCCCCCGCCCGTCCCCCGCCCGGCCCCCGTACGGCCCCCTTACGGCCCCCGTACGGCCCCCGTCCGTCCCCCGCCCGGCCCCCGTCCGTCCCCCGTACGGCCCCCGTCCGGCCCCCGCCTGGCCCCCGCCCGGCCGTCCCCCGCCCACTCGGCCCCGGCGTACACTGAACCAGTGACCTATTTGACAGCCCGGGCTGGGTGGGGGAGGGGGGCGGGAGGGGGGCGGGAGGGGAGGGGGGCAGACAGGTGATGTCTACCTGTGTCGTCGGCGTCATCGTGGAGTCGGCGGAGGTCTAGTTGTAGGCCACGCGGGGACTACGCCTGGAGAGTGTAACTTCATTGAAAACGGTGTTAACATGTCTCTAGGGTAGAGTGTATACTCAGGATACAGTGTCCTATGTATAGGGTAAGGTGTAAATAGAAGTAAGGGGTAAATAGTGTTTAGAGTAAATTATACAGTGTTCAGGGTAAAGGGTACACTCAGGGTACACTTTACTCTCAGGGTATACTTTACTCTCAGGGTATACTTTACTCTCAGGGTATACTTTACTCTCAGGGTATACTTTCCTCTCAGGATACACTTTACTCTCAGGGTACACTTTACTCTGAAGGTACACTTTACTCTCAGGGTACACTTTACTCTCAGGGTACAGGGTATATTCAGTGTACAGGGTACTGAGAACTGAAGGTATAGCGTACTCTTAGGGTACAGTGTCCAGTTTACAGGGTTCAGTGTACAGGGTACAGAGTACTCTCGGGGTACACTCTACTCTCAGTGTACAGGGTACACTCACGGTACATTGTCCAGTCCACATGGTACACTTTACTCTCAGGGTACACTTTACACTCAAGGTAGAGTGTCCAGGATTAGGCTCACAGTGTGTGTGTCAGTGGGACCCCTCAGGGCTACGAGGAGAATCCGGATTTAGAGTTAATTACCCGAGGTACTCGCCGAGTACTGAAGGGGGACTGGAGTCCCTGCGATAAGAGGGAGTAGCGGAGGCGGGAGGGAGTGTGTGGAAGGGACAGGTGTGTGGGGGGTGAGAGAGGGGGTAGTGCATAGGACGGGTTAGTGTGTATGGGGGTTATACAGGTATTCAAGACAGGTGTACAGGAGGTGGGGTGAGGGTGGGCCAGTCGGGTCCCAGGTGTATGTATGTGGAGGTGGGGTGTGGGTTTGAGGTTATACAGGTATATAGGACAGGTGTATGTAGAGGGTGGGGTGAGGGTTGTACAGGTATACAGAACAGGTGTACAGGAGGTGGGGTGAGGGTTGGTTTGTCAGGTCTCAGGTGTGTGTATATGAGGGGTGGGTTGTACAGGTATGTGTACAAGTATGTGTGTATGTGGAGGGTTGGGTGAGGCTTGTACAGGTATACAGAACAGGTGTACAGGAGGTGGGGTGAGGGTTGTACAGGTATTCAGGACAGGTGTACAGGAGGTGGGGTGAGGGTTGGTTTGTCAGGTCTCAGGTGTGTGTATATGAGGGTTGGTTTGTCAGGTCCTGACAGTGTTTGCTGCCGACTCTTGTGTAAATGTCACAGTCGACAGACGCCCACTGAACGCCCACCTGTCAGGGACTCAACAAACACACCTCATTGTGTGTGTCTACAGCCAGGAGGTAGGAGGGGAAGGGGGCAGGTACGGAGATGCTAAAACTAGTCCAAACTTCTTAACCCTTAAGTTCAACCTAACAGAGTCCTACAATTCTGCTCCAGTACAGACAGTTTGAATATAGAATACTAACCAAGCCAGAAATCTAGCCAGTTCAGACAGTTTGAATATAGAATACTAACCGAGCCAGACATCTAGCCAGTTCAGACAGTTTGAATATAGAATACTAACTGGGCCAGAAATCTAGCCATTTCAGACAGTTTGAATATAGAATACTAACTAAGCCAGAAATCTAGTCAATTCAGACAGTTTGAATATAGAATACTAACTGAACCTGGCATCTAGTCAATTCAGACAGTTTGAATATAGAATACTAACTGAGCCAGACTGTATAGTTTTGTACAGAATGAGTGAACTTGTATTTAAAAACTGATCTGCAGAGTAGACCTTCATTCATATATTGATTTGTAAACCTTCATTCATATATTGATTTGTAAACCTTCATTCATATATTGAAGTAGACATCCAGATATTCATTCAGTTACTGATTATGTATAGACCAGGTCTTCATTCACAAAGTGATAAGCGCTATCACTCATTGACCGTTCTTATCATCAGTAGAACGCGGAAAGCCTCTTGACCCGATCAGGTTCATCTTCACACCGGAAGTAGTTTTATTGAGGGGACACCTGGCGGTCAGAGCTGACAGGTTCCGCTTATAGCTCGGCAGGGTGACGAAGGGGAGTTGTAAAGTGTGGTCGAGGTTTGAATAGTTCATTGCTGAATCCACCTGTTGTTAGAGTGAGCCAAGTCTAGTCAGGCCTGGAGGTTGAGTAGATACAATATGAGGACACGTTCCGTGTGTTGTCACACATTTCAGGGCTCATATTTGTAGATGTGAGTACTGCTGCTGCCATGAAATAACTCACGCCAGTAGATGTGGGTCGTGTTCTGTGTGGCATCACATATTTCATATCGGTAGATATGAGTAATGTTGTGTGTGTCGCCACACATTTCATTGCTCATATCGGTAGATGTGAATATTGCTGTGTGTGCTATCACACATTCAATATCGGTAGATGTGATAACGGCTGTGTGTGTCGTCAAACGCTTCATTGTTGAAATCAGTAGATGTGAGTGCTATTGCCATCACACCTCTCTTGGCTCATATGTGTGTACTGATGCATGTGTCGTCACATATTTCACGATTCATGTCAGTAGATGTGAGTTGGCTTTATGTGTCGTCATACTTTTCATGTCGGTAGATGTGGTTACTGCGGTGTGTCGTCACAATTTTATAGCTCGTATATCGGTAGATGTGAATACTGCCCTGTATGCTATCACATATTTCATGGCTCATATTTCGGTAGATGTGATTACTTCTCTATGTGTTGTCACACATTTCGTGGCTCGTTTATCGGTAGATGTGATTACTTCTCTATGTGTTGTCACACATTTCATGGCTCGTGTATCGGGAGATGTGATTACTGCTATGTCTTGTCAGGCACTTCATGGCTTGTGTATCGGTAGATGTGATTACTGTTATGTGTTTTAGCACACATTTCATGTCGGTAGATGTGATTACTGCTTTGTGTTTTGGCACACATTTCATGTCGGTAGATGTGATTACTGCTTTGTTGTCACACACTTCGTGGCTCGTGTACCGGTAGACTCTGCACGCCGCCGACTGTCCTAGTCAATGTGAGTAGACGTTGCATCCCTCCTCCTGTAGTCGCACTGCATCTTGCCGTGTGGATGTTCTGCATGCTCCCCGCGGGCCGGCGGCTGTTCCGCGCGCCGCCCGCCCTCCCCCCGCCGCATGTTAGTGTTGTCAGTGAAACTCACCGAACATTGGGGATGGTTGAGGGTCAAGTCCATGTCCCGAGGAGGTGTCAAGTAAACCATGACTAGATCCACAATCATCCCCACTGCCGGTCCTAACCCCGCCACCGACCGACGCCGCCGCCGCCATCTTTGATTTGATGACGTCACCGCCCCACGCAGCGTCGACGCCATCTTGGATATTGAGGAGGCCGCAGTACTTGGCCGCCATCTTTGATTTTGTGATTTTTAGACTGGTTCCCTGCCCCCAGTGAACAATGGGCCAGGTAACGCCCCGGAGAAAGTAGCATAGGATTGATCCTTAAACTCTGCTGGGAGAGTGCATAGATAGAAACCTGCACCACCTGGTCACGTGGTACAAGTCACGTGGTACCAATCACGTGGTTCTTTCACGTGGTCGGTTCACATGGTTCGGTTCACGTGAGTCGGTTCACGTGAGTCGGACCACGTGAGTCGGACCACGTGAATTGGTCACGTGAATCGGTCACGTGGTGGAGTGTCGGGTAATGTGAAGGCTGGTCGACAGATGGCGTTCTGAGACTAAAACCCCGCATGTTGTGTGTAATCTATGTGTGTGTAACGTGCACACTGTGAGTGTGTGTGGAACATGCACGCTGTGAGTGTGTGTGGAACATGCACTCACGCTGTACAGGGTGTGTAACACGCACGCTCTACGTATGTATAACATGCATGCACGCTGTATGTGTTAAATGCACGTGCACACACATGCACACTGTGTGTAGCATGCATGCTGTGAGTGTGTATTGTGTTTTATATGTATAATGTGCACGCTGTGAGCGTGTACCGTGCACGCTCTGAGTGTGTATCTTGTATGTTATCTGCATGTTGTGAGCATGTATTGTGTGTGTTTCATGCACACTCTGAGTGTGTATCGTGCACACTGTATGTGTGTATCATGCACACTCTGAGTGTGTATCTTGCACGGTGTGAGCGTGTACCGTGCACGCTCTGAGTGTGTACCGTGCACGCTGTGAGTGTGTGTCGCGCACGCTGTATGCGTGTATAGTGCACGCTGTGAGTGTGTGTCATGCACGCTGTGAGCGTGTGTCGTGCACGCTGTGAGCGTGTATCATGCAGGCTGTGAGTGTGTTTCATGCACGCTGTGAGTGTGTATCGTGCACGCTGTATGCGTGTATAGTGCACGCTGTGAGTGTGTGTCATGCACGCTGTGAGCGTGTGTCGTGCACGCTGTATGCGTGTATAGTGCACGCTGTGAGTGTGTGTCATGCACGCTGTGAGTGTGTATCGTGCACGCTGTATGCGTGTATTGTGTACACTATGAGTGTGTGTCATGCACGCTGTGAGCGTGTGTCATGCACGCTGTGAGCGTGTATCGTGCACGCTGTGAGCGTGTACCGTGCATGCTGTGAGCGTGTATCGTGCACGCTGTGAGTGTGTGTCGTGCACGCTGTGAGTGTGTATCGTGCACGCTGTGAGCGTGTATTGTGCACACTGTGCGTGTGTGACGTGCACGCTGTGAGTGTGTGTTGTGCACGCTGTGAGTGTGTATCGCGCACGCTGTTAGTGTGTATCGTGCACACTGTGCGGTAGTCACAGTCTGGTGGGCCTCAGCTCTATCTGGACCAGTCGCACTTCTGTACCCATCCATGTTTTTGTTTGTTATAATTGTTTTTAGTTTTCAATAAAAGGCATGGTTCCTTCATGAATACATGTCGCATCATAATTCTACGATTTTGTTTCAACACTTCATCAACTACCTTGTAAAAAGCATCCTATAAACATTTGTGTATTAAACAACTTAAATTACAACTATCTATACTCTTATCGGAAATAAGGATAAGAAATTAAAGCATGAAGTATATATATGGAGTTCGTTTGTAACTTTGAAGAAATTATTGTATGAACAAAAGAGGAAACGACGGAATGTAATAATGTAATAACTGGAGCAAGAAGTGTAATCCCCGATGTAGCGAGGACAGAGGAACCTGGTGTGGGGGGGAAAATTTACCGGACTCCAGAGAGGTCTGAACTTTATTATCCACCTAATACAAGCTGACCATAGAAAACACATACGGGGGGGAAAAGGCAGAACTAGACGGAGACTGGGCTTTGTGTAACTATGCTGGGAGAGTGACACACTATGTGACGGTGAATTAGACGGAGACTGGGCTTTGTGTAACTGTGCTGGGAGAGTGACACACTATGTGACGGTGAATTAGACGGAGACTGGGCTTTGTGTAACTATGCTGGGAGAGTGACACTATGTGACAGTGAATTAGACGGAGACTGGGCTTTGTGTAACTATGCTGGGAGAGTGACACACTATGTGACGGTAAATTAGACGGAGACTGGGCTTTGTGTAACTATGCTGGGAGAGAGACACAGTATGTGACGGTGAATTAGACGGAGACTGGGCTTGGAGAGTAGCGTGACTATGCTGGGCGAGTGACATTCCTGTCACGCGTTCCGTCAATGGCGTCGACTGAGAATGGCGTCTTTTTCGGGTCACATTCAACACGACTAGTGAAGCCCTGACCCGCTTTCTTCAACTCCCCCCTCCCCCCCCCCCCCCCCCACACACACACACCCTCACCTCCGCCCGGAATGTTCCTCTTTCAAACAAGACCCCGCGGGAGAGTGTGTACGGCGGGGGGGGGGGGGGGGGGGTCATGGCTGAGTGAACGCAAACAGTGCACCCACTGTGCCCCTGCGCCCCCCCCCCCCCCTCATCGCGGTGCAGGTGGGCGACCTGTGTTAACAAAATCGCCCAGTCTTCACACAGGCGTTAGACTTGCTCAAGTCTGATAACGAACATTCCTTAAATGATCAAACACAATCAGAATAAAGTTCATTATTATAGTATGTTATCCTAGGGCACCATCATAGTGCCCTGGGCTTGTAGGGACCTCAATTCCCCTTCAATACTAAGTATCTCGGGTAATTAACTAATTAACTCTATCCCAGCGAGGAGGGTAGCCATAGGACGCAGGGACTGGAGCCAGTCTACAAGCGTATGCATCGCCTTGGCTCTGTGTCCAGGATAAACTCAGTTATTTACAGTCAATTTTCAGAAAATTCAAGAAGACATTCAAGAGGAAGGGTTTCTTTGATAAAAAAAAAAATGAGCAGCGATGAATATATTATCTTCACGCAGATAAATTGAATAAACTCCATCAACTTTCTCTTGAGATAAAAACACCACAAAGATGAGATATCTCGGCCCTGTTTAATAATCTAGGATCGTACATGTAGATCCTTTTCTGTAACTCATACAAGGGCTATCGTTTAATACTATTTAAGTACTGTTGGCTCAAGCAGTATTAGCCGTCCATAAGGTCGTCTATAAGTGTTGAATAAAGTTGCCCCCCCTCGTCCCTGGGTCTCTATGGCATACAGAAAAAGGGTCTTCATGTGCGATCCTAGCTTATTAAACAGGCCCCTGATTATATACGTGTATTTTAAACCTATGGAAGTTTAGGATTCAAAGGAGATGAGATCGAGCTCTGACCGTACACTTTAATAGGTTTCTGAATTTATCTCACCCTTAATATCGTTCAATGGGCTAACCTTTATGACATAATCCCCTATTGAATATTTTGTATCTAAATACACATGTACTCAATGGGCGTTGGAAAAGAGTTTTCAATGTTAGTAAGAATACGGGGGAAAATACCAGGGGTGAGATATAAGGGGGGGGGGGGGAGTTTGTAGAGCGTGTTCACTGTGTCTGGGTTAATTAGTCTAATTACCATAACGTATTTAATTAAAACTACCCCGGTGACAGACAAGTCACAGTGAACTGTGGTAGGAAGTAGAGTCTATTCTCGTAGTCCGTTTACAGACCGCGCCGCCTAAGGTTTGGTCTGTAAAGGGGGGCGTCCAATAACAATCACAAAGCTACGACAATGGCTTCCCGACAAGGTCCGCGATTGGCCCATGATTGGAGGCCTTGTCGTGGTTGGTGGACCCCAGTTCCCAACAAGAGTCTACGACAAGGCCACGATTGGAAGCTTGTCGGGAGCCTTCCGACAAGGCTACGACATCAAGCATTTTCAATTTTCCCCAGAACTGGACGCTTGTCGTGGAGTGCATAGCATGTTGGGAGTGTGTCGCAGAGGTCTACAATAGGAATTTTGTGAATGATTGTTCTAATTTTAGGACCTATGCTTGAAGAGTAGTACACTAGTTACTGTCAAATCACCCAGGGCAGCTGAGTACCAGCGGAGGCAAGAATTCCTGCCTCAAAATGGCAGTTTCGTTTGAGCCTGTGTGCCCTGGCCCTGGCGACAACAGACTGTACTAGAGTCCTGAGCGTTTAATATGGGACAAAAAACTAGTTTTTTCTAACTCAGAAAGGGCAAATCGCTGTTGTGTCACGAATAACAGGGCGATTTTTATAAACAAAACATCGTTGGAAAATCTAAGACTTAGGCCTATCTGTTAATATATATCTGATATACCTGTGTTATGGCTAAGATTTCCCCTCGTAGATTGAACAACAGAATTTGTTAGGTGAAAAACACCAAACCTTGCTGCGACCCCCAGTAAATTGGCAACCAACCCCTGTCTACGATATCGGGGTTGGTCGGGTCAAATCCCACACGGTATCACTCGGGGTGCGCCTCAAACCAAATACTTTTGTTCTATGTATTCTAAAAAGCAGACATATTTCTTATAAAATATATATAATTAAAGAAATCGATAAAGAAACCAAGATTGATATTCATTATATTTTGAAAAAAAGAATAAATATACAAGAAAGGAAATAAGAAAATGGTAAATTGGCTTCGAGGTTATGACATACAACACTCTCCAATCAGTACGAAGGATCTGCTAGGAGAGTAACAAAGGGCAAACAGATCTAGACTGGTTCCCTGCCCATATGAATAAGGGGCAGGTAACGGGTTCTGACGTCACGCTAGCACGACCTTCAACTCACACTCACACTGCAGCGCTTGAGTGGTACAGTGTATGTCTCCCGCTCGACTGTAAGTCGACTTGGTTTACAGATGCCAATTTCACTCGAGCGAGTACAGACTAGTTTTTAACGTTTTTCGTTTTTTTCTATCCATTCAAACTAGACATTTAATTCCAGCAATGACATATTCAGATTATTTTACCTTATAATATCAAATTAGACGCATTTTCTATAGTTTAAGAACTCGAAATGCAGCTTTGCTCCTACCATTGTTTACATTTGTCAGTGCCGTGTACACACGCCGTCTGGTGAGTGGTGGCGGCACTACAGGCTAAGGTGGCGCAATCCCACAATGCAACAGCGTTACCAATAATGCACCATAAAAATGGAACCCGTTACCTGGCCTATAGTCTAACTAGGCCAGGCTTCCAGGCTAAAACAGATCCCGCTGCTGGGTCAAGGCGGCCGCTTATTTAACCCGACCAGAGCTAACTTTGTGTGGCTCTGGTTGCCAGTGTAGCGTGCCGTGTGCAAAACGTCGTCAAACTTCGCTACCTGCTGAGATTACCCATAATCCCCTTCTCGTAAAGCCGCCACCCACCGTCTCGTAATCCTGAGCACAAACCCGATAATCCTGTCTGCACAACAGGGGCAGGGAGTGAGAGAATTAATCTCCGTATTAATAGAATATAAATACAGAAAGAAACTCGTTTTGGTCAAAGTCGTTGTTCTCCAACTCGTTTGAATGCCACGTGATATTCACTCGGCTGTCGCCTCGTTCATATCACACCGCAACAAGCTCGTAGAGAACGACGACTTTGACCAAAACTTCTTGGTTTCTTCTTTATTATCTTAGCCTGGTATAAACATAGGATTAACATTGGGAACTCATACTCAACAGGCTTGCGAGTACGGTATCTCATACTCAATGGGTGAGGAACAGAAATATATTTCCAGGCTAAAATAAAATCAGAAACATATATTCGTGCTTGGTCTGAGTCCCTGTTCACCATCTCGTTTGGACCACTTCGGAATTTTCACTCGGCTATTGCCTCGTTATTATTACTGCACGCTCCAATCTCAATTTCTTTCTTAATGATACACAATATGTGTAAAATATCTATAAGTATATATACAATACATGCATCTATAAGTAACAAATACCTTCGAGTATGATAAAAAAAAAACCACCAGAATAATGATACACAAACAATACGTGTATAATATCTAAAAATATACACAATATATGTATCTATAAGTAAAAAATGAGTAATGATACACAATACATAATATGTGCAAAATATCTATAAGTATACACAATATATGTATCTGTAAGTAACAAATACAGAGTATTGATACTCAATATGCAACATGTGTATACAATACCTATAAGTATGACACAAGTCATGTTTTCCCGCGCTTTTCTCTAATTGTCGTCTGCTTCCGGTGGCCGCCATTTTACCGCCACATCCGGGCCTTTCACAGCTCGTAGCGCCATCTGTCGTGTAAACCGCTTACAACACGGCGTGGTCTCGTGCGGCACGAGATTGTGCGTTATTTAACGTGATAACATAAGGACTCTTTTATGACTCATCTTGAAGCATGTCAACGAGTATAGACCTTATCGGGGTATCCCATAATTCAGTGTGTTTACAGGATCCGGAGTTTGCTGGTTCCCGTCGTTGTATGGTTAAATACCCTTGACCCATATCCCACAATTATTTTAGTTTAACGGTTTTTATAAATCTTCAATTTGGCAGAATTGGAAATTTCAGGTATTTCTTAAACATTTCAGATTTAAATATATTCAGTTTCTCAAATTATAAATCAGAAATCGGTTGATCATCGGAGGACAGGCGGCCGATTCTTTACGTACCCTGGGCGATATTAGGGAGTTTAGTAACGTCTGGAGGGTCAATGGACTTAAGCCTCGATGCAGAGGTTGTAAAGATTTACGCTCCACATATCTAGAACCGTGTGATTTATTATTGCCGACTTTTCACAGAATGTGATATCGCTTTACAGCCTTTCCAGGAAAGATCAACTTTGTGCTACACGTGACAGGGAGGGTTCTGTCAGTAAACAGTGAACCAGTAAACCACGAAATAAGACATTCACACAAGTCCGACACCCTCCTGTCAGTATCAAAACAATAAACCGCACACAGATCAATATATATTTGCCCAAGTCTTATTATGAACATTCAGAAAATGATTTAACACAATCGGAATAAAGTTCATTGAAGTATGTATCCTTCTCTGACTGGCCAATGAATCTGTATCTCAGCGAGGAGGGTAGCCATAGGATGCAGGGACTGGAGCCAGTGTAAGGTTAATATAAAGACTGTGAGAATGTGTGTGGTGTGTGTGTGTGGTGTGTAGTGCTGTGGTGTGGTATGTGTGTGTGTGTGTCGTGGTGTGTGGTGTGTGGTGTGTGTGTGTGTGGTGTGTGTGTGTGTGGTGTATGTAGTGATATGAGTGGTGTCTGTGTTAGTCTATAGTGGTGTATAGTGCCTGGTGTGTGTGGTGTTGTGTGGTATGTAGTGGTGTGTGTCGTGGTGTACGGGGACACAGACCCTGTTAGTGTGTCGTGGTATGTAGTGGTGTGTGTCGTGGTGTGTGGTGTACGGGGACACAGACCCTGTTAGTGTGTCGTGGTGTGTAGTGGTGTGTGGTGTACGGGGACACAGACCCTGTTAGTGTGTCGTGGTATGTAGTGGTGTGTGTCGTGGTGTGTGGTGTACGGAGACACAGACCCTGTTAGTGTGTAGTGGTATGTAGTGGTGTGTGTCGTGGTGTACGGGGACACAGACCCGGTCTATGTTAGTGTGTAGTGGTGTGTAGTGGTGTGTGTCGTGGTGTACGGGGACACAGACCCTGTTAGTGTGTCGTGGTATGTAGTGGTGTGTGTCGTGGTGTACGGGGACACAGACCCTGTTAGTGTGTCGTGGTATGTAGTGGTGTGTGTCGTGGTGTGTGGTGTACGGGGACACAGACCCTGTTAGTGTGTCGTGGTGTGTAGTGGTGTGTGGTGTACGGGGACACAGACCCTGTTAGTGTGTCGTGGTATGTAGTGGTGTGTGTCGTGGTGTGTGGTGTACGGAGACACAGACCCTGTTAGTGTGTAGTGGTATGTAGTGGTGTGTGTCGTGGTGTACGGGGACACAGATCCGGTCTATGTTAGTGTGTAGTGGTGTGTAGTGGTGTGTGTCGTGGTGTACGGGGACACAGACCCTGTTAGTGTGTCGTGGTATGTAGTGGTGTGTGTCGTGGTGTACGGAGACACAGACCCTGTTAGTGTGTCGTGGTATGTAGTGGTGTGTGTGTCGTGGTATACAGGGACACAGACCCTGTTAGTGTGTCGTGGTATGTAGTGGTGTGTGTCGTGGTGTACAGGGACACAGACCAGCCCCGCACCTGCCGCCGTCAGAGTGTAGAGGGTGTGGGGGGGGGGGGGGGGTACAGGTGGGTGTATGCGGAGAGAAGGAGGTCACACGGCGACACCAGCCAGCTAGGATCAACACGGATAAAGTCACTTTGTATAAAGCCTCCTTTGTCGCCTCTCTACATCCAAGTCCTCCCTTATAACCTGCCACCCCTCCACCTCTCACCCTCCCCATGCACCCCCTCAGTTATAACCTCCCACCCCTCCACCACTCACCCTCTCCATGCACCCCTTCTGTACCCCCCCCCCCCCCCCCCACCTCCCCCATTCACCCTCTTTGCGGTATACCCCCCCCTCTGTACCCCCCCCACCATTCACCCTATACACCCCCTCTCTTGTATACCCCCTCCCAATGACTGGCTCCAGTCCCTGCAACCTATGGCTACTATCCCTTGCTGGGATATAGGTTCATGGGCCAGTCAGAGAAGGATAATACTATAATGAACTTTATTCTGATTGTCATTAATCATTTAATGAATGTACATACTCAAAGACTTGAGCAAGTCTACCCCTCCCCCTTCATTCACCCTATACATCCACCCCCCCCCTCCCGATACTCACCCTTTATCTCACCCCTGGAATAAATGTCCATAGGCTTAACATTGGGAACTCGTTCTCCATGCCCCTACAGGTATTACAGTCCGTTCTCCATGGTCTGTATCCTGTGTGTTGTCCATTCTTTTAGTGTGTACAGGGGTGAGATAAATACAGAAAGCAACTCGTTTTGGTCAAAAGTCATTCTCCAACTCGTTTGAATGCTACATAGAGCCTCCAGAGGTTAGTAAACTCCCGATTATCGCCCCGGGTAAAGCAAAGTTCCGCTCCCCGATAGACTTGGCACACTACGACAACATGAACCACAGTTTTCTTATTTATAATTGGAGAAACTGAATATAATTTCGGATTTCAATGTAGAAATAGCTGAAATTTCCATTTCTGGCATCAGAATTTCAATTTGAAGATCTCTGAAAACCGTTAAACTGCATTAATTCTGGGTTACAGGTAAGGGTCTATCACCATACCACGTCGGTAATCAGCGAAAATCGGAACTTGTGAATAGACTGAATTATGGGATACCTCAATAGGGTCTATGATATTCACTGGGCTGTCGCCTCGTTCATATCACTCCGCATCAAACTCGTGTATAACGATGACTTTGAACAAAACTTGTAGGTTTCTTCTTTAGTACCCTCCTTACCCCCACCCCTCTGCCATTCACCCTGCCCCCCCCCCTTCTGTACCCCCCCCCCCCCCACCCATTCATCCGGTACCCTTCTTACTTACGTCCCTCTTAAACTGTCCCCCATTCAGCCTCTACCCCCCCCCCCCCCCCACACACACACACTGAACCTCCTTCACCCTTTACAGCCCCCCCCCCCCCATCACCCTCCCCCCTCCCCCGCCCGCCGGATTCCCAGTCCACTCTTGTACACGTGGCCGTACGTCTGCCTGACCCCCACCCCCCCCCCCCCCCCCCCCACACACACACACACAGACACACACACAGACACACCTGGCTCAGGTAGCGTTAAGGTGAAAGCTTTCTGTGCCATCCCCGACTGTGCCAAGCGTGTCAGTGTACAACGCTCTCACAACCATACATACATACACACATATATATATATATATATAATATATATATGTGTGTGTGTGTCTCCCTCTAATAAAATCTCTCCTAACCTTCCCATGTGGGCCTCTGTGAATAGATAGTGTCAGCCTACAGCGACTCTCACAACCATATGTATATACAGTAAAACCCCGCGTAAGCGGACACCCTCCGTTCCGGGCTAAAGTGGCCGCTTACGCGAGGTGGCCGCTAACGCGGGGTTTTCAAGTTTCTCCCGGACCAATATTGAAGTGTTATATACCGATATCTAGGGGAGACAGAGGGGATGGTAAATCTGAAATCCATGTATATATATATAGACCCTATTGAGGTATCCCATAATTCAGTCTGTTCATAGGATCCGGTGTGCACTGGTTGCCGACGTTGTATGATGATAGACCCTTGAACCGTAACCCACAATTATTGCAGTTTAACGGTTTTTATAAATCTTCAAATGGGAAATCCGATGTCAGAAATGAACATTTCAGCTATTTCCACATATAACTCCGAAATTATATTCAGGTTCTTCATATATAAATGGGAAAACTGTGGTTCATGTGATCGTGGTGTGCCCAGCCACTCGCGAGCAGAACTTGTGTTTGCCCTGGGCGATAACAGGGAGACGAGTAACCTCTGGAGGGCATATATATATATATATATAATATGTATATATATATACACACAGTAGAACCCCGCGTAAGCAGCCACCCTGCGTTAATGGACACCTTTGCTCGGAACGGTCCCCATTATTAGATGTTTATTTCAACCCTGTGTAAGCAGCCACCTCGCATAAGCGGACACTTTTGCTCGGAATGGAGGGTGTCCATATTATCATGAAACGTCACAAAATGTCATCCTCCTCCAGTTCTCTGGCCGCCTGTGTTGTCACAGCCATAGATTTCGCCTGCTCCTGACTGTGATCCGATTAAGATCAAAGAGATAAGGTATCAATCTCCCAGCAGATATCCTCACCAGAAGCCATGATATCTGTATGGAGAGTGTTAGAAATAAGAGTGCTAAACAGTGCCATACATCCAACGCCATAACCGACTGTACCAGTTCCTGTATCCCAGCGAGGAGGGTAGACATAGGATGCAGGGACTGGAACCAGTCTAATGTCAACTTTACCAGTGGCAACCACACACTGACGACAGATGTGGGGGGGGGGGGGGGGGGGCATATTCTACCCCCCCCCTACCCCCCCCCCCCCCCCCGCGTCCTAGCCGGACAACCCTGAGACGTGGCATCGGGTAGACGCAGCTCTTGTGGCTGGTCACAACTTTTACCTGTTTGATCATGTGAAGCCAACCTTCCTTCAAGTCACCATGACAACGACCTGTTTTAGAATGTGTGAATCTGGTTTTTTTTAAACACCCCACAGGCCACAGGGGAAGTGGGTGGTGAAGTGAGAATGGGCGATTTACAGGTATACCCTACAATACACAGTGGCGCCATCTCGTGTTTTCTAAATACTGACAAATATTAAATAAAACGGGTTCATTTGACTTGCTCTAATGCCAAGTGAGTGAAATATAATATATTATCGAGTTTGACCTAACTGAACAGGTAAAATAAGCCAATTTACATTTGACTGATTTGTATAGGAAATGTACTGAAAAATATAGTTTTCCCTCAATTTTCTAAAAATACAAACAAACAAGGACGGTGACCTATGATTATTAAAGCTTAGATCTGTAGTACTATACATTTGTTATATTCTGTGAAAGTTCGAAGAAAATGACTATGTGAAAAACAACCTTTTAGAATTTGTATATACATATTCCATTTTAATTTATCATAATAATTATCTGTAAATCATAAACTAACATGACGGGCCCATTTTCTAAATTAGCAATGTGTTCTATAACATTGGGAGATCATCAATTAAATTTCCAGTATATTGACATGGGTTTTAATTTTCAAGTTGAATTATCTGATATCTAGTGTAGGGGAGAAATGGTAGGAGTATTTGTAGGAGAGGTGAGGGTATAAATGAGGTGTGACTGTAGATTGTAGTGTAGGGGAGAAATGGTAGGAGTATTTGTAGGAGAGGTGAGGGTATAAATGGGGTGTGACTGTAGATTGTAGTGTAGGGGAGAAATGGTAGAAGTATTTGTAGGAGAGGTAAGGGTATAAATGTGGTGTGACTGTAGATTGTAGTGTAGGGGAGAAATGGTAGAAGTATTTGTAGGAGAGGTGAGGGTATAAATATGGTGTGACTGTAGATTGTAGTGTAGGGGAGAAATGGTAGGAGTATTTGTAGGAGAGGTGAGGGTATAAATGAGGTGTGACTGTAGATTGTAGTGTAGGGGAGAAATGGTAGGAGTATTTGTAGGAGAGGTGAGGGTATAAATGAGGTGTGACTGTAGATTGTAGTGTAGGGGAGAAATGGTAGGAGTATTTGTAGGAGAGGTGAGGGTATAAATGTGGTGTGACTGTAGATTGTAGTGTAGGGGAGAAATCGTAGAAGTATCTGTAGGAGAGGTGAGGGTATAAATGTGGTGTGACTGTAGATTATAGTGTTTTTGAGAAATGGTAGAATTATCTGAAGGAGATTGTAAATGTGGTGTGACTGTAGAAAACGTGACTTCAGACAGAAGTTCCCGGATGTGGTCTCGGTACAAATAAGGGGGGGGGGGTGAAGGTAGGCAAGGATTCCTCAATGATGTGGGGTGGGGGGGGGGGGGTGCCACATTACCCTCACCACTACCAGACATTTACCCATCTCCCCCCCGCCCTCCCCCCCCCCCCCCACATCGCGGTATGTTAATTACAACCCGACACTCCAGGAAACCTCCCCAGCCTCCCGCCAGCCCCACCCCTGTCTGCTGTCCGCTGGTCTTACGTTAACCCATTCACGGCGGGTGATGCCACATGGCAACAACCGTGCTGGGGCCGGTGATGCCAAAAGGCGTCTTTTTCTTAAATTTGCAAAATTTCGTTTTTGTGGAATAAAATCGGAAAAATTGGATGTATAATCACGAAATGTTCATAGAATATAGATGCAACACCCAGCTAATGATTCTGGGTGACATGGATAATAAGATTAATGACCATAGAACTATCACAATAGGCCTGAGACCTCCGCCCTCTGGCGGTATACATTAACACAAGTACCCGGCCTTATCCACATACTATTGCCACAGGTACCCGCATAAAGGCATATCCTACAATTCACGGTGGCGCCACCAAGTGATTTTCAAATATTCCCATTCATCCATTGAAATTGGTTATTTGTGGCATATTCCAAACTCAAAAAGCCAAAATTTGAGTTTTGTCTACTTTGACCTAATCCTATAGGTAAAATAGCCCTTTTTTCTTATGCTTGATTTATATGGGATATGTACTGAAAAATATGGCTTTCTTCAATTCTTTCAAAAACAAGGATGGTGACCTATAGTTTTTAAAACCTGAATAGGTAGTTCTCTACATATATACTATATTCTGTGAAAGTTTGAGGAAAATGACATGGGTTTTACAATGTGAAAAATAACCTTTTATAATTTCTATATAATCTAATATAAAATGATCATAATCTAGATCTCTAAATCAAAATCTAGCGTGGCGAACCTCAATTTTTAAGTGAGAAATGTGCTCTACAACACTTAGAAATTATTGTATTAAATTTTAAGAAAAATGACATGGGTTTTAATTTTCACGCTAAATTGTCCGATATGCCTTTAAAGGGTTACTTTCTTGAGCCACTTTCTTCTTGATGTCCACATCAACACGACTCCTGCATTGGATATCGAGACAGTGAATCGTCTGAATGATACACCTCTCATGAATATTCAAATGAGGCTCATGAATATTCAAATGAGGGTCGCGCGGCGGTCGTCAGACATCGGCAGACGACAATCGGCAGGTCGTGACGTCACGTCCGTCTGGTTCGCCGCCAGACGCGCTGACGTCATGGCTGAACGTGACGTCATGATGATGTCACAGGACAGAGGGGTGACGTCATGGTGGTGGGGAAGGGTTGTCACACTGATTACCTACCACATATAAAACGTTAGAATTTCGTCGAATCCGCTTGAAGTTGCTCCCGCACATAGAGACATAGTGAACCAGACCTAGGAATGGAGACTGAAGGGCCACGAGAGTGAGATTCTCGTGCAGGGAAAAACAAGAATCTGTTCTTCTTTTTTGTAGATCTATTGGCAGATATACCTTTTCTCTTATGATTTATTTCGAGCCATACCGAAATCAAAGTTTAGTATTGTAGTTTTATTTATCTGCTAATCTCGAGAGAAAGCTGCGCTGGTTGCCGGCAAAATACCTGTGTCACACGAAATAATAACCACGAGTTTACAATGGTTTCTCGTTAACCCGCTAGAGGTTGCCAGGGCCAGGGGGAGGGGGGGGGGTATGAATCGACGAAGTCGCTAGTCAATCTGAAAGACCCTTTATCTCACTCCTGGTATTTTTCTCCCATAGGCCTAACATTAGGAACTCGTTCTCAATGCCCCTACGAGTATTGCAGTCCGTTCTCCATGGTTTATATCCTGTTTGTCGTCCTTTTTTTTTTTAGTTTGTACAGGGGTGCGATAAATACAGAAAGCAACTCCTTTTTGTCAAGGTCGTTATTTTCGAGCTCGTTTGAATGCTACGTGATGTTCACTCGGCTGTCGCCTTGTTCATATCACACCGCATCAAACTCGTGGAGAACGACGACTTTGACCAAAACTTGTTGGTTTCTTATTTAGTGCACATTGACCGACTCGATCAGTCTGTAGGTCACTGGAAATGTAAGACTCTAGCAAAATAACGATACACACGACACGATCCGATGTTACTGGAGCAACGCTTTTCTCACCTTTCTATGAGCAACGAACCCCAGACTGATATTTCTAGGATTTTTCAACCGTACCGACGAATAATTGTTCATTGTTAAAGGCATATGTATAATATACGGTAGCGCCACCTGGTGATTTAAAAAAAAGAGTCACAAACCAGTCAAAACCGGTTTCTTGTGTTTCATTTTAATGTCAAACATGTGAATTAAACGTTTTGTTCAGTTGGTCTCTGAACAGGTAAAATCGAGCATTTTACATACCCTAGATTTACATTCGCATCTCTCAAAAGTATGGACTTGTGACCTATGTATTCTAAGATTTATATGTATAGTACTATATGAAAGTTTGGAGAAATGAGATGGGCTTTTACTATGTGAAAATCAACTTTTTTGAATTTCTTCTACATATATATCAAATTAGAACAGCCAATCACAATATTCCTTTCTCCCATCAGGCAGAGGGAACTGGCCAATGTGAGCCTTGCTCTGTTAGACTCTTACAGACTTCGGCGGCGCGGTCTGGAAACGGACTCATTTCTGCCCTCTATCGGATAATCGGGGAACTAGCGAATGGGAATACGATACCCTAGCACCGCCTGGTGGCACCTCGCGGAACTATCTGCGACACGGTGGCGCCCCCTACGACATGTGTACGTACTAAAGTGCGGTGCTGATCGGGTGGCGGTAGCGGCTTCATATAGATCCATTGAGTACAAACAATGTCCATGGTTTGACACTATAGGTAAAATAGGCTCATTTTCATTGCCTTTTCAAGAACGGTGCCCTATAGGTAATAAAACTTAAATACGTTGTACTACACATTCACTACATTCTGTGAACGTTTGAAGAAAATGACATAGGTTTTACTGTACAAAAGGCTTTTGGAATGAGCCACGAAATGATAATTTAAATGACTATATGAGATGATAAAAAAGGAAAATACATACAAAATGAACCACACACACAACTGCGACACTGCGAATTGTAGGCTATTCCTTTAAAATGTAGATAGGTACGCGTCGACCCAATGAGGTTAAAAATTAATGATCGGGGAGGTGTTTTTAAAACTAAGAACGATAAAAGAATTAATCTTATCGTGGTCTTTATTGCATTCTCGTTCACTTAAGTGATCAGTTTTTATAGAGGACTGTCTTACAAGGATAATATTTCTATTTCCAATGTTTTTATAAGATCACAAGTTTTACTCTTCTAAGGTCCATTGCTAGGTGGGTACGATCACATTTAAAAAAACGGACTAACACTCCGATCGTGGTCACTATCGCCTGAGGCTAGTCCTAATCGTAATCGTTCAGCCAATATCGTTCTTAATTCTAAAAACACCACATTTGTCACACATCGAAACGGAAACTAAAACGTCGTCCATGGACCCACTGCGGTATGAACGAGTCATCGTTCCCATCATGCCTCACACACACCCCACCTGGTGTCAGAAATACACACTATAAGGTGTCCTTAACCTTGCCTCGCACCCTAAACTTTATCATCACTATGACTGACAATTAATCGAATCTTTATCTCATTACACATCAACTCATCCTTCAAACTCCCTTCATATATTTACCTTTATATTATTATTATCTAATTGTATGTAATATTGCATGTTTGTATCACTCAAAATGTCGCAGAATTTGATAAGAGTTCCATTGAAAGTGCAGAAGCAAAATGTAAATCCGCGAACACTGGCGAATTTAATTGAATGAAAATAAAATGAATGTGTATTTAACTCTCTATATAGATAGCTCAGTTCTGTAGATCGTGGTTTTACTCTGATATTCTGTGAAACTTTTGTCAAGTCGATAAATCTACTCCACTCTAAGACAGTAGTTCTACGATGACGTCACAACACTGGCCAGTCCTTCCTGCAATGCCCGGATGGAAGATACCTTGGTGATGTAGCTATGACGTCATCACCGGGTATACATTCATCCGGGTAGTGTTTGGAGCTTCATCGTTACCATGGAAACCTGACGTCACTACCGGAGGACCGGTTATAATTAAGATGATACGCGAATAGACAATA
Source organism: Alentia gelatinosa (assembly GCA_950022655.1). NCBI lineage: Eukaryota > Metazoa > Annelida > Polychaeta > Phyllodocida > Polynoidae > Alentia > Alentia gelatinosa. Next base: position 2,233,546 of record OX465591.1, on the reverse strand, counting down.
TGTCATCTCAGACAACGGAAACGAGCCCAGTTATAATTAAGATGATACGCGAATAGACAATATGTCATCTCAGACAACGGAAACGAGCCCAGTTATAATTAAGATGATACGCGAATAGACAATATGTCATCTCAGAGAACGGAAACGAGCCCAGTTATAATTAAGATGATACGCGAATAGACAATATGTCATCTCAGAGAACGGAAACGAGCCCAGTTATAATTAAGATGATACACGTTTAGACAATATGTCATCTCAGAGAACGGAAACGAGCCCAGTTATAATTAAGATGATACGCGAATAGATAAAATGTCATCTCAGAGAACGGAAACGAGCACAGTTATAATTAAGATGATACACGTTTAGACAATATGTCATCTCAGAGAACGGAAACGAGCCCAGTTATAATTAAGATGATACGTGAATAGACAATATGTCATCTCAGAGAACGGGAACGAGCCCAGTTATAATTAAGATGATACGCGAATAGACAATATGTCATCTCAGAGAACGGAAACAAGCCCAGTTATAATTAAGATGATACACATTTAGACAATATGTCATCTCAGAGAACGGAAACGAGCCCAGTTATAATTAAGATGATACACGTTTAGACAATATGTCATCTCAGAGAACGGAAACGGATAATTAAGATGATACGTGTTTAGACAATATGTCATCTCATTAAGTAAACAATACACACCAATCAAATCATTTAATAAACATTCCCTGCCAATCAAGTGCTATCATTACAGTATCTCTGCTCGAAGTATGTGATATCTGTATTTTGTCACGTAACTTTGTGGTGTCAGTTCATATTTTAACAGTTTTTCTGATATCTGTATTTTGTTACGGTAACTTTGCGGTGTCAGTTCATATTTTCACGTATTTTTCTTATTTCTGTATTTTCAGGTGCTGCCACCTGGTGCCACTGTCGGGAGGCGTCTGGTTTGTGAGTCACGTGACAAAATGACGCATGGACGCAGCGTCCTCCGCTTCCCGCCACCACCGCGAGATGGCGCCACCTGCCGCGAGATGACGTCAACGTGACGTCACCAGACAGAATGACGTCACCTCTCGACGTCAGACGTCGCTGTGACGTCACCAGACAGAATGACGTCACCTCTTGGCGTCAGACGTCACCACAGAGAATGACGTCAGCCCTCGGCGTCAGACATCATTATGACGTCATCACACAAAATGACGTCAGCCCTCGGCGTCAGACATCGCATGAAAGTTGCACTATTTCAAAATGACTGACATGGATTTCATCTTTTAATATTCTCATTTGTAAACTGGGATTTCATCTTTATTTTTTATTCGTGAACGTGGGTGTGAGGAGTTCTGCAGCGCTCGGCCGGAGTGGGAATGATTGTCGGTGTATCGGTGAATGTTCCTGGAGCGGAGACCAGGGACCTGTTTCACTAGTCTCGTGACATGTCTGTGACACCATACAGACATTGGGGTTGTCTAGTTTCGTGACAACACAAGTAGCTGCCCTTAGGAAAAGACAGAGACCAAACATGAGAATAAGACAAAAGTACACATCATAAGAATTAGACAAATATATACATTACAGGATTCACACATCATTTCGGGTTTATAATATTGTCACATTAGGTCTGCAGTTTTTTTTAAGGAATTGAGTTTAACTTTTATTTAACGTTTTCGCGGATCAACCGATACTCTTCACAAAGAAACGGGACTTTATTTTGTCCATTCTTGTTTGCACTGTTGCTGCCGCTTTTCAAGTCTAACTTAACACTTTTGTCACGAAACTAGTGAAACAGGTCCCTTGGGAGGATCAATGTGATATACAGATGTAGATGTACTAATAAGGAGGCAGGGAGCTCGTACCACTGTCTCAGCTATGAGGAGGTTGTCCAATGAAACACTGTTAGTTAGAGTTGTGATATTGGTGTAAGGGATCAGTAGTTTGTGTAACCTGTAGTCTTAGTCTAATCAGTCATTATCTATAACTTACTGTCACCAGAAACATTCTGGTGGTTTGTCGCCCGGGATTTGACAGAATGGTCGACACTTATTTATTTGTATCTATGCAAATTAGATCACGTGATTGGCGGCTCACCTGTCAGTCAGGTGTGACGTCAGTCGTTTTATGTAGATCACGGCCCGATTCCTGGGAACTTGCTCTCATGTGTCGTCTCACAAAGCGTAGACTCAGGGATCGTTGAGTGTCGTTTCAGAAAGCGCTGACTCAGGGATCATTGAGTGTCATAACACAAAGCGTGGACTCAGAGATTGTTGAGTGTCGCTTTACAAAGCGTTGACTCAGGGATCGTCTCAGGTACAGAGTCGTTTCACAAAGCATAGATTAAACGATTGTTGAGTGTCACTTCACAAAGCGTGGACTCGGGGATCGTCTCAAGTACAGAGTCGTTTAAAAAAGCGTAGACTAAGCGGTCATTGAGTGTCACTTCACAAAGCATAGATTCAGCAATCTTTGAGTGTCGTTTCAAAAAGGGTAGACTTAGTGATTGTTGATTGTCGCTTCACAAAGCGTAGACTCAGAGAACATAGAGTGTCGTTTCACAAAGCGCTGACTCAGGGATCGCTGAGTGTCGCTTTACAAAGCATGGACTCAGCGATTGTTGAGTGTTGTTTCACAAAGCGTGGACTCAGGGATCGTAGAGTGTCGTTTCAGAAAGCGCTGACTCAGGGATCGTTTCTCATACAGTGACACAGGGATCGGGCCCATCATCTTGTCATCAGTGGTAAACATGTATCCTGCTTGCCGCACGGCACAGAAGGCTTACAGCTGTCCTCAGCCAATCACCTCCTAGTACACTAGTCACGTGACATCTTCATTTGCATATAGCACGGCGGATGTGACCGTCGGGAGGTGGTTGTGCTCGAGGAGTACAGAAGAAAGGTATTACTCTAAGAAAAGGCTGAATGGTGGGGGGTACTCTGAAAGGAAATCTCCCCACTAGCAGGCCTGGGATGAAATGTTCAGTCAGATAGTATTGTAACCCCCCCCCCTTCTCCCCTAGGTAGTCCCTATTGACTGGTGCTTGGTGCTAGAAGTATGTATCATGGATATGTGTGAATGTGAGGGTGAATATGACAGTAATTTTACATTGTGATTATATAACAGGCCTACACCAATCAGAGATGCATACAGATAATTAACAATGATTAATTAAAAATAACATGCTACAGATTTATACACTCGACATAATGATCCTCATAAATAGAAATCGAGATGTTCCAATCGGGGCATTCTAATTACTAATAATTTGTTGTTGCATGGCTTCTCTGTGTCTGCGTAAACTTGGTGTTGTTCGAGTCTCCTATTGTCACACCTGATGAGCTCATGTAACCGAAACCGCATATCACCACACACTGTGTCAGAGTGTCGCTATTCATTAACATAGGGACACTTGTATACCGTGTAATAATACAATCTATCAGGGACTATTTCTCCTCCTCACAACTGGCGTATCAGTCCGCGGGGTGATCAGAGAAACCTGTCACTGCCACACGCACAAACATATCATTCCGCAGAGACTGGGAGTGAGAAAGTAGTGCCCGTCTTGTGAGGTGTGTGTTTAGTGTCAGTAGTTTGTGTTTATTCTGTTTGTGTCGTGGCGTATCGTATCTGATATTTACTCTGAACACAGTGAGCACCAATAAACCATACCTAGAGGAGATGCATACTCCTCATGTCGAAACGTAGATCATAAAGTTACCAGCATGCCTAGTTACCACACCCTTCCCCTAGTATCGTGCTCCGTTAAGGGTATATTCCACTAGGCAGGCTGATTGGCACCATACGGGCACCACATTGATGCTGCGTTAACACCTTCCGGCAGATATACAGAACCTATGTGGTGGAGCGCACTATTTGCTCACTGGCAGTGGCTGTTTGGCCTCTGTATGGCCTATACCAGCTGAAAGCTGATAAAATAGCTTTTGCCTGTTACCCACCAGCAGTGCCCGTACAGCGCCCATATAGGTGCCGGCGTCAGATGGGCCTCTCTATAATTATGTTTGGAAGACGCCTGGTGAACTTGAAATCTGGCCTGTCCAGTGAAACACGCCCTTAAGGGATATGTAGCAGCATTTGTAGTTACACCGTAGTATAGTGCTCCGTTAGTTAAGGGATCTGTCACGATATGGCGACACCCTTCCCTTTCACACATCCGTCGTCTTCCACATCACGTGACCCCCGCTTGTACCCCTGTGTATCTATGTGTATCTATATCAACCTCCGGGTAGTGCAATATTGTCGCTGATTACCTTCAAATTACCCTTTTATCACTCAGTGTGGGTTCACAAAGCCGGAGATCGGAGAGGGATATCTGACACCATAAATGTCGATCAGTTTGTGTTAGTAGATGCATTCTCACTAAAGAGACACCTCTATTTAACTTTGTTTATATCTGACACCAGTCATGAATGTGGAACAATTTGTGTTAGTAGATGCATTCTCACTAAAACAGATACCTTTATTTGACCTTGTTTTGCCTTTTGTAACTGTGTATAGCTAAATGTGTGTTCAGCTAGCCCAACTCGCTTACAACACAACACTCCACATAACACACCACACCACACACCACCCACCACGCACCACACACACACACCTCACACACCACACACACCACACACCACACCTACACACAACACACAACACAGTATTGGATCTCTGGTAGAGTTAAACCATGCACACACCACACCTCACACACCACACACACCACACACCACTTACCACACACCACCACACCACACACACCACACACCACTTACCACACCACACACCACACATCACACACACCACAGACACCACTCACCACACACCACACCACATCGCATCACACACCACTCACCACATATCACACACCTCACACCACACACCACACCCTACATACAGTATTGGATCTCCGGTAGAGTTACTCGCAGGTAGGACGTATGGAGCGCCCCCTGGTGTGTCCTGTCAAACTGAATTCGTTGTGCCATATCCGGTCACGTGACTCAGGGGCCTCGGTTTGGGCTGAGGACGAAGGAAGCTGGTTCAGGAATGCGCGTCGGTCTCTTTGGTGCATGTCGCATGAGCTGCTGAGTCTCTCTGAGTCATTCTGACTCACTCTGACTCGCTGAGTCATTCTGAGTCTCTCCGAGTCTCTCCGAGTCACTCCACGTCACTTCGAGTCTCTACGAGTCACTCCGAGTCTCTCCAAGTCACTCTGAGTCTCTCCGAGTCACTCTGCGTCACTTCGAGTCTCTACCAGTCTTTACGAGTCACTCCGAGTCTCTCCGAGTCACTCTGAGTCTCTACGAGTCACTCCGAGTCTCTACGAGTCTTTATGAGTCGCTCCGAGTCTCTCCAAGTCACTCCGAGTCTCTACGAGTCATTCTGAGTCACTGCGAGTCACTGCGAGTCACACTGACTCTCTCTGAATTTCATTTTGAGTCACTCCCAGTCACATGAGCTGCACCAAAGAGACCGCGCTTGTAAAAGGTTCGTCTCTGTTCCCCCGAACAGTTGCATCCCGATGTAGTCCATGTACAATTCTCAGGGAATCAGTATCAAACTTGTATTTGTGTCATTCTGTGTACTCTTAGCCTTGTTAACACTGCTCTACAAACAGATGGGATCGGTTTGGTAGTGTGAACACGGCTATATATAAAACAGTCGCAGATATCTGTGATGGTGTCAGTATTGTCAGTTGTGTAAACACAGCTAGATATAAAACAGTCGCAGATATCTCAGTATCAGTTTTGTCGGCAGTGTGAACACGGCTATATATAAAACAGTCGCAGATATCTGTCTCGGTATTAGTTTTGTCGGCAGTGTAAACACGGCTATATATAAAACAGTCGCAGATATCTGTCTCGGTATCAGTTTTGTCGGCAGAGTAAACACGGCTATATATAAAACAGTCGCAGATATCTGTCTCGGTATCAGTTTTGTCGGCAGTGTAAACACGGCTATATATAGAACAGTCGCAGATATCTGTCTCGGTATCAGTTTTGTCGGCAGTGTAAACACGGCTATATATAAAACAGTCGCAGATATCTGTGTCGGTATCAGTTTTGTCGGCAGTGTAAACACAGCTCCGTATTGTCAATGTCAACTGTTTTTATCGTGCTACGATGACCTACTTCCGGTCGATCCAGGAAGTGGCATCTGCGCATGCTCGCTTTTGAGATTATGTATTTTGTGACGTCATAGTGACGTGCTATCACGTGACTGACGCTAATTCACCATTAGGCGACCTCAGGGACCTGTATCATAAATAGTACCGTGTAGTCAAGTGTTTCATCGGGCAATCTCTAATAATGGCTCTTGTGATTTACTGAACATGTTTCTTCAATTTACAGATCTTTATATTCTTACTTTAATTTATATGAAATGTGTTTTTTACACTGAATAATTGTAAATAATGATATTGATGTAAATCTGTGTATATATGGGTGTATATGTGTGGTTTCTGTGGTATTCGGATAAAACAGGGTTTATTATGTAGAAATGTGTCTGGCTAAGTGTGACTTGGGTCTGTCCTATGTACGTCAAACAAACAGAACCACCTGTAAACCATCAGTAAAACCGGTGTGCACTTCAGAATCAGCCAAATGAGGAAAGGTTACTTTCATCTCTTGGAACAATGTGCTTTAGACAGATGTAGTCCTGGAACTGTGACTTCTAGGCGACTTCTTGTCCTACTGCCAGTCACTGCAACACTCTACCTCAGGCGCATACAGCAGAGCTCGACCCTCTAGCCATGGAAGTATACCAGCATGCACTGCGCTTCTCTCAGTGTCCCTCTGTGCAAATGTGGACTGCCCACTGTGCAGTATGGACTGCCCACCCTTTTGTGTGGACTGCCCACTGTGCAGCATGGACTGCCCACTGTACAGCATGGACTGCCCACTGTGCAGCATGGACTGCCCACTGTACAGCATGGACTGCCCACTGTGCAGTATGGACTGCCCACCCTTTTGTGTGGACTGCCCACTGTGCAGCATGGACTGCCCACTGTACAGCATGGACTGCCCACTGTGCAGTATGGACTGCCCACTGTACAGCATGGACTGCCCACTGTACAGCATGGACTGCCCACTGTGCAGCATGGACTGCCCACTGTACAGCATGGACTGCCCACTGTGCAGCATGGACTGCCCACTGTACAGCATGGACTGCCCACTGTACAGCATGGACTGCCCACTGTACAGCATGGACTGCCCACTGTGCAGCATGGACTGCCCACTGTACAGCATGGACTGCCCACTGTGCAGTATGGACTGCCCACCCTTTGGCGTGGACTGCCCACTGTGCAGCATGGACTGCCCACTGTGCAGTATGGACTGCCCACCCTTTGGCGTGGACTGCCCACTGTGCAGCATGGACTGCCCACTGTACAGCATGGACTGCCCACTGTACAGCATGGACTGCCCACTCTTTCGTGTGAACTGCCCACTGTGCAGCATAGGCTGCCCATTGTGCGGTGTGGACTGCCCACTGTGCACCATGGACTGCCCACTGTCTGTGGTATACATCACTTCACGAGGGTGAGAGAATGTCAGGGTTGGTATCAGGAACCGAGGGTCGGCTCAACGCACCACGCGCAATGTGCACAGTTTGACGCGTCTTTGTGTAGATAGAGATTTAAATACTGCTAAAGTCGTCGTAGTCTACACCTCTATACTCTCCTAGAGAAACTCATACACAACCTCCCAATTACACTAAATCCTTGCTACTGAATCATTGAGTTTTGATCATTTTTCTACATTTATTTATCAGTGTCAAAATGATGTGGTTTTTTTTAGATTTTAGTGCTTTGAAAGAATGATATCCGGGTGATTGGTCACGTGACTGCTCTGGCGTCATGTGACGTCACCAGTGACGTGACGTCAGCCGGGTGGTGACGTACGGTGACGTAGTGTGACGTAGTATGACGTAGTGTGGGAGACACAGAGGCCGAGCGTTGATGAAGACAGAAATTGGCTGTGATTGTAACTTCAGGATTTTATAAGATAACAATTTTCCCCTGATCTTTATTGAATGTACAGAAGGTTAAGATGAGGTGGTTTTATACCCAACGGACGCGTTTCATTTGTCAACCTGGTGTTGAATAAAAGGGTCGGAACGACAAGAAAAAATGCCAAAGTGCACACGAGTCGGTGTTCTTTACTTTAACTATTTATGTGTTACTTCCTTTATTGATATCGTAGGCATAAAAATCATATGACATCCTTTGAACCAATCAAAACATCCTTTCCTTGTATGACATCAAATAAGGAGGCCAAGTTTGCGATACGCATTCAGTCTGATCCCAGTAAACGTAAATTGACGTATTTATTTAGTAGAATTTACGTAAATTTGTACGCAGATATAACGTAAAATGTTAAGGTTTACTTACGTCTGTAGAACGTAGATGAGATATCAATGAATGAATGTCCTTTGGTCATTTACATCTAACCTGATAACAGCATTCAGCATATGGGACATTTTGATGGGTACATTATTTTCAAAACAGAACATTGACACCATACTCTACTATTGGCTTTTAGAACTGACAGTTGCAATGCAGTCTGAACATGTCACATACATCTAACCAAATAACAATATTCAATGTATGGGATATTTTGATAGGTACATTCATTTTGATACGGAACATTGACACTGTACTCTACGATTGGCTTTTAGAACTGACAGTTGCAACGCAATCTGAACATTTCTATGCCAGAGTTAGGCAGGGTAAAATTGAGAACATAGTGGACAATATAATTTTGGGTGGGTGTTTTATAGTACCTTGTTTTTCCCAGCATGAGGCAGCTTTTAAATGGTTGCAACGCAAGCACTATTAAACCTCTAGTAGTTTGTAGGCATTTTTGATTTAAGAGATGCAGCAGGTTAAAATAAACCTTTGGGGGTGATGAGATAAGCAGGGTAGGTCCTCTTTATCATTGATTTGAATCGCTTGATCTCAGTGTTTTGGTAAATGTCTCTTTAAGTCATTCCATATGACTAGATTCACGTTGTTCGGGAACGTCAATTTCAGTTTTTATACTCAATGTATACATATAGACAGGAAATATGTAATTCAACGTATACGGTAGGTAATTTTAGGTATTTTGGAAATAGAAATGTGATTGATTATATGATTATATACATATTTTCATGTCTGGTAGGTTTATCTATATAGGAAGGGGATTCATGTTTATTTGGGGACTTCTCTATGAAGGAGAGAAGTGAGTATTATTGTCATGGATTAAACTCAGCTTTCTTCAGGTATAGTTAATTCTTTATTATCCATCGTATACAAAGCCCCCATTGAAAATGTATGGGGACTCAGTAAACCACGACCCATTGTATAAAACCTGTCAGATAGCATAACTGTGGTTTACGGATTTATATCTGTGGTATACGGCCTCAAAACCATGGTATACGGGAAAAATAGTCCTTTTTGCTATAGAGCTAAGAAATAGTCCCTATTGTTAAACCCTTTAAAATGGCAATTACTGGGTTTGATTTATTCGAAAAGATGGATAATAAATGCAACAAACGATGGTTTTGTGGACAGGCAGCTCTGTAAACCACTCGCGGTTGACCTCGTAATACACTCGCTAGCGCTCGTGTATTACTACGCGTCAATCTCTCGTGGTTTACGGCCGCCTGTCCACAAAACCATCAATTATTGTCTATGTATACTACAGGTAGGTGTCACTACCATTGTTATTTTTGCCAGGCTAGAAAAATTACTAGACTGACATTATTGTCAAAACCGCACACCTGAAGAAAGGTGCTAAATTAGGATAACTGCAGCGACCAAACGATCAGCCAGTGCTGAAGCCGTACGGGGGAAGGGGCCTGAATGAGATGATCATTGAAACAGCTGGGGGGTGTTTTATCTTTCGCCCGAGGAGGCTTGAAATGCAAGGGGAGAGGTCCTAGGAGAGTTTGGGTTCGATATTTCAATGTATCGTGGGGAAGGAGAGTTGTGGGCGACGATCTAGGAGATCTCCTCAAATTTCGTTTTATTTTCAATCCTCGGGCCGGGAGAGCTCCTGAAAAGTGTCCTGCAGCTCTCCTGGCGGGCGACACGTCTAGGGGTATCATGGGTGGTTCAAAATAACAAATAAAAGCTATTTAATTCATTTGAACTATCGGAAATATATTTATTATGATTTTGATAAAAACTGTGGAGATCTCAGATGGAGAATTACTGTGCTATTTACTTAGATTTACATACATTCATAAATGATGAAATTAGTTCCCAAAAATACCAATATGTGCCACCACCTGCAATATACACAGCCTCTCTTTCAAGTCTCCTCAAAAGTGTCCTACAGGTTTATTTCGTCCTGGGGCTCTCTCAAAGGAGACTACGGCCGAGGATTTCTCTACCTCCCGAGGACAGGGTAAATCGAACGAGATTGAGGAGATCTCCTCAAAACTATCCTCCGTGGAGCTATCCCTCGTGGGGTCTCTCCTCTCCAAGGAGAGTTGAAAATAAAACAGGGCCCTGGTGTGGTAAATTTGATAAATAAACCAAATTTACAGGCCATACTGTCCCTCTAGTGTCCAGTCCTGGAGAAATACTGTCCATTTTATACGTAAAATAAACCTCTCCCAGATATATATATTTCTCTCATATATATACCAATCATTTACATATATAATACAGATACGTTATAAATCATCTGATCCTGCTGTCCACTGCACCTGCCGGTGAGTTGAAGTACCTCTCGAGGTTGAAACTGTTGCTTGGCATTTAAAGACAAATGCGGGTAGGTATCGAAAGGCCCCCTGGTTTAACACTGGTGCTGCCATCTGGGGCCATGAAAATATAGCAGTTTCGCATAGACACCAATAGATAAGCACATACCTTTTTCAGATGGCCTTCCCATAGAAATTAGCATGGTGACATAGTATTTTTTTACCATTTCTCATTTGTATATGTTCCCAACTATCATAATCCAGAATTATCTGAAGATAGCAATAGAAGATCATTGTCATTTAGCAACAAAGTAAAAATGTTGCATTTTCCCATAGACACCAATAGATAAGCACATACCTTCTTCAGATGGCCTTCCCATAGAAGTTAGCATGGTGACATGCCATTTTTTTTGCATTTTCTATTTGCTGATATATAGAACTTATATCATCCTGAGTTATTTGCAAAACTCAATAGAATTTAGAAATCACCCAACTACCAGCATTTGTCTTTAAAGCGGCTCTGTTGTGGCCTACTGGAGGATCTTCAGCGTCATCCCATCTCTACATCTCTTGGAAACAAGATTGTGGTCCTCATCTGCGTGGTCGACAAGCTTTGCATGCATTGTCGGGTACCGGATCCACAGAAGGTGGCGGAGAACAACAGCTTTGTCAATCATATCCCGCATGGTATCAGGGTTCTGCTCTAATGTACCAAGTAAACACAGAAACTGTTTTGCAAGGATACCAAAAGCAACACAACACGCCTGCCATGGGAGATGCGGTAGTTGTAGATACGTTCCCTCTTCGACAAGCCCCAGCTTCATCATTCAGCTCCTGAGAGTGTCGCCAAGGATGAATTATGGCACGTCAATGTTGCCATCATCAGTGGGGAGAGGATATGGAGGCGGCATGCTTTCTGTCCCCTCCTCCATCACCTCGGCAAATCAGAGTCATTGAAGATCTGGGCATCAGACATGTGCCTTATACCACCAGCTTCAATCCACAAGATATGATACTGTGCATCAACCAAGGCAAGATGGGGGATGCTAAGGAGTCCCTTGTAGGTGTAAAACAGGGTACCAGTGTCCTGTGGTTTAATAATGGCAATATGCTTACCGTCAAGTGCACCGATGTCTTGTGGCGCGTTCCACTATTCCTCAATCTCCTTGTCAAGGGCTTTCCATGCTTCAAGCGTCCAAGGAACAGCAAACACTTCGTCTTTGAATGCCTCAACAATGGCTTTGCACACTTCCGGGATCATATCACTGATGGACAATTTACTGCGCTGAAAATTGTATGCCAGCCAAGGGTATTTTTCACCAGTGGTCAGATGCCTGAGAATGAGAGAGAATTTCAGACCAGCGGACAAATCTGACGTATTACGAGTCTCCAATCTTCTGTTTTGTGGTGTATTCTTATCCCATGATAATCTCATATAATACATTTTCAAAGCACCACAGGTATCGCCACCCCTCATGAAGGTGGCTCCCTCTACCGGACTGGTGGGTTACTATAGAGGAAACCCATGAAAGTCTAGGGTCTGAGCTCGTATCCTATCGAGTTTGAATCACGTAGTAATTCACAAGGCGAAGCCGCATGAGTTGCTATGTGATTCAAATGAGATGGGATCGAGCTCTGACCCTAAACTGGGTTTCTGAATTTATCTCACCCTCAATATTGACTAATGGGCTAACATTTGTGACATTATCCCCCATTGGATATTTTTCCTAAATATCTAATGGGTGTTAGATACGAGTTTCCAATGTTAAGTCTATGGAGAAAAAATATCTGGGGTGAGACAATGTGGCTAGCCACCTGACCACAAATCACTCACTACACCGGTTCACCTCGGAACACACCTGTACACACTATATCGGAAGATCGGGGTAAGATCAATGTTGCCCCACAACCCATTCTGTGTATGGTTATCATCTTATTATCCACCTAATACAGAGTGTCCATAGAAAACACATAGGGAGTTTGTATGGACATACCCGGTGCATACGGATATGTTGTATGCTCCGGGTGGCGCATACGGAAAAATAGTGCGTATGGGAAAATAGTGCATAGCTTAGTTGAACTGAAATCGACATGCCACTTGTCCAGAAAAGGTGTATAATAAATACAATATAGACTGGCTTCAGATACAAGCGGTTGTATGCTCCTTGGAGTTGACTCTGCGCAATATCCTTGCTCACTCTCGGATATTACTACACATCAACTCCTCAGAGCATACAGCCGCTTGTATCTGAAACCAGTCAATATTGCGTATATCTTTGTTACTATTATTATTATTTTTTTATTTATCACAAAATTTACCATGGTTGGTAGTCTTCCATTTTGGTATGTATACAGGCAATGTCTCGGGTTGTACATAACCCCAATATCAGTACATTACAAAATTTACACAGATTTTAGATATGTATTAAGTTTGAGAGTTATGAGATGGGAATGAGATGAGTATAATTTGTAAAGACTCGCTCGCTGTGGGGAAAAAACCTTTCTTATTAACTACGGTATGGTTGTATGTTTAATTAAACGACTCGTCTACGAGAGTTATTTATGACCGGCATTGTCTTTAAGATACGCTTGAACTGAATTTTTGAGTCAGCATATTTTAGATGTCTATCTTGTTCATTCCACAGCTTACTTCCTCTGTGGGCCGGGGACAATCTGTAATGTTCCGTTCTTGGTTTGCGTAGTTTAAAGAGTCTTTGATTATCAGAACGCAAGCTCCTGCCAGTAATACTGTGGGCTTCGTCAACAGTATCACTCAAATGATCCAACATACCTTTCAGGTAGACCTTCCTCATGTAAGTGAGAGTAGATTCTTCTCGCCGTCGTTGAAGCGTTTTAACTCCAGACAGTGAGTGAAGTTCTTCGACAGTGTGCACCCATCATTCCCATCTCATTATCACCATTGCTCCTGTGTGGAGACTATTGTTATTAGGGGTCTGGTTAGTCGATCAGTGTTGTGTTCAGTTTACGCTAGAGGTTGTGGTTGCCGATCCCTGCTGAGCAGTGATTCTGGTGGGCCCATGCATGAAAGTGCTACGGGTTTGCCCGGATTACATAACTTGGTCTGTATATAAGGCCGCAGCAGGTTGACAGCTTACTCTGTGTGTTCCTTCACATTGAGTATTACAGGTTCGCCCAGATTACATAACTTGGTCTGTATATAAGGCCACAGCAAGTTGACAGCTTACTCTGTGTGTTCCTTCACATTGAGTATTACAGGTTCGCCCGGATTACGTAACTTGGTCTGTATATATGGCCGCAGCAAGTTCACAGCTTACTCTGTGTGTTCCTTCACATTGAGTATTACAGGTTCGCCCAGATTACATAACTTGGTCTGTATATAAGGCCGCAGCAAGTTGACAGCTTACTTTGTGTGTTCCTTCACATTGAGTATTACAGGTTCGCCCGGATTACGTAACTTGGTCTGTATATATGGCCGCAGCAAGTTGACAGCTTACTCTGTGTGTTCCTTCACATTGAGTATTACAGGTTCGCCCAGATTACATAACTTGGTCTGTATATAAGGCTGCAGCAAGTTGACAGATTACTCAGTGTGTTCCTTCACATTGAGTATTACAGGTTTGCCCTGAAGTTTTGGCTCCGGACTTCACTCGGCTTCGCCTCATGAAATCACTTTGCCAAACTCCAGTCGTGGAATACGGTGGCCAAGATCAAACCTCATCCAGTTTTATGACAGTGTGTTACTCTGCGTCGAGCGAACCCTTTGGAGCCTCACAATTTGGTTAGGTTTCTCCGAAACCTTATAGTGGTTGAGCAAGGGAACTTGCTTCGGCTTGTGTAATCGCTCGCCTGGCATATCTGATGAACGACATGGTAATGTGTATCACTCTTGTACTGAAAATCCTTCAACTAGTGTCTTTCAATCTGTTCCATTTGCCATTTAAATTCTTCCATTTTTGTTTAGTATATATTGTTCATCATTTAATTCCTGCATCAGTGCAGCCAGTATTTCCTCCGCAATCAAGCTTGGATGCATCTTCCCAAGTCGAGTTAAATGATACTGAAATATAGATTTCTTACAAGTTGAATTACACTCAGCTGCCAGTTTTGGGTAGGTCGGTGCGAAAGTCTGTGATGAGGATTTGCCATTGAAGTTGAGAAAGAGGAAGTTGTTGAGTTGTCCAGCGAGGAGTCCAGTCATGTGAACATCATCGATGTGGAAGACAGGAGTGGTGAGTGCGAGGTGGTAGAGCTCAGAGAGGACTGTCTGAGGCATGGCATACACCCAGCCCTTGATGTAAGGTGGGTAGAAGCTCCGTCCTGGTAGCAACTCCTCTCTCACTGCATACCTCTCCTTCCTCCTGTGGATCCGCGAGTGAGGTCTCAGTTCACCCACCACGAACCTGGACAGATGGCTGAGGGTATTCAGGAGTCGCACCAGCTGGAAGATATCCACGTAGAGGTCATCGTCAGTCTTCACCAAGTGATGGGCGTTTGTGCAGAAGGATTGTGTCCACTGTAGAAGACTCAGGCCTTTGTAGGAGAGGTTGTGGTACGAGTCCATAAAGTCAGCCTGCACGATGTCACCAAATGTTGAGCTCTCTGCTGAGATCTCTTCCTGGAGCTTTGGATCTTTCACTGCTCCTAGCAAGAACATGGTCCGGGAAGTCAGACTGCAAAACATGGAATCAATTATACAGTTCACAAGGAAACCCAGTTAACTATACAGGGATACCCCAGGGACCTGTTTCACTAGTTTCGTGATATGTCTGTGACACAATACAGACATTTGGGTTGTCTAGTTTCGTGACAGGTAAAGACAGACCCAAAACATAAGAATTAGACAAATCTACACATCATGGACCTGTTTACTAGCTTTTTGACAAAAGACATAAAAAGCAGCACCAACAATGCAAGCAAGAACGGACAAAACAAAGTCTAATGTCTAGTTCTTATAAAACCGGACACACCATCTAGGCGCCATCTAGACGTGTCACAAAACTAGTGAAACAGGTCCCTGGTTCTTACCAGACTTTCTCAAGTTTGTTTTTTTACTTTTACACCACAAGGGGGGTGATTGAATCTATGTGATGAATTTAGATAGAAATCTCACCCCTACACATTTACCGAGGTGTGAGTTCTAGCCTGAAAATGCTTACAGAAGTAAATGTTCAAATTATAATCTGAACTATTTTGTTTGTTGTCTTTGGTAGTAAATTTTTCTCTTTTAAACATTTATTAATCTTAGGGATACGCACTCAGCCCTAGAGCTGTTTGCAATGTGCGCCAAGATACTATATGATACTTTACATTCTGATTGGTATACGTAAAGAGAATATAAACAACTTATGTAAACGTTGATCCAGAAACAGAACTGGTATAAGTAGTATATCAAGTATGTCTAACTAACAGGTATGGGCAGTAGTGACATCCATCTGACGTATAACAACACGAAAATGCACAAGTACAGGTACAACTGTGATAGTGATTATGATAATTAGGAGATGATAGAATATATCAGGAAATGATAATTCAATTTAACAGAACATTAAGGGGCCATGTATATCAGCAGGTCTTTTTGTCACTTCTTAAACTCTTCTAAAGTTGGGATGTTTCTTATGTCGATAGGTAGTTTGTTTCAGATCTGCGGACCATAGTTATAAATGTTCCTAGTGAAAGTCTGGTTCTTGGGTCTTTCAATAATAAATGTTGGTGCTTTAGCTGTTCTTGTTAGTCTTGGCGGCTGATGTAACAGTTCTTGTTGTTTCACCCACCACGAACCTGGACATACTTGTTTTGTTTATTGTTTTTGGTAATAAAACTTTTTTTTTTTTTAAATTTTTTTTTTATTCAGGATTAAAGCAAAAATACATTCGCCTAGGTTGGCGTTCTTCCATGACTGGACATTACTCACTTAGTGAAAAGCGAAACCTGCCCCCAGGTTTGACGCACGGCTTGTCGCTCCTCAAAATGATCAGGTGCTGAATACACAGACAGCAGAAAGTCCAGGCGTGGTGCTGAGTGGCAGAGGGAGTGGTTCGAGAGGAGGAACTGTGGTACGCGTGGCCTCACCTCAGAGAGCAGTGGGTCGGGGATCGCTTGGAAGAAGCTCGCAGCCCTCTCTCTGCCCAGCAAATACTCCACCACCTCCTCATGAGTCAGTCTCTCCCGGGTGTGTT
Organism: Alentia gelatinosa; assembly: GCA_950022655.1. Lineage (NCBI taxonomy): Eukaryota > Metazoa > Annelida > Polychaeta > Phyllodocida > Polynoidae > Alentia > Alentia gelatinosa. The sequence continues at coordinate 2,216,704 of OX465591.1, read as the reverse complement.
CGTAAACGTCAAATGTTTCCCCGTGGATGGGGAATTCTTCTCTCCATGAGGCTGAAGTCACAGGGAGGGGAGGATTCGCTCGGTGGCTCTTCCAGAAGGTGAACTCATTCTTCAGTACTGTGGATCGTGATATGGAGAGGTTAAGGACATAGAGGGAGAAGACACCCAGAAAACCCAGCACTAGGTACATCTTATCCTTGACTCCACCCATCACTGGTAGAATCAGCAGACCAGGCAGTGGTCTGTAAGAAAGGAAGCAAATATTCACATTTCTGATCTGATATTTTTCTATACACAGATGGGAACAGGCATTGAAACAAGCTCGGTGGCCAAGTGAGAGGACAGCATTTTCATAATCTTCTGAGAGAAAAATAAATCTAACAGTTTGTTATTTAAAGTCATTGAACTTGATGGATTTATTTTCACTGTTTTCATTTGGATGCTAGACAATATGGTGAGAAATCTGTTCCATTCTTGCCTTTTGAAATATGTCTGGACAAATGCTCGGTGGCTAAGTGGTAGGGGTGTTCGCCTCAAGCATGGGAGGTCATGGGTTCAAACCCCGGTCGGGTCATACCAAAGACTTACACAAAAATGATACCCACTGCCCATTCGACTTAACACCCGCCATTAGAATGAGGAGCAGGGGTGGAAGAACGGCCGTATAGCCGAATACGGTGATTGTGTTGTAACACAATATCCCCTTAAAAATTGCTAAAATAAAACAAAAACTAACCCCCCACCTCTCTCATAAAATCTCACACTCTCTAAGTCGTTTTCTGTACGCTCAATATGCTCTACGGAAATGAATTCTTAACGAACTACGCTAAAAATACCCTTGAGAATCCACTGGCCTGCCTCCCGTGCTAAAGACGTACATCAAGGCTACCCTAAGATTCCTATAATCTCAATGATGCCACCTAGCGGGAATACAGTGTACCAGTGGATTCTCATTTCATTCATGTCACCTAAAATCTATTTTGTATTGTACAGCACAGCAAATACTGTGTGGATTTTAGAGACATGAGAGGCTCAGTTTTAGGGTAAACTTCTTAAACGCACCTTGTCTCTTTGTATGAAACTCTTGTAAATAATCTACTGATATGTAACTGAAGCTACAGAAGTCTGGTTGTCTTTGAATAGAGCTGCGGGAATCTGTGGAAATGTGCTTATCTTTGACTGAAACTGCAGAAAACTGCTTATCCTTGAATGGAGCGGCGGAAATGTGCGGAAATGTGCTTTTTTTTTTTTAGAAAAAGCTACTGAAATCTGTGGAAATCTGCTTATCTTTGAATATAGTTACTGAAATGTGTAGAAATCTTCTTACTTTTGAATAAAGCTGCTGAAAAGAGCTGATTTTTCATGTAGCTGTGGAAATCCTCTGATCTTAGAAAAAAGCTGCAGAAATTTACTTTCATGAAGCTGAGAAATGACGGCGTTGCACTTACTCGTTTTTCCCGTGTAGCGTCCTTCCTGTACCTTGGAGTGGGATTGAGCGAGGCCTCCCCAGTGGTGGTATATGAGGCAATTCAGTAAATAGCAGTAAGTTTGGCTTTATTCCCAGCATTAAGAGTCATTGAGTGTGATTTATGGGAGTGATATGCACCCACCACCTGTCCACTAACAGTGACTGGACTGTAAACTGGAATACAACCTGCACACAGTAATATGTGTGTAGATGAGTGGAAGTTAATGTTTCTGTATTGTCTCAGAATAGGAACTAAGGCTACAGTCTATGTATATATATTGTGTGAGGGTAAGAACTAAGGCTACAGTCTATGTGTATATATTGTGTGAGGGTAAGAACTAAGGTTACAGTCTATGTATATATATATATATATTGTGTGAGGGTAAGAACTAAGGCTACAGTCTATGTGTATATATTGTGTGAGGGTAAGAACTAAGGTTACAGTCTATGTATATATATATATATATTGTGTGAGGGTAAGAACTAAGTCTACAGTCTATGTATATATATTGTGTGAGGGTAAGAACTAAGGCTACAGTCTATGTGTATATATTGTGTGAGGGTAAGAACTAAGGTTACAGTCTATGTATATATATATATATATTGTGTGAGGGTAAGAACTAAGGCTACAGTCTATGTGTATATATTGTGTGAGGGTAAGAACTAAGGTTACAGTCTATGTATATATATATATATATTGTGTGAGGGTAAGAACTAAGTCTACAGTCTATGTATATATATTGTGTGAGGGTAAGAACTAAGGCTACAGTCTATGTATATATATTGTGTGAGGGTAAGAACTAAGGTTACAGTCTATGTATATATATATTGTGTGAGGGTAAGAACTAAGGCTACAGTCTATGTATATATATTGTGTGAGGGTAAGAACTAAGGTTACAATCTATGTATATATATATATATATATTGTGTGAGGGTAAGAACTAAGGCTACAGTCTATGTATATATATTGTGTGAGGGTAAGAACTAAGGTTACAGTCTATGTATATATATATTGTGTGAGGGTAAGAACTAAGGTTACAGTCTATGTATATATATATATTGTGTGAGGGTTAGAACTAAGGTTACAGTCTATGTGTATATATTGTGTGAGGGTAAGAACTAAGGTTACAGTCTATGTATATATATATATTGTGTGAGGGTAAGAACTAAGGTTACAGTGTATATATGTAATGTGCCAGTGTTAGAACTAAGGTTACAGAATATGTATATGTATTGTCTCAGGGTAAGAACAAAGGTTATTGTATGTCTATATAAGGTGTCAGGATTAGAACAAAGATTACAGTGATTATGTAATGTGTCAGGGTAAGAACTAAGGTTACAGAATATGTATATGTATTGTGTGAGAGTAAGAACTAAGGTTATTGTACGTCTATATATGGTGTCAGGATTAGAACAAAGATTACATTGATTATGAATTGTGTCACTGTTAGAACTAAGGTTACAGTCTATGTGTATATACTGTGTGAGAGTAAGAATTAACCCTTTAAGGATGGGTGATGGTGACAGCCACATAATGGTTAAAACTGATAATACAAGTTTGTAATCATACAATAAGATACTAATGATCATAGATTTTTATTTCTTTTGAATAGAAATACTAAATATGATGTTATGTATATGTTTTCTGAATATTTCATGAATATTGGTCTATTATTTCTTTGTTGAAATATTTTTGTTGATATTGGAACAATGATGCCTCAAGGCATCATATGTCTTTAGTGCGGTGATACTTTCAGGCATCAGGCATCTTAAGCATGGTGATGCCTCTAAGGAATCAAGCATCCTTAAAGGGTTAAGGTTATTGTATGTCTATATATTGTGTCAGGTTGCAGTACGCACTTGTCCAAAGTTATGTTGATATTTTGTAGTAAATATCTTATTAATCGTTATTATGATGTAATAGTGTGTGAATCGAGTCCATACCATGAAGTGAAACGGCGATGGTTAGAGGTAAACTGTTGCATAGACATTCTGTATAAGGACGGGAATGATCACGTGAGTTGCTGACGTAGCAGCAGAGGGGTATACCTCTGTGGTGCCTGCTGTGAGCAGCAGTTAGTACGAGGTTAAGATTTAGACGAGAAACTAGGGAGAAAAGCCGCTCCCGGCTGGAGAGTGAGCTTATTCTAGGTGATGGAGGCTTCACTCTACATGCAGTGGAGTCGCCTACTGGTGAAGGTTATTGCGGAACTTTCCTTTTCTGTGAGTAACTTACATACCAACGTGTGAGGATGACATGTGTTCTCTCAATGGGAGAGAACACAGAGAGGATGCATCAGACTTGTATTATCAGAACATCTGGACTAATATCACAGAAGGTGTTAGCTAATTAGTGAGCGAGTCTTGAATCATACAAATAACATCTGGACATTTATCAACGACATATTTAGAACAATGAAGCGATAGTTACGGGAGTGATTGGACAATCTTTATACTCAGGAGGATGACTTAATTGATTATACAGGTTTGGACGTTTATCTTCAGTATATTATTGCGATTAGGTTAAACTTGCCTTGTTCTACTTATGAGTTTGCTGTGAATTGCTATTATTGAACAGTGTGCTTATGAGTAAGATCAGAACATAGTGCTCCAACAAGATCACATATCACTGGATTGCTTCTCAAAGTATTAAACTACATAATAAGACTTCATTGTTTGTCCTTATTACCTCTAACCACAGCGATGTGAGGTCACCGTGTCACCGTGGTCATGCTTCATGAGTATTTCTACAATAGTGAACAATCATCATATAAGAGAGCTACTGGACATATAGAAGTCAAAAGGATTTAGCTACTCCCAGGTCTAGGTAACAACAGTGCAAGGGTTAGAACAAAGGTCACAGTCTATGTATTGCACTACGCGCTTGTCCGAGATTATATTACATCTAGCGAATTAACATCAGATAGAAATAGTGGAAACATACGACTGCATAGTGGCAAAGTGTGAACAGGCAAAGTGTGAACATATAAGGGAATGAGTGGTCAAGTGACCTGCTGATGTAAGCAGCAGAGGAGTATACGTCCGCTGCAACTGCAAGAGGCAGTACTAAGGTACGAGGAGTAAGATCTAGCTGAGCTATGAAAAGCCTGCTCCTGCTAGAGTAGGATTAGACACCGGAGGCTTCATCCTGTGAGGAGTGAAGTCGCCTACTATGAACATTCAATGTGTGAATCCATCAGTTCTGTGAGTTACCTACGGACCGATGTGTGGGTAACTGACTCTCAGTGGAGAGTGTACAGAATGTGTGGACTGAACTATTAAGATCAACTCAGGAGCACTAGGACTCGTGGACTGAATCCAACTGAAACATTAGGAACTGAAGTGAACAACTGCAAAGGAGAATGTGAACTAAGAACGATTGAACTGGACATTGAATACTTGTGGACAATAAGCTAAAATTTATTCTATGGTTTGAACCAACCCAGTTGACAAGACTGATACATTGCATTGATTTATATGATAATCTATGTAACATATGAACTACAGATTACTCTCAGGAGATTAAAACGATTAACTTTACTTGCATTGTTCGTCATTCCTCCTCTCAGGTCATCAAGCTGTGAAGTCACTGTGTCTCAGTGACTATGCCAAGCAAGTAGTTCTACCTAAAACCCTGACTTAACCTAGGAAACAACGAAGGACTTAAGCTAATGAGCTAGCTACCTAAACAACTCCTTAAGGGTCAATAATTACACCCCCACTACAGTGCAGTATATATATATGTTGTGTCAGGGTAAGAACTAAGGTTATGGTTTGTCTATATATGGTGTCAGGATTAGAAAAAGGTTACAGTGATTATGTATTGTGTCAGGGTTAGAACTAAGGTTACAGACTATGTATATAATGTGTCAGGGTAAGAACTAAGATTACAGTGTATATATATATATATATATGTAATGTGTCAGGGTTAGAACTATGATTACAGAATATGTATATGTATATATTGAGAGTAAGAACTGTAGCGTACCCTCTAGTTGCTGGAAGTGTGTGACCACTTTCCACGATCATCAGCCGACCAGAGGTTCCGAGACGTCAGTCGCTACCCTGTACTTACCGTGCCAGTACAGGTGGGTTCGGCTTGACCCACTGGAAAGGGCAGGGAGATGCAGAATCTACCAACTACCGCTTAACTATGAGGACAAAACCAGACTCCGGACTGTTTCTAGTTACCAAACTTTTACTACGGTATTAGTTTCGTAGAATCGTTGGTACTACGGGGCACCAACTAGCACAGGAAGAGATACAGGTCTCTTCAACGTTGAAAGGTGCTTCAACACAACCTTACCAACATGTGAGGCTCCAGACGTTCACTCTATACAGAGGCTCTGCAAGAAGTCCTGTCAACCTGCTGTGGACTCAGCCTTATATAGTGGCCGAGTTACATAATGCGGGCGACCCCGTAGCATTTGCATACCCTGGGTCCGCCGGCTTTACCGCACAGCAGGGATCGGCTCTCGCGCCACCTAGCGTAAAAGTGAAACGACCGCTGCTCGACTACCCTGACCCCTACATTACTAAGGTTACAGTGTATATATATATCTGTAATGCTTGGGTAAGGTTAACCCACAGACTCAAAAATATGCCCCTCCACCTAACGGCGTCAAGGTCAGTATATATGCCGATTCATTTCTGTGATAACGAAGATACGACCAGTAGTATGAGAAGGAGGTTTATAATGCATGTATTATCAGCCATCATAGTGCAATGATGCCCTAGTATCACACTCAGAGCCTTACAACGCGATATCACATCTACCACTGCAGTAACCTTAAGGCGGGCGTCCACCAACTACGACAAGGCAATGACAATGGCTTCCCGACAAGGTCCACAATTGGCCTATGATTAGGGGCTTGTCGTGGTTGGTGGACCCCAGTTCCCGACAAGAGTCTACAACAAGGCCACGACAAGGCCACAATTGGAAGCTTGTCGGGAGCCTGCCGACAAGGCTATGACAATGTCGAACATGTTCGATTTTTCCCACGACTGGACCCTGTTATGGAGTCTCATTGCATGTTGGAAGCGTGTCGTAGAGGGCTACGTTTGGACATTTTGGTGGAGCGTGCACTTCCCGACACGCCCCCACAACGCTGTCGTAAAGCCCCCCTTCATATGACATGGCCGCGACAACCGCTGTTTGTCACTTTCTTGTCGCCGCTTGTCATAGCCTTGTCGTCAAGGCTACGACAATGGTTCCCGACAAGATAACACGGGACTGATTAGAACAATGGAACAATGACAAGATCAGGCGATGGATGTGCTTTGAATGAAGGTTTATGGATACTGTTTGGATCATTGGTATTCGTTGGGTATCATTTACTGGAATGATGTAATCAATACAGAAATGTGAAAGAAACAAACTCGGAGTAGAATTCATATTATGGATGTGTATTATTGAAAATGTTTGTACTAAACAGGGTTATTGAACTAGATACTGAACTTGTTCGTCACTATAGATTGAGTTTTTGGATTAACAAGAATTCATCGTTTGACCTCAGTTCCTTAAGTCTCAGAAGTGTGAGATAACCATGCAACTGAGACTAGTTCGTAGCAAGCAGACCTACGAAATAGTTACGAGTTACAACGAGATTCACAGTATTATCCTATCCTAATATAAAATCCCATAGACTTAACATTGAGTTTCCGTATGCCATGCTGACTGGCATACAGAGATTTATGTGCCACTAGTGGCATACAGAATCGTTATCACGTAATATACCAAAATCGAGGAGACAGGGTAGGATAAAATCAAAACCTGATCCGTTTTAATCGTGGCCACCGCATTCCACTCCTGGTGTTTTGGCTCACTATGCCAAACTCCAATCGTTGCATACGGTGTCCAAGATTAAAACTCATCCAGTTTTACAATAATTACATTGACCATATACGATCTTTGTGCGATAATCTGAAGATCAGTTCCCAGGTCTTAGTAACATATTTTAAGGCCCCACAATGGTACAATAGATTATTCAACAGGCCCCTGCTGAGCACACATATAACTCTCTCCAGTAAGCAGTTTGAACTATTTACACTGGTAAACATTATCGTAAAACTGGATGAGTTTTGATCTTAGCCACCGCATGCCAAGACTGGAGTTGGCATAATGACTTCATGAGTCAAAGCCGAGTGAAGTCCGGAGCCAAAATATCCAGGAGTGGCATGCGGTGGCCAAGATGCGGTGGCCAACGAATCAGGTTTTGATTTTATCCCACCCAGTCTCCGCGATTTTGGAATATTATGTGATAAAATTTCTGTATGCCACTAGTGGCATATAAAACTCTGTATGCCAGTCAGCGTGGCATACGGAAACTCAATGTTAAGCCTATGGGATTATATATTAGGGGTAGGATAATGCCTACGACCTCTTCAACAGAATATGTGTTTTTATTATTGCTGCGTCAGAGTACTTCAATAAAGTCTAATAGAGGAACAAAAGCAATTCAGCGAACTATGATAACCTTAAGTAGATAATCATGGGCAGAGACAAAATAAGACCGGTGCAATTATTCTGTGATAGCAGCATAATTTACTATTAAATGTAATTGGAATTATTGTTGTATTACACAAATAATGTGAAGATGCGTGCTTCCCATGGTTAGTTCAGTAAGGCCTGGCGTCCACCTACTACGATAGAAATTTAGAGCTACCGATATGGCACGGATACAAAAAGCAAATATCGTAGACATATCGAGAAGGTGCAAAATCGTAGACCTATGTCTAGACATGATAATCCACCACGCATTGTATGGGGATTTTATCGGTGTCTAATCGCAGAAACGTGGTCAACTGCCCCGATATTTGGTGACCCTCCGACGCGATTCTGATTTTTCATCTGAAGGTCTATCGTAGACCATATCGGAGCCATATCGTAGTAGGTGGACGCCGGGCCTATTCGAAGAAGCCACCCTCGGTAATTATCCTGGGGTCTGTTTGGGGCTATGTGTATTGTTTATGTACAGAAACGTCGCTTCCAACGATATAAAAGCGATATACTTAAGGATACTGAATTTGTATTTTAATTGAGAAATAATGCCCAAAATATACAAAGGTGTTAGAAATGAAATGCGATGTGACATCTATTCCAGACGAAAAACAATATCATCATAATCATTATTCTAATTAGTTCAGCGTATTGTAACAGGAATAGCTTGCCATAGTGACTTCCCCTCATGTCCTCTCCTTATATGGGCATGTCCACTCAGTGCTGCCCTCTACAACCCCTATATATATATATATAACCCATTTCTGACTAGCCTGGTCACAAGTCACAGGTATTGGTACAACAGAAAACATTCTGCTTTGTGTCAGTACTACAGACTTGTGACCTCTCACCCTGGTTAGTGTGCTGGTTCCATTGGTTTTCATTGTTATAATTCATCTATTATCACTGCTTTTTATTATCACTAGTACTTATTGAATACAGAGTTCCATAGTAATATATTCATGTGTTTTGTTCCTTTGTCTCCTCTGCAAAGAACAAACTTTCTAAACTGTTATAGACTTATTTCGGCAACTACCATTATAAATTCCCTCTCAATACCCTGTTCGTTTACTGTAAAGTGTAAGAGTGTAAAAGTGTAAGAGAAAAAGACAAAATCACAATTCACTTTGTTCAGGCTCTGACAAGAAAACCAATCCGGGATAGCACTGAAGCCAGGCACCTCCTTCATTGACATAAAAAAATACTAGATTAGAAATATAAAGCAAAGATTAGCAACAATTAATGAAAAATGTCTACATCAGAAGTCTATGTAAACTCTCAAGACAATGTAATCCTGAAAAAATCAATAAAGGAAAATGTTAAGCCCTCCCCCCAAAAAAACAACAAACAAACAAACAAAAACAATGACGTAATTCCATTCGTTGACACCATGAAATGTATCGTGAATTACTGCACACCTCTGCAGTCATTTAGCAAGTAGCATGTAGTAATTACGTCACTTACTGCAGTAGGTATGCAGTAATATCGTAAAACTGGATGAGGTTTAATCTTGGCCACCATATTCCACGACTGGAGTTTGGCATAGTGACTTCATGAGGCAAAGCCGAGTGAAGTCCGGAGCCAAAACTTCAGGAGGGGAATGCGGTGGTCAAGATTAAAAAGAATCAGGTTTTGAATTTATCCTACCCTATCTCCTCTATTTTTGAATATTACGTGATAACAATGCTGTATGCCACTAGTGGCATATAAAACTCCGTATGCCAGTCAGCGTGGCATACGGAAACCCAATGTTAAGCCTATGGGATTTTATATTAGGGGTAGGATAAATTCCTGTACTGCTCCTCGACTCTTCATACAGACCCCTCCATCTCGTAGCTTCTCGTTTAGCTCACGTGATGTGCGAGACTTCAGTGAATGCCACTTTTATCTGAAATGACTTCTGAAGACTATTACCCGGCAGACCCAGTCCATTACTACACACTGACGCCGGCACCAGCTACGGATCCAGTCTCCATACAGAGGTTCAGTGCCTCGCCACACTGTATACAACAGAGATTCTGTATGGAGAGCATATAAAGTCAACAAAGAAGGAATATATCGTGGCAGACGACATTTAAATCATTGTTGATGGCGGCCTCAGTTCTCACACCTTCCACTAGGGTGCGCGCCGACGCCGACTGACCGACGCTGCTGCTGCCACCTAGCGGCGCCAAATCATATTTATTTCAGCAGACCGGAAGTGAAAGCGATCAGCGTCTTCTGGCCCGATGCCTTCTGATGGGAAGTACGTCACCAGATGTTGCGTGAAACGTCATTGGCTTATGTGCTCCGAACTGCGGGAAGTGTGATACAGAAGTAATGGGGTTTCACAGCCCGGCCATAGTAGGAAGGAAGAAGAGGGAGGGGGTAGGACAGTCTGACCGGTCACATGATCATGTGGTAGTCACATGACCGTGTACGAACACATGTTGGTCACGTGACCATGTACGAGCTCATATTGGTCACATGACCATGTACGAGTAAGTGTTGGTCACATGACCATGTACGAGCTCATGTTGGTCACATGACCATGTACGAGTAAGTGTTGGTCACATGACCATGTACAAGCACATGTTGGTCACATGACCATGTACAAGTACATGTTGGTCACATGACCATGTTGGTCACATGACCTTGTACAAGCACATGTTGGTCACATGACCATGTTGGTCACATGACCATGTACGAGCTCATGTTGGTCACATGACCATGTACGAGTAAGTGTTGGTCACATGACCATGTACGAGTAAGTGTTGGTCACATGACCATGTACGAGATCATATTGGTCACATGACCATGTACGAGTAAGTGTTGGTCACATGACCATGTACGAGTAAGTGTTGGTCACATGACCATGTACGAGTAAGTGTTGGTCACATGACCATATACGAGCACATGTTGGTCACATGACCATGTATGAGCACATGTTGGTCACATGACCATGTACGAGCACATGTTGGTCACATGACCATGTACGAGCACATGTTGGTCACATGACCATGTACAAGTACATGTTGGTCACATGACCATGTACAAGCACATGTTGGTCACATGACCATGTTGGTCACATGACCTTGTACGAGCACATGTTAGTCACATGACCATGTATAAGCACATGTTGGTCACATGACCATGTACGAGCGAATACTGGAGAACTCGACCCGTTATGAACTCGACCCATAAAAAACTTGACCCATAAAAACTTGACCCATAAAAAACTCGACCCATAATTAACTCGACCCATTTTAATAACTCGACCCGTAACGAACTCAACCCGTTTTAAATATTCCCAACTGAAATATATTATTACAACTGTGAATACACTGTTTAGTCATAAGTATGTTATCTTGGCTTCAAATTTGGTCTTTTCTGGGAGAGAACACAAACAGAAAACCCTTTCCCTATCCCTAACCCTAACCTTATCCTTAACCTTAACCCTATCCCTTACCCTAACCTTTATTCCTAACCCTAACCCTTTCCCTATCCCAAACGTTAGCCCTACACCTAAACATCACTGGACGTACTTTCTATTTCCGCTGGTTTATTTTTCACTGTGTCGTCAGCCCTAAAACAATGACGTCACTACTGACGTCAAACGATGACTTAGACGGTGACGTAGACGGTGACGTAGACTCGGGAAATAGTGAAAATTGTTAAATGAGCTTCACAGACAATCCACCTGTTCGTTTCTTCAGCTTTTAACCACTTTAAATTATAAATCCACATTTGATTAGACTACCTCCTCAAGTGAACACATGTGTTATGTTGACAAACAAAACCCTGCAACACATGAGGTGCTTTCCACTGAAGAAAGTAATCCCTTAGACTATGTTGGATTTGACATAACAAATAACAGAAATCAGAAATAGAATATTTACCATATAAATATGTGTATCTCTATTTAGAAATAAAACACCAAATTCACCTCAAAGTGTTCAGAATTTTAATAGGATATATAGAATAATGGTGTTAGAGGAAGATATTTTGCAGGCAGGTTGGTGCAGAGATGCAAGTGACGGAAGTAGAGCACAGGATCTCTGCTAGGAGAGTGTCAAAAACCATCGTAAACCTATGACGTAACACAGGTTTCAGCCAATCACAGCGCCTGTAACAAACGGAGCGCGGCGCCGTCGTTAGGTGTCGCTGCAGCGGGCGACCGGAAATAAGGGTGAAATAGGGCTCCGGCTGCCGCTACCCGCTACCACGCTGCCGCCACGCCCCCTAGTGACAATCGGATGAAGCACACGAGGAGGTGATTATTGATCCGCAAAAGACGGAACCCGAGAGCAGCAAGCGGGACGGGCGCCGCCCCTTCCGTTTGGTGGAGTCAGCAATCCGTCTGTTTCTAAAATGGGAAAGACACTTTACTAAAAGAAGTCCTCATTGCTAGGATATGCTTTGAAAGCCATTATAAACCTTTAGTATCTTAAAGGCATATCCTACAATTCACGGTGGCGCCACCTGGTGATTTTTAAATATTATCAATTATCCGTCAAAACTGGTTCCTTGGTTCATTCTAATGCCAATTGATTAAATTTAGTGTTTTGTCCAGTTTGTCCAAACTTAATAGGTAAAATAGGCCAATTAACATTTGCTTGATTTACAAGGGAAATGTACTGAAAAATTCGGTTTTCGTTATTTTTTTCAAGAACAAGGACGGTGACCTATGAATTCTAAAACTTTATTACCCACCCATTACGAAGTCTCAATAGGAAATGCATAGATCACCTGGAATCAGCTACCCGGAAATTCTGACATGTCAGAAACTCCTGCAGGAGATTCCGGGGAAAAAGTCCCAGCCCAAATGAGGTCAAATTATAATATACTTCAAAATAACTTTTTTGAACGTTTATTCAATATATATCATTAATAATCAGTCATAATAATCTCATTTACAATCAGAAATCATTGTCGTAAAACCTTTTTCCTGCGAAAAATACAGAAACATCGCGAACTATATAACTGGTTAAGCATACATCGAATTACTACCATGCTTGACACATCGAATGTCATCCAATGTGTTGATACATGGTCCATTCTTGTTATTAATCTTGTAGGTGGGCAATAAATACAAGAACGACTGGTTTTTGTACGAATGGCCGTAATCTCTTCGTAGCGTGGCATACTGTTAGGCCCTATGTACATGTACACTGGACAATATTGAGGCAATAGTCGCCTATGACAGCTCTGCTCCAATGGTAAAGTATGGGAGCAGTGTTAGGCCATCCCTACATGCGCTGCATGTCAGACTAGAGCTAACACTGGTCACCAGAGCCACACTGACGTTTGCCTTGGTGGAATCCAATCTGAACAATATTGACTTTCACTCGCCGAGCTGATCTTCTTACTACCAAATTCAGAATCTCTGCTGGAAGAGTGGATCATTTTTCAAGCAGATCTTTTGTCTTAGTAGGCTCTGTCACAACTGGCTCTTCTGGTTGGAGATTGTAGTACTCTCGAAGCCCCTTATCCATATTATTATTTTCTTTTTTGTATATTTTGATAGAAAGAACATGAAATTTGATTTTGTTATCAATTAGCTTAAGTCGATGATGTTTTGTAGTAAGTATTCATAGTTTATATTCCACTATGTCACAAAGGTCTACCCTGCTTCAAGGTTATTGGCTCGAGCTCTCTCAGATTGGCCGCCACCTCTGTCTACACTCTGTTCCAACTTAGAGGTAGGTAAGGTTAAACTCTGGCTGCATGGAGTTGTCCCATTACACTAACTGCCATATAAGGAATAGAGTAGACCCAGTAGCCAATGACTGCATTCGCAGCAAACCCCTGCCTTCACCCTGACCTCCTTACATGATATTTATAGCGCCTTAGGACGGTTCTACAGTCGAGAGTTGACCTGAATCTAGTGGGCCACGACCACCCTCCTCGTCACGAATTCTCACGCTCAGACCAAGCAGCCTTCTTTACAAGTGGATTCTGAAAGCTGAAATACTCATTAAGAAATATTCATAGCTGACAAGATTGATAATAATGTCTACCTTTATGGTTATTTGATTATAAATAAACACAAGAGGAAATATGAACGTAGAAAAATAACTTCAAGAGTGAGAATCAAGTACATTCTCCAACCAGATGCAGGTCACATAAAACATCTGCTGGGAGAGTAAGAGACATCTACAGGTAGTGGGTCAAGGCGGCCACGGATTTAACCCTACCAGAGCTAACGTAGTGTAGCTCTGGTGGACAGTGTACAGAGTCGGATGGCTTGGGGTTCAGGTAGCGACCCCAGACGGGGGATGAGGTGGCGCCCCCTTACATTGATACAATTAACTAACTCTTAGTTCATAACCATAAAACCAACAGCTCGAGAGCTGAGGGCAGTCAGTCATACCGGACACAGAGCATACACAGAGCCGTGATTACCGACCGTGACAAGCACGATAGGCAGTACAATGACCGCAAGAAAATATGGTAACTAATACTAAATATGCACAATATCTATGTACTTGTGTATATCTGTGTATCTCTATTTACACAGGATAATCTCACTGTATTTTGTATGTTTTGTAGTGAATTTGCAAGGCCAGAAGAGAGAAAGTTAGCAGGGCAGTGAGCCATGAAATGAGGGTCAAGGTTGTACTGGTCTTGTATCGGTGATTTGTAAACATAATATTTGTTGGAGGGAGGGGAGGTATGTATGTAACTCTGTGTATCATGTGTCTCTCTATATATCTGTATGTGTATCTGTGTGTTTGGAAAACTATTCATAATACTGCTTATAATAACTGCAGTCTGTGGGGATTCTTTGTTTTTCTTTATTCTTTTATTTTACGTGAAGTATCCACTTGGGTGAATGAGACCCTGTTTACAGTTGGCTCCAGCGGTCAAGTTCTCATCAAATTTTATACGTTATATCATGTTTACAAATAATCCATACGTTATATGTTAAGTAACATCAAACAGTAAATCGCCCCAATACATTTTGTGGGCAACAGTAGTTCAAATTGGAAAGTCACTCATATTGTTATACTAGTGCTGGTAGGATGATATATATACAATTGGTTGGTTGGTTTAATTTAACGTCCAGTTAACCGTTAGAGGTTCTCACCAGACTTACTCAAGGTTCTTTTACACCACAAGGGTGTTGATCGAATCTATGTGATGAATTCAGGTGGAAACCTCACCCCTACACATTTACCGAGGTGAGAGATCTTTTACTTCCCACACCACATAGACATGATATGAGAACGATTGGCCTTTGATATAGCAGTAAGTCTACCACTGCTGGGGATGAAGGAGAAAGGTGGCTGTACACCACACCACATAGACATGGTATGAAAAGGACTGGCCTTTGATATAGCAGTAAGTCTACCACTGCTGGGGATGAAGGAGAAAGGTGGCTGTACACCACACCACATAGACATGGTATGAGAAGGACTGGCCTTTGATATAGCAGTAAGTATACCACTGCTGGGGGTGAAGGAGAAGATATATACAATGAGTATGATTGGATCCTGTAAGTGAATCATTGTTCATGTAGGAGAATGACAACATGGGGTGCATTACTGTAAATTAAGGGTATTCTGTGTAGTTTGATAGTTTTCAGTAGACCGTTGTGTTCCGTTGGTTGCAAGACGGGACGCTAGGGCCAACCTATCATAGCACCACAATGTATCACAGACATGTCAAATCATAACTTACGTTTCATAAAATTTGTGAAAACCGTGTCATTTTTAGCGCAACTAGAAATATATTATCAGAGAATAAACATATCTAAGTAGACAGGTGCAAAAAGGAAGAGTAGGTCTTAAAGCCTAAGTTTGGTTCACTCTGTCTCTATGTGCGGGAGAAACTCCAAGCAGATCCGACCAGAATCTACACGTTTTATATGTGATAGGTAAACAGGCACCAAGTCCCAATAATGGACAGAATTATTGAATATTAACCATTTCTGCAAAATTAGGTGGACCCTAACGTCCAATTCTGCTATTTATCCTACCCCTAATAAAAAACCGCCATAGACTTAACATAGGGAAATTTTATGTGGCAGGCCGTGACATAAAGTGTTTTTTATGCCACTAGCGTAATAACAATATTGACCAATCAGAGAGCAGGATGTCAGCTACTATGAAAAATAGTTCTGTTGGTCATTGACTCAATATTTATCTTTTAGTAATACAAAAGCATAGAGGTAGGATAGATACGAAACCGAACTCGAGTTAGACTTGTCAATGTCTATGCCACTCTGGTCAGGTCTGCTCCTCACTACACTCGGCTACGCCTCGTGTAGTAATTTGCGACCTGCCCATCGTGGCATAAACACTGTCAAGTCTAACTCTCGTTCGGTTTCTACTAATTATCCCTCCCGACGCCGCAGGTGTGACCGCGGCATCGCGGTGCGGCCGAGGCGCCACTGAAGTCCTACTCGACTGGGCCCTACCGCTCCGACTTTCGGGTGGTGGGCCCTAACATCTGCATACCGTTCCGTTTTCTCCGATCCTCTTACAGTCCATGCTTGTCTGGAGTTCCTGCGGTGGCTCGGTTATTACTATGCATCAACTACTCAATGATTACGGACACTCGTACACAAAACCGAATCATGTGTGTCAGATCCTGTCACTGGACAGTCTGGAGTTCTCTGTAAACCGGTCTCTCAGATCTTATCGACAATCGCTGGCGCTGCGCCTGTCCCTCCCAGTATCCGCCGCTCGGCACTTTCCGCCAAACGCCGGAAATAGCCGAAGGCGGAGACGTGGAGGGTCTCCAGCGTTCACAACACGATCAGCCCAGCAGCGGACCGGGCACCAGCCGCGAGCAGCGAGCGGTGACGTCAGGGCCACGTCATGATGACGTCACAGCTACGTCACAACGTTATCGTACTGTCATGGCCACGTCACGGAGACGTCATCGCAACGTCACGACAACGTCATAGCAACGTCATGGTAGAGTTATATTCACTCATGATGACGTCATAGCCACGTCATGACATGTCATAGCTACGTCACGACAACGTCATGTCCATGTCTCCACTCTCTACACACAGTCTTTCTAAGATGGACTCGCCCACAATCACTCTCCATACACAGTCCCTGTGAGATGGACTCGCCCACCTCCACTCTCCATACACAGTCCATCAGACATGGACTCGCCCACCTCCAGTCTCCATACACAGTCTCTCTGAGATGAACTCGCCCACCTCCACTCTCCATACACAGTCTCTCTGAGATGAATTCTCCCACCTCCACTCTCCATACACAGTCCTCCACTCTCCAAACAGATGTGCTCACCTCCTGTGCTCTTCCCAGTTATGATCACGTAATTAACTGACTGTTACAGGCTTCTTTCTCAAGACACTTGCTGCATGCCGAGATGAGATTAGAAGTTTATTACAAATTATAAATATTACTGAGTCAAAAAAATAACTTGTTTCCCATCACCGAGCGCATCAGAAAAAACGATTTTTTTTGGTTTTTTTAATAAGATGAACCTTGATAGAAATTAATATAAAAAGGAATGTGTATTTAGTATAGTATTTAGTGCCCTCGTCATATTTTTCATGGCTTGGTGATGAGAAATAAGTCTTTTTTGAGTGGCCTTAGCAGTTCGACTAGCCGGCCGTCATTTCATCTAGCCGGATTTATTAGTTTTTTGTTCTTTCTTGTTTATTGTTTATACTGGAGGAATCCATTCAGCGTATAGTCCTGATCTTACATGCGGAATTCCCAGCTGGTTAAAGAAACATAGACTTAATGACTGACAAATTCATAAGCTAATTATATTATATTAGAGGGAAACTATGTTCCGGTGAGCGAAATTTCAAAGTTACGAGGTAAGGCTTGGAAAAATTACTGCCCAAGGCGGATTACTCAAATTCACACAGAAACAAAGTATTCCAACGTCAAATCTTAGTTTATTCCACCTTGCTTCAACTTCCTTACGAAACCTTGCGTGGTTTCTTGTCCACTTAGAAAGCGAAACCTTATTCTGTCCGACAGTAACAACTCCTTAGGCATGTATTTATTTCTCACAGATTTATAACTTTATGTTAATATTGATTGTACAACCCAAAATATTCGCTCCTGACAGTAATCCCTTCACCATCTCCCGGCGATTGACCATATTGGAAGCCTGGAATCCCATCGATGTTGATAATGGCAATTTTTTCTGCTCTTGTTCTGTCACTGGAGCGAATTCTAGCTGATTCTAGCTTGGTCTAGGTTGGCTTAAACCTCTTGGATTAGAACTGGTGACTGCAAAATATAAATGGTCATACAAAGTGTAAATATAGATAATTTAATCTCATATCATGAGTTTTTGTGTTCATTTTACCTATATATTAATCATTTTTTATTTCTACATACCTTTCCAGAGTCTTCGATGGCCAACAATGCTCTTTTCGCTGGAGTAGCACCCAGAGAAGCTGAAACTGGTCGATTTGCCTTGGCACTGCAATGCTGAGTCTCTTTCTTGGATCTGTGGGAATACAACACAAAATATAAAGGAAATTAAAAACAATCAACAATTTTCAAAACTCTACAAAACAAAAGGATTATGTTCAAGAATTATTATCACAGATTATTCACTCACGAATTATGAACAAGAGCTGCAAATTTGAACCTGGAACTGGAAATTGAACAATCTACACATTTTGGATTTATTATATTCACTAACCTGGGCGACAGAATCGTTTGCAACAGGAGTAGACAGTGACGGTAGGTTGTACCTTCTTTCCCCTTGATTCAATACTCTGTACATAGCTTCCTGCCGTTCCATAGACGCACTTAATGTTGAAGGGATTGTATGGTTTTCTGCCCGCCAAGTTGAGCAACTAGATTAGGCGGAACTCCCGCATGCAGTAAATTACTGTACAATGTTTTCCTCATGGATTTGTTATCCTTTTCCCTGATATTCCTGCTTTTTCAGTGCAGTTTTTCATTATTTCATTTGTTTAATTCATTCCGGCCCATTGCCTGTCATGAGTACCAAACCTCGCATTCTGGTTGACACTTGTAGTATACACAAAGGTAAAATGGGGACTCAGAACCTAGCATATCTTTTGGGCATCTCCTGGCATATTCTTTTAACATTACTGGGCATCAGTCCATTTGATTCTCGTTCTTCCACATTTTTGTTAGACACGAGTGAGATGTTTTGTGATCGCCCTGACATGTTTTTGTCGTTTTCAAATCAACCCAACACAACTGATGGCTCTCCTGCTGTCCTTGCATACCTAGGCATTTCGTAGTCAGGTACCATAAAGCACTTTGTAGACCTATTGGCGTGGATTTATCAAAAGCACCTGATTCCCAGATTGCTTCCTCGTCTGCTGGTGTCAGGGCGTCAGCCTAATTTTAGAAATACAGAAAAAATAGCTTTTTTTTTTTTATAAAACATGTCATCATCGTTTTCTGATATATATATATAAAGAAATTTAAAAGCATATCACATTTCCTAAAAATATATTTTCTTACCTAGTTTGGCTTATTCCCGAATCCTAGGCTCTTGAGTTCTTTCTCTCATGACACTAGAACTTCTCGGCAGGTCCTGAACTTGTCAGATGTAATGATTTTTTCTGTATATTTCTTTGAGTCAAGAAATCTTTTGAAACTAGCAAATATCCCCAATAGGGAGCCGGATTCGTAATTAGAACCATCTTTTTTTCTCATATTAATGAAGTAAGTTCCCATGTAGAAGTTAAGTCGCACTGCATCTAGCGATTTGATCGCTGAGGTTTCCTTGTGCTCCGATTCCAAGTAACTATGGAATGCGGAGATGTCACGGCCCCCCTTTTTTTTTTACTTTTCAACATTTTTCTTACTCTGAATGTATTTATGGAGCGGGTCCCAATCATCACAAATTTCTTCTGCTATGTCTTTTTCATTTTTCTCGCCCCCGGAATCATTTTCTAGGATCAATAAGTCTGTTTCTTCGAGATCTATCTCAAAAACGGTAGCAGCTTCTGCCATTTTGAAAAAGCAGACGCCCAATGTACATTCAAACATGGAGTGACCTTGACCCTTTTGTATTTATTTTGCATCAATTATAATTACTCTAATAATTTTTCACAGCATTTAATTTAAATTTAAAAATTATTAATAGAAAAAGGAAATTAATGGAAAAAGGCCACTAAGAAGCCGAAACGTTGTAACCAATTGTCAATAAAAGCCTACATCAAAACCATATTGGGCAGCAGTCGAGTTGTACTTGTTCATACTACCATTTGAATTATTAATATTGTTTATCTATGCACATATAGTACTTGCATCGCTTTTTTTCCTATATTTTTACTGATCCATTTCCTTTGTTTACATTTTTTAGACTAACTGAAATATGTCGTAGTCGTGTCTGCTCCAATTCAGGTAAGTGTTAAAATCATTGTATTTAAATATGTACAATTCTATTGCTAAATCCATATCTTTAATTGAAATTTGCACATTGCTCTGCTTCGCTAACATCTGTGGCAAATGAATGAACAAAAATTTTGCTAAAAAAAAAAAAATCTGTGGGTGCGGCCATTGTTATTATATAACGTCAGCCAATAATGACGTCGGATCATATCGCGTGATCAGAGTGGGACGAAAGCCTCAGAGCGGGACGACAACATGAGAGCGGGATGAAAACGTCAGCCTCACTCCATAACTTATAATTAATGCAACCCCTAGCAGCCCTATGTAACTATAGATTGTTTTGCTAATGGGTATATAGGAATAGGAGATAATGACCTTACTGTGGCCAAACTATGTCTTAGTTTGAGGTCGCCTATCGCCGACGCTCGCCCCGACGCCGCAGGTGGAGGGGCGAATGTCGGCGATAGGTGACCAAGAACTAAGACAAAGTTCTGGCCAGAGTCAGGATGTTTTCTTCTTATTACACACCTTAATTTGATCATGAAACACCATTTTATGAACTTTCCAAGTCGTCCTGTCACTACCCACAACTCCCCCGTGTTGATACTGTCTGTTCGTTCTGCCCGTGCTAACTGCAACATCTATTCCTTATATGCACACCAAATCATCTTTATCTTAGAACGGATGCGATTCGCTGAGACGTCCATAGATTTCAACTTTTGACCAATCAGATTTGATCTTTCATCTATTCACTCTCCAAGTGCATTTTATAATCTTATATACGTTAAGATATAAACGAGCCACCAAGAAAACCTCCACTGCCTCCCCTGCCGAAGATTGTGTAGAGACCCGCGAAGTTCGCATCGCCGATCTCAGCAACGCAGGCCAGATAATGGATCTGGTTGCAGCTTTGCAGAATCAAGAAGAAGAATCTGCCCGAACAAATTCTTCAAATTCTGCTGTGCTGGCTGGGATGCAGCAGGTGGAGATCAATGTATCTGCGATCCCCAGCGGGGCAGGACAGTCGCTGCTTCGCTCGTCCCTCCTGGTGGTGGAAGCAAGGATCCTCCCCCCCAACAACCAGAACACCGAGGGCCAGGAGGAAGAAGAGGACGGTGACCAAGAGGAACAAGATGACGAGGACATCATGCCGCCGTCCCGCGACGAGGACATCGTGCCACCGTCCCAGCCGTCGCGCCGGCCGGTCCCTACGGCACCAACACCGATGAGCCTGCCATGGAGGAATACCTCAGGTTGAAGGAGCCTGATCTTTGTCGCCTTTATGAGGCCCATCGATACCTGTACGACCTGGGGCAACCACTTTACCACGATCCCCAGGCCAGGAAGAGTGCCATTCGACGGATCGCGGAGGAATTGGGCCTCGATGGTGAGTTTTTTAATTATTTCTCACTTGTGACCCCATTGTATGTCTACATAATTGTACCCAGATCGTGGTTAACCGTCTCTACTCTTGTAAAAATAATTGCGTGCTCCTCAAAATGTGTGTATTTCGCTTCGCCGTCATGGCATTTGGTTGGAATGGTTTCGTGGGAATGGCGGGAAAAGCTAGGTTATCCGGCGAGCGTTGTGGGTTGTTTCCAGTTATTCATGCCATATTCTATAGTTTTTTTGTCACGTTATAGGAAACATTGTTGTGAACAAATACACTTTGCTCGAAAATTTATGTTCCTGTGTGCATATAGCCCCAGACTTTGTGTAGCCACTGCCTTTCGATAACCCCGCAGTCACAACATAGGTGGTAGACCCAGTGGCACCGTTGTGTGTTGTTTTTGGATAGCAAAAACAATGCTGATTCCATGCTGGTCTCGTAGGTATTTTGCCCATTCGCTGTTCGGGTGTGCAAAGACAACGCCCACGATGTGGATGGTTACATCGTCGAGGCCCATATGTCCGGTCGAGTTGAAGTGTTTGGCCACTTGACTCTCGGGGTCTTCTGGAGTTTAATTGGATTCAATGACTCCACACAAATGCCCCACTGGGGTTGAATGTAATGGATCCCAAACACCATTAAATTCAAAGGATTACCTGACTACTTAATTGTTTTAGCCACGTCAAAAAACAAACCCAAAAAACAAAAAAAAACTTCACCTAGAAAGTACACCTTGGCGTGCTTTCGAGGTTTCATGAAAAAGGAGAGGAGAAGGAAGTACACTTGTGGTAGCGTCACGCACATACGCACACGTCTTGACTTTCATAAAAATTCACATTATTTAAAAATCACCAGTTGGCGCCTCCATGAATTGTAGGATATGCCTTTAATAGTTTACTCTAAGTGTTTTAACCTTCAAGTCTTGGTTTTAGCAAAGCTTTGAGCTCCATCTTTGTTTCAGTATTGCGTACAGCTTTAAGCAGGCTGTATTGTACACGGAAACAGGGTTTGCCATATATGGTCATATGCAAAGTGGCTTGGCACTTGAAAAGAGAGGGTAAACAAACTTTGAAAGTATATTTCTTTAAAAATTGGACAACACACTGTACAGCAACTGTATTACATTTTATGCAGATCAGTACAGACTTGAATATCCAAGTCCATGATCTCAGCATTTGTAACCCATTTGACGAGTTGCGTTAGATGCAGCCTTGGTGTATTTTTTTTTGCATAGATATACTTCCATAATCAGTTTATTTACGCTCTCTAAAATGAAACCCTGTTTTCGTGTATCTGTTGACGAAGTGTCTGATATAAGCGGCCACAGGAAGTAGAGCGCAGGATCTCTGCTGGGAGAGTGACCGACACCTAGAGAGCTGAGGGCAGTCAGTCATGCCTGACACTCAGCAGTGTACACACAGCCATGGTTACTGACCATGACAAGCACTATAGGCAGTACAATGACCACAACAAGAAAATATGGTAACTAATACAACATATGCATCGGACTATGACAGGTGCACTCAATGCTCTTACTATGTGAGGGCGGGCCTTATATTTTATTAAACATTGTCAGTAATTGCTTTATATGAGCTTTAAGCCGAATGGGCAGTGGGTACCATTTTTCTTTAAGTCTTTGGTATGACCCTACCAGGGTTTTAACCCACAACCTCCAATGCTTGCTCGTATATCAGCAAATAGAAAATGCCAAAAAAGGTATGTCACCATGCTAACTTCTATGGGAAGGCCATCTGTAAAGGTAAGGGCTTAACTATTGGTGTCTATTGGAAACTGCAGTATTTTCATGAAACCAGATGGCAGCACCAGTGTCAATTTTAGTTCTGAGGGTGGACACACAAAAAACTGCGATACCTACCCGCATTTGTCTTTAACTTAAAGACAAATGCGGGTAGGTATCGCACTGCCCCCTGTGTAAACACTGGTGCTGCCATCTGGTTTCATGAAATGTATCAATAGATAAGCACTTATCTTCTCCAGATGGCCTTCCTATAAAAATTAGCATGGTGACATAGTATTTTTAGCATTTCTCATTTATACCTGATCCTAACTAACATGGTCCAGAATTATTTGAAGATACCAATAGAACATCAGTATAATTTAGCAACAAAGCCAAATTATTTTGCATTTTCCCATAGACATTTCTTCCAACACAGGACAAAAACGACATAGTTTTTTTCAAGTGAACGAAAAAATACAGACCATTTTCCCATGGACACCAATCATCAAGCACTTATATTATCAGATGGCTTTCCCATAGAAGTTACCATGGTGACATGCCATTTTTTTGCATTTTCTATTTGCTGATATATGGAACTTATATTATCCAGAGTTATTTGCAAAACTCAATAGAATTTAGAAATCACCCAACTACCAGCATTTGTCTTAAATGATAGAACACTCCGTGTACTCGATCTTTCACATTCAGTGAGCACTGCAGTGATGTACGGTTATCTACCCCAGGTGCCTCTCCATACACAGTCTTTGTGGGCGCGGGTCCTGCACGTGGGGAGGGCGTGCAAAGACTCTGGTGGAGATGGATGGTGTGCAGCTGGGAGTTTCACGATGACCCGATTACACAAGTTTATTATCCATCGTATACAAAGTGCCCATTGAAAATGTACGGGGACTCAGTAAACCACGACCCATTATATAAAACCTGTCAGATACGTATAAGAACTCAGTAAACCAAGACCCATTATATAAAACCTGTCAGATACGTATAAGAACTCAGTAAACCAAGACCCATTATATAAAACCTGTCAGATACATATAGGAACTCAGTAAACCACGACCCATTGTATAAAACCTGTGAGATACGTATAAGAACTCAGTAAACCAAGACCCATTATATAAAACCTGTCAGATACGTATAGGAACTCAGTAAACCACGACCCATTGTATAAAACCTGTGAGATACGTATAAGAACTCAGTAAACCAAGACCCATTATATAAAACCTGTCAGATACCATAAATGTGGTATGCGGATTCATATCTGTGGTATACAGCCTCAAAGCCATGGTATACGGATTCTTATTTCACCCCGGTATTTTTCTCCATAGGTTTAACGTTAGGAACTCGTACTCCACTGCCGTGAAAGTATCGTACCTAGTACTCAATGGCTGTGTTACAAATCCCAAATTTGTTTTTTTTATATGAATTATATTCATTGGGATAAACCTGGTCATATGGTCTGAGAAATTGGCTTTTTTTCAGAAACTTATTATGATTTTATAGCACATATTAGTGCAGCTTTATTCTCAGTAATATATTTAATAGATTAATGGTGATCTGTCTAATATTCCTTTACCTTCACTGTACTAAAGATTTGAAGGTAGTTGTGTGTACTGTATAATAGTTACTATGCTTGGAGAGTGTTATAACAAGAATGCTGGGAGAGTGACCTGACCACTGGACTGAGTGACCTTCACCTTACACTTTGATTGGGTTGAATCACTTGACAACCTGTTGATTGCTTTGGAGCAATTATGTTCCAGACAGACCGGCACCGACAATCCACCACAGGTGTATAAAAGACCAGCTAGAACCTGACTTCTAGAGAGATCCTCTCTCCCTGTAGAAGGTGTAGGACCGGGCTACCTCTACAGGAACCTCCCTCAGCCGGAGGCCCTGCTCCAGTGAATCCTGCTCCAGTGCTGCCACCTTCACCATCATTCTACAGAGGGGCTACACTGTACCAGACCTACCAGACACTGCCTGCTGAAAGCTGTGACAGCTCTACTTTGCTGATAGGTATACACTTTGCCTGATTTTCTTATGTATATGTGGGGAGTGTAGGGGTGTTATTCAGATAGCCTTTCTAGTCTTCCTTTGATATATTACTGAGATACATTTAATATTTTTCTATGAAAGAGTAAAAGTTTGTTTCACATTTCACTGACCTATACCTCTTTTATTTTACAGCTTTACTTTGCTGATAGACGACCTATCCAGTCCAGTTACCCAGACCAGAGGGCCAGACTATACCTAATCAATATATATATATATTACAATATACATTTAAATAATTAAAATTCCTCAACCATCATCATTTGTTTGTCTGTTTGTTGTCACTCATTATACTAGTAAAAGAACTTGAATTCATAACATGGCGCAGTCGGCAGGGTAGTATTCATGTGACAACAGCAGATTTAGGCTATATTTGATCAGTGAATAATATATCTTTTTTCCCTTGATACAGGTTCCAGAGTGGTGTGTACAGCCTTGGTGGGAGTAGGACTTGGAGTTGGAGAGTTTTGGTGAGATTTAATCTTACTTTACTTGGGAATCTTACTTTACCTATTATTTTAGAACTCATATCTCTTACTTAGAGAGGGACTCTAGGTTAGAATGTCATTTTCATGAAAGGGTCAGGTAGACTTATTATTGTGGTTGACAGTAGAGGTAAGGATTGAGTACAGGATTAAGGTTTAGTAATTGTGACTGTCACAGAGATATAGGCAGGTGTTAGTTAGACTAATTTGTCAACCCTGTTGTATATAGTGACATTGGAAGAGAGTAAAAGTTAGCCAATATGGTTCTGCCAAAGGGTTTTTGGTGATGAATGTAGAGGCCCTGAGACAGGAGTGTCTGTCAAGGGAGATTGACCCTACAGATCTAAACCGTGATCAGTTACGGGATGCTCTTAGAGAGTATGAAGAGGCAAAACTCAGAGAAGAAAAGGGTGCACACAGCATAGAGTCTATGAGACTTCAGTTAGAATTAAAGAAATTAGAAATGGAGGAAAAGGAAAGGCAAAGGGCCTATGAAGAGAGAGAAAATGAAAGGGCAAGAGAAGAAAATGAAAGGGCAAGAGAACACGAATTTAGACTCAGGGAGTTAGATAATGCCAGTGGAAGAGGAAGAGATAATAGTGAGACAACCTCTGTGAGAGGCCCCAAAATTCCTATGTATGTAGAAGGAGATGACATAGAGATATATCTAACCACCTTTGAAAGGTTGACTGAAGCTAATGGTTGGACCAAGGAAAAAGGGGGCATTATAAATCAGATTGCACTGAAAAACCAGCTGAGTATAAAGATGGGCACAAAGGTACTTCCTATTGGGTGACCCACAAATTTGCAACTGGGAACACTGAGAATATCTGGTTGGCACAGAGTGATAGCCATAGATCTGAAGTTCTAGAAGAAAACTGTCTTATTTCTGAAAAGGCAGGGAATGTAGGCAAGTTGAAGCTTACAAGGTCAGCCTGGGTTAATGACAAACTGGCAAAGATGGTGTTAGACACTGCTAGTACTTGTTCTCTAGTGAATGAGAGATTTGTTTCCCTTGCAGACTACACAGGTGTGGAAGTCAAGGTAAAAGGGGCAGGGATAGGACCAGCAAATTATTTACTGGCCAAGGTCATAGTTGGGTTGACGCCAACTGGAAAGTGCCATGAGATAGTAGCAGGCGTTCAGTCTGACTCTGAAGCACCTGATCTCATACTTGGTTATGATGATATGGAAAAAGTCTTTGATGTTGATATCAAGGCAATGTTTGCCCCCCTACTTCAAAGTTCAGATAGAGAATTTGAAGGTGAGAGTTCTTATCCTGTAGAAACTAGAGCCTTTAAACTTTCTAGAGAGTTAAAAGAGAAAGCGATTGAGGAAGAGGTAAATAGTTTAGGTACCAAGACCACACCTCTAGATGAACTAGATGAAATAGAAAGTGACAAAAAGGGGGATCAGAAAGATAGCTGTGAATCACTGCATTTAAGTAGAGCACAGTTGATTGAGTATCAACAAGAAGATGAGACACTTGAAAGTGTTAGATCAAAGGTATCCCAAGATAGTCAGGGAGATGGAAGTTTCTTCATGAAAAATGGTTTGATACATAGGAAGTCTATTAACAAAGAACAGGGAGATAGAGAGGTAGATCAACTGGTTGTTCCGAAATTCTGCCGCAATGATTTATTGATCATGGCACATTCCATACCTCTAGCAGGGCACCTTAGGGTGGAAAAGACACGGGAACGGTTGCTGGCCCATTTCTTTTGGCCAGGTGTTTACAAAGATTTGAAAGATTTTTGTGAGTCCTGCCCAGATTGCCAGAAGGCAACTGGTCGCCTGTCAGATCCACCGGCTGAGTTACAGCCAATCCCTCCTATGGGACTTCCCTTTCGAAAGATTTTCATGGATATTGTAGGTCCACTGCCAAGAACCAATGAAGGTTATAGGTACATTTTGTCAGTTGTAGATCTAGATACTAGGTATCCTGAGGCTGTACCCCTCAGAAATCAAAGTGCAGAAGCAGTTGCAGATGCTCTTGTGACTATTTTCTCTCGGGTAGGAATTCCAGAGGAAATTTCAAGTGATCAGGGTACCAACTTCATGTCCCAGTTGGTAAAAGATCTGTGCAAACAGCTGCAAATTCAGCAGTTATCAACCACACCCTACCATCAGGCTGCAAATGGTCTAGTAGAAAGGTGGAATCAGACAATGAAAAACATGTTGAGACGTATGATCCATGATGAACCCCATACTTGGGACAGATTGTTGCCCTATGTTTTGTTTGCATACAGAGAAGTACCAGAAACCAGCACAGGATTTTCACCATTTGAGTTGGTGTATGGTTGGCCGATAAGGGGTCCCCTCTCTGTTGTGAAAGAGGCATGGGTTGAAAAGGATGATCCTGGCGATATCATAGATTTTATCATAGAAACTAGATCTAGACTCATGACATTAGTAGAACTAGCCCAGGAAAATCTTCAGAAATCACAGTCAGACATGAAAACTTGGTATGACCAAAAGGCTCGAGAGAAAGTTTTTGAAGTTGGGGAAGAAGTACTTTTACTTTTACCTACATCGAGCAAGTCCCTAGAGGCTAAATGGCAAGGTCCTTTTAGGGTGACTAGAAAAGTTTCAGACTTGAACTATGAGATAGATGTTGGTCGGGCTAGAAAGAAACTTTGTGTGTATCATGTGAACCTCATGAAGAGGTGGAAAAAGAGAGAAGAAGTTGTCATGTACATTGATCATCTGGTTGATGAAGATGAGCTCTCTTTTGAACAGTCTACAGCTGAAGACCTATCTACATGTGTTCTCAGCCAGTCTGAGACATGGGAAGACTTAAAGATTTCAGAGAATCTTAGTCAGAAACAAATATCTAGGTTGCATATTCTTATGAGTGAGTATGACCATGTTTTCTCAGATAAACCTCGAACCACTAGTCTAGCGATGCATCACATTGATGTACAAGGGGCTGAGCCTATTCGGCAAAGTCCGTATCGCATCCCACAAGCATGGAAAGGGGAATATGAAAAGGAAATCAATCAAATGATTGAAGAGGGAATCATAGTAGAATCTAGTAGTGAGTGGGCATCTCCTGTAGTTCTGGTTGCAAAGAAACAGGATGGTAAGCAGACTGGAATTTGCGTTTGTATTGACTTTAAAAAGGTCAATCTGCTTACAAAATTTGATGCATATCCTCTCCCTCGCATAGAAGATTTGATAGAGAATCTGGGATCAGCTAGCTACATTAGTAAGTTAGATCTAACAAAAGGGTATTGGCAGATACCTTTATCCCCTGACTCAAGAGATAAGACTGCCTTCAGGACTCCCCATGGGTTGTATGAATTTACTGTACTCCCCTTCGGGTTGAAGACTGCTGGAGTAACATTTACTCGGATGATGGACCGTGTATTGACAGGCACAGAAGGCTTTGCAGCTGCCTACTTGGATGATGTAGTGATATATAGCTCTAGCTTTGAGGAACATGTAGATCATCTACAGATAGTATTTGACAAGCTAGCAGAAGCCAACCTTGTAGCTAAGCCAAGTAAGTGTCACTTAGGTGATGCTAAAGTCCCCTATTTGGGCCACCTTGTTGGTGCGAAAACAATGAAACCACTCAAAAGCAAGTTAGAGGCCATTCGGATGTTCCCTAGACCCCAAACAAAGAAAGAAGTTAGGTCGTTCCTGGGTCTTACAGGTTATTACAACAAATATATCCGAAATTATGCAGCCCTTGCTGTGCCTTTAACTGACCTTACTAAAAAGAGGATGCCCAACAATGTCATTTGGGATGAAGCATGTGAGCAGGCCTTTATGGCACTCAAAACTGCACTAATAAAGTGTCCAGTTCTGAGACTCCCTGATTTTGATAATCAGTTCTTCATTCAAGTTGATGCCTCTGAGAGAGGAATGGGAGCTGTTCTATGCCAGAAGGATGAAGGTGATGAGCATCCGGTGGCTTATGCCAGTCGGAAACTTCTACCTCGAGAGTCACGACTATCAACAGTAGAAAAAGAGTGTTTAGCACTGGTATGGGCTGTAGAGTACTTTAGACCATATGTGTTTGGGAGGAGGTTTGTAGTTGAGACAGACCATAATTCTCTTATATGGTTACACCAAGTGAAAGATAAAAATCGCAAACTCTT
Organism: Alentia gelatinosa; assembly: GCA_950022655.1. Taxonomy (NCBI): domain Eukaryota; kingdom Metazoa; phylum Annelida; class Polychaeta; order Phyllodocida; family Polynoidae; genus Alentia; species Alentia gelatinosa. The sequence goes on along the minus strand of OX465591.1, from coordinate 2,186,640 downwards.
CAACTGGAGTTTAACACTCCAGTCCTACGACTTCGAGGTTGTGCACCGCCCTGGAGCCCAGAACAGCAATGCTGATACTCTATCAAGGACTTAAGGTATAAGTTTCATCTTATTGTTTAATAAAGACATTTGTGTCTTTTGTAGTTAAGAAAATTTATGTTTTCTAGAGGAATTCCCTAAATTTTCTTCCTTTTGAAGGAAAGGGGTGTTACAAATCCCAAATTTGTTTTTTTTATATGAATTATATTCATTGGGATAAACCTGGTCATATGGTCTGAGAAATTGGCTTTTTTTCAGAAACTTATTATGATTTTATAGCACATATTAGTGCAGCTTTATTCTCAGTAATATATTTAATAGATTAATGGTGATCTGTCTAATATTCCTTTACCTTCACTGTACTAAAGATTTGAAGGTAGTTGTGTGTACTGTATAATAGTTACTATGCTTGGAGAGTGTTATAACAAGAATGCTGGGAGAGTGACCTGACCACTGGACTGAGTGACCTTCACCTTACACTTTGATTGGGTTGAATCACTTGACAACCTGTTGATTGCTTTGGAGCAATTATGTTCCAGACAGACCGGCACCGACAATCCACCACAGGTGTATAAAAGACCAGCTAGAACCTGACTTCTAGAGAGATCCTCTCTCCCTGTAGAAGGTGTAGGACCGGGCTACCTCTACAGGAACCTCCCTCAGCCGGAGGCCCTGCTCCAGTGAATCCTGCTCCAGTGCTGCCACCTTCACCATCATTCTACAGAGGGGCTACACTGTACCAGACCTACCAGACACTGCCTGCTGAAAGCTGTGACAGCTCTACTTTGCTGATAGGTATACACTTTGCCTGATTTTCTTATGTATATGTGGGGAGTGTAGGGGTGTTATTCAGATAGCCTTTCTAGTCTTCCTTTGATATATTACTGAGATACATTTAATATTTTTCTATGATAGAGTAAAAGTTTGTTTCACATTTCACTGACCTATACCTCTTTTATTTTACAGCTTTACTTTGCTGATAGACGACCTATCCAGTCCAGTTACCCAGACCAGAGGGCCAGACTATACCTAATCAATATATATATATATTACAATAAACATTTAAATAATTAAAATTCCTCAACCATCATCATTTGTTTGTCTGTTTGTTGTCACTCATTATACTAGTAAAAGAACTTGAATTCATAACAGGCTGATTTGGCGAGCTATTCCAGCAATAAATGATGTTATACGGGGTGAGATAAAATAACAAATCTATGGTATAGAGGACATAGCCATTGTGCTATGGAGGCGGCCATCTTGCCCCGCGGCACCTTCTAAAACACCAGGTTGCGGGACCAATTATCAATAGACTTTATCAAGAAGTTTTGTGGGGCTTGCCATGGCCTTGTCTCAATTGTATGTATAGGATATAACAACTGATAACAGTGGTTGCCCCCCGACTACAGTGGCGGTATCTTACAATTTCCTAGCGGCTGATGGCAGAACTAGCAATCACTCTGTGCCCTATACAGCCTCACACCTGTGGTAAATGGGAAAATAGTCCCTTGGTGCTATTGAGCAAAGAAATAGTCCCTGTGGTTTTATTCTTTAATATGGCAATTCTTGGGTTTGATTTATTCGAAAACATGGAAAATAAATACAACAAGTGATGGTTTACGGCCGACTGTCTACAAAACCATCATTTATTGCCTATTTATTAAAGTATACAAAGTGCCCATTGAAAATGTAAACTATGACCCATAAATACAACCTGTCAGATACCATACCTGTGGTATACTGATTCAAACCCGTGGTATACGGCCTCATAGCCATGGAATACGGGAAAAATAGTCCCATTGTGCAAAAGAGGAAAAAGTGAGCAGTAAATGGGCAGTATGCAGGCAGTATGCGGGCAGTTTGTGGGCAGTATGCAGGCAGTATGTGGGCAGTATGTGGGCAGTATGCAGGCAGTATGTGGGCAGTATGCAGGCAGTATGCAGGCAGTATGTGGGCAGTATGCAGGCAGTATGTGGGCAGTATGTGGGCAGTATGCAGGCAGTATGCAGGCAGTATGCAGGCAGTATGCAGGCAGTATGTGGGCAGTATGCAGGCAGTATGTGGGCAGTATGTGGGCAGTATGCAGGCAGTATGCAGGCAGTATGCAGGCAGTATGCAGGCAGTATGTGGGCAGTATGCAGGCAGTATTTGGGCAGTATGTGGGCAGTATCTGGGCAGTCTGCACCGCGCCTGTAGCAGCTGGCGCCTCTGGAGACGTGGCCCACAGTCTGAGGCGACCTTACTCCGACACGAGGTGGCGCTGTGTCTGTGTGGCGGGTTAGAACAGGCGCAGCGTCACCGCCCACCGTCCGCCGTACTCCATACGCCGCCCGCCGCCCGCCGTCCGCCGTACTCCATACGCCGCCCGCCGTCCGCCGTACTCCATACGCCGTACTCCATACGCCGCCCGCCGTCCGCCGTACTCCATACGCCGCCCGCCGTCCGCCGTACTCCATACGCCGCCCGCCGCCCGCCGCCCGCCGCCCGCCGCCCGCCGCCCGCCGCCCGCCGCCCGCCGCCCGCCGCCCGCCGCCCGCCGCCCGCCGCCCGCCGCCCGCCCCCCACCGCCCGCCGCCCGCCGCCCGCCGCCCGCCGCCCGCCGCCCGCCGCCCGCCGCCCGCCGCCCGCCGCCCGCCGCCCGCCGCCCGCCGCCCGCCCCCCACCGCCCGCCGCCCGCCCCCCACCGCCCGCCGCCCGCCGCCCGCCGCCCGCCGCCCGCCGCCCGCCGCCCGCCGCCCGCTGCCCGCCGCCCGCCGCCCGTCGCCCGTCGCCCGCCATCCATACGCCGCCATCCGTACGCCGCCCGCACGCTGCAGCTCAGAGCGAGCAGTTGGCAGCGAGCGGAGCAGCTCCCAGTGACAACACTGCACGGCGTTACACAGAGCAGCTCACAGTCACAACACTGCAGGGCGGGCGGAGCGGCGTTACTCAGACCAGCCCTCAGTCACAACACTACACTCCACACTGCACGGCCCGGAGTTATACAGACAGCCTAGTGAGAGGGAGGGAGGGCGCAGTCACACCACAATACGTACAGAGCAGCTCCCAGTGAGACACGGTGAGACACGCTGAGACACGCTGAGACACGCTGAGATACATGTGAGCCCCGTGAGAGACCGGGCGGCACACAGAACACACACACAGAGACCCGTGTCCTCACCACCAGTGGAGTTACAGCCTCACAGAGCAGACCGCTGACAGACAGACAGAGGGAGTCCGAGCAGTCTCCGAGAGTCAACGGCCGTCTGTGAGAGACAGAGCAGGGATAGGGAGGGACAGTGACACCAGTCTCCCGGTGACAGAGTGGTGTGGGCTGGGTGCTGACAGACAGACGGACAGAGACTGAGTCAGGGGGACAGTGCAGACACCACACCCCATGTAGGTAGGCGTCATACCGCCTACAGCCCGCCTACAGCCCACCTATACCCGCCTACAGCCCACCAATACCCGCCTACAGCCCGCCTACAGCCCACCAATACCCGCCTACACCTGTGCGAACACCCGAGTTCTGTGCGGACACCCAGCCTGTTGTGTAGAAACCCCGGATCCTGTGCAGACACCCGGTACCTGTGCGGACACCCGGCTCCTGCTGTGCGGACACCCGGCCTCCTGTCACTGACACCCCGTGACTAGTCACGTGACACTAGGAGACGCCACCGGAAATGGCCGTCGACGTGTGAGTGGAGCTCTCAGCTGGAGGAGATAGGAAGAGGACATGGTGCGCCGCTGGTTGCCGCTGGAGAGGCCTTTGAGCAGCTGTGTGTGGAAAGTGACAAGCGGAGTCACTTCCGGCTGACGGCGCATGACAAAACAGGTGAGTCTCCGTTAGTCACTGCGGTACTCTGTGATACATTATGATACACTCAGATACACTCAGATACAATATGATACAATATGATACAGCACAATACATGTTGATACATTACGATATACTCCGATACTCTGCGATACACTACGGTACACCACGATACACTATGATACTCACTGATACATGCCGATACATGCTGGTACACTCAGATACATGCTCATACACCATAATACAGTCTGATGCATTACGATATACTCCGATACTCTGCGATACACTACGGTACACCACGATACACTATGATACTCACTGATACATGCTGATACACCATAATACAGTCTGATGCATTACGATATACTCCGATACTCTGCAATACACTGTGATATAGCGATACACTCCAATACATGCAGATACACACTGATCCCCTCTGATACACTATGATACACCACGATACACTACAATACTTGCCGATACACTCAGATACACGCCAATACACTACGATGCACTACAATACATGCCGATACTCCACGATACACTACGATACATGCTGATACACCACAGTACAGCACAATGCACTACGATATACTACAATACACTATGGTACATACCGATACATGTCAATACACACCGATACATTATGATACTCTACGATACACACTGATACACTACGATAAACTATGTCTCAGCGACTTATCGCTAGTTTCTCAGATTCCTGCATGTGACAGTCTCTCTGATACATGGCTGCCAAGTCCAAGTGACTTACTCTGATACATAGCTGCCAAGTACAAGTGACTAACTCTGATACATAGCTGCCAAGTCCAAGTGACTTACTCTAATACATAGCTGCCAAGTCCAAGTGACTTACTCTAATACATAGCTGCCAAGTCCAAGTGACTTACTGTGATACATGGCTACCAAGTCCAAGTGACTTACTGTGATACATGGCTGCCAAGTCTAAGTGACTTACTCTGGTACATAGCTGCCAAGTCTCAGTGACTTACTCTGATACATAGATGCCAAGTCCAAGTGACTTACTCTAATACATAGCTGCCAAGTCCAAGTGACTTACTCTGATACATGGCTGCCAAGTCAAGGTGACTTACTCTAATACATAGCTGCCAAGTCCAAGTGACTTACTGTGATACATGGCTGCCAAGTCCAAGTGACTTACTCTGGTACATAGCTGCCAAGTCTCAGTGACTTACTCTGATACATGGCTGCCAAGTCCAAGTGACTTACTCTAATACATAGCTGCCAAGTCCAAGTGACTTACTCTAATACATAGCTGCCAAGTCCAAGTGACTTACTGTGATACATAGCTGCCAAGTCCAAGTGACTTACTGTGATACATGGCTGCCAAGTCCAAGTGACTTACTTACTTAAAATGTGAAAATACTAACCCCACATCGCTACCCAGTCTTTCTCACTACTTCAGGTATTTCAGAGATTTTTCTACATCCTTGCTGTGACTCTCCAGGCTTTTATGTACACAATAGAATGAATGTCACCAGCTTCTAAGAGCTTCACACCTCACATTGCAGGGTCCACTTAGTGTCTTATCTGCTGCTGGCACTGTCTGAAGCTACCTTGATTTTACAAAGCCTACATTTACTGATAAAGGTTCTTTTTAGAGAGCGGAGCCCAATACATGGCCCAATACCTAGCCCAATACATGGCCAATACATGGCCAATACCTGGCCCAATACATGGCCAATACATGGCCAATACATGGCCCAATACATGGCCCAATACATGCCCAATACATGGCCCAATACATGGCCCAATACATGCCCAATACATGGCCCAATACATGGCCCAATACATGGCCCAACACATGGCTTCTTTTCTCTCCTTACCTCCTAACTTTGACAGTTTTACTGGGACATAGTTTTCTTCTAATAATATCCTCTAAATGTGGTATTTACATTTTCATAGTTTTAGTTTACAGCCATACTAGACTCGCCTCTACACATAGATAGTTTGATAGCAGGTCGTAGCTTATTCATTGGAGCAATGAGAGTGATTGCACATGGCATGCGATATTACATGAGAACTTCTGAAACAATAAACAATTATTACAAACAAGCAAATAATACCGACACTATTTAAAGAAGTCATACAATGGGATATACAGGTTGTAAAGTCTTGAGCCCTTCTTGTGTAAGGAGTAGACCTTAAGAAGAGAGAGAACTCAAACACAGAGGAACTATGTACTACTATGAGTCAAGAACTTAACTGTTTATTGACAGGGATGGGTCTTGGTTTTTTACCCTTAGCAGGGGGTTGACATGACAGGCTTGGCATCAGTGAGCTCTGCGCTCTCATTGGCTGTTGTACCAACAGCCAATAGGGGATGACCAAATCTGTTCCGGTTGAGCATCCGTTCCGGTCTGTCGCACATGTCAGGAGGCCGCTCATGACACTGAACAACTCAAGGTGTCATTGGTAGAGCGCCCTGCCCTCATGTGGGCACACTGGGAACTAGAGCTGAGCAATAATAGGGGTATTATATGCCATTCAAAGCATGGCAGCCGAACTGTAAACATCAGGGAGGAGGTTACTAACCAGAATGGCAACTGGTCCGGTTCAGTCAATTTGTTCCTCAACAATTAGAGGGTAATTTAGATAATTACTTTCTTCTCATACAAACCAATATTACATGGCCACGAGAGGGATGTATAGACCAGAACCTTACAAGGTGGTATGATATAGAAATCAATGTTTACAAGTTACATTGTATACCTTACCAACACGCTTGCACGCGGCAACGATCGCTCTCAACCATGGTTCCAATAGTGGAGCCTTGCTCTCAAATTATAATTACAGTAGAACCCCACGTAAGCGGACACCCTCCGTTCCGTGCCAAAGTGTCCGCTTAAACGGGGTGCCCGCTTACACGGGGTGTCCGCTCACACGGGGTGGCCGCTTACACGGGATTGAATAAACATCTAATAGAGGGATCCGTACCCAGCAAAGGTGTCCGCTTACGTGGGGTGCCCGCTTACGCCGGTGTCCGTTAGGCGGGGTTCTACTGTATGTATTTATTTCCGCGTTTCAAGATCGCGCCTTAGGCTAGTTTCACGAAGTGACAGTCAATGAGGCATGATAACAATGTAACGAAGTAATGTTAACAATAAGAGTAATAGTGACATTGGTGATTAATTAATACTAATCCATGGTTTATATCATACTCAAGTCCAGCTATTGAGGGGCCTCATTGTCAAGGTGTTGTTTGAGCAGTCTTTTAAACTGGATTTTGGTCTCCGATTTTTTAATGTGCTCAGGTAGTCGGTTCCATAGCGCCATACTTAGATAGTTCGGTGATTTTTTCAGCATTTCTGTTTTGGGTTTCTGAAGGTCAAACAAAACTTTATTTTTCGACCTCTGCTTGGCCCAGAACGTTCCTCAGGCCTTGTCAAAAATACCTTCATGCTTGGCTCGTGGTACCTTTAATAATGAGTTAATAATACCTCTTTTCACTGTGGTACCTTCAATAATGAGCTTCATGCCTCTTTTCACTGTGGTACCTTTAATAATGAGATACATACCTCCTTTCACTGTGGTACCTTCAATAATGAGCTTCATACCTCTTTTCACTGTGGTACCTTCAATAATGAGCTTCATGCCTCTTTTCACTGTGGTACCTTCAATAATGAGCTTCATACCTCTTTTCACTGTGGTACCTTTAATAATGAGCTTCATACCTCTTTTCACTGTGGTACCTTCAATAATGAGCTTCATGCCTCTTTTCACTGTGGTACCTTCAATAATAAGCTTCATACCTCCTTTCACTGTGGTACCTTCAATAATGAGCTTCATGCCTCTTTTCACTGTGGTACCTTTAATAATGAGCTTCATACCTCTTTTCACTGTGGTACCTTCAATAATGAGCTTCATGCCTCTTTTCACTGTGGTACCTTCAATAATAAGCTTCATACCTCCTTTCACTGTGGTACCTTCAATAATGAGCTTCATACCTCTTTTCACTGGTACCTTTAACAATGAGATAATACCTATTTTCACTGTGGTACCTTTAATAATGAGATACATACCTCTTTTCACTGGTACCTTTAACAATGAGATAATACCTATTTTCACTGTGGTACCTTTAATAATGAGATACATACCTCTTTTCACTGTGGTACCTTTAATAATGAGTTACATACCTCTTTTCACTGTGGTACCTTTAATAATGAGATACATACCTCTTTTCACTGTGGTACCTTCAATAATGAGCTTCATACCTCTTTTCACTGGTACCTTTAACAATGAGATAATACCTATTTTCACTGTGGTACCTTTAATAATGAGATACATACCTCTTTTCACTGTGGTACCTTTAATAATGAGTTACATACCTCTTTTCACTGTGGCACCTTTAATAATGAGATACATACCTCTTTTCACTGTGGTACCTTCAATAATGAGCTTCATACCTCTTTTCACTGTGGTACCTTCAATAATAAGCTTCATACCTCTTTTCACTGTGGTACCTTTAATAATGAGATACATACCTCTTTTAACTGTGGTACCTTTAATAATGAGTTACATACCTCTTTTAACTGTGGTACCTTTAATAATGAGTTACATACCCCCCTTACTGTGGTACCTTTAATAATAATTTACATACCCTCCTTCACTGTGGTAATAATGAGTTTGGTGTACTGCCTCACTCTGGCCTCTGATACTGATCTGCCTCTCTGGGGTGCCTTTAGTAATGAGTAAAGTTGAGAGGAGGGACTGCCCGCTCCTCCTCCTTTGGTGCGGCACAGCGGAAGACTTTTTACGAGTCTGATTAAATTAGCCGTCTCATGTTTTACAGGGATGGATCAATTCCCGGCACGGACTTTAATAAGACGCATGCGCACTGATGACTAGCTCATATTCCACACTAGTATTATGTATAAACAACAGTCAATGATCTACACTAGTGGAGTATTGTGTGTAAACAACAGTAAATATTCAACACTAGTGGAGTATTGTGTGTAAACAACAATAAATATTCAACACTAGTGGAGTATTGTGTGTAAACAACAGTAAATATTCAACACTAGTGGAGTACTGATAAGAAACTGCATCAAGATCCATAGACACTGAAAATATGAGTTTTGGTTGCAGAGTAATCTCACGAGGTGAAGTCGAGTGAGTTTATGCAGCAAACTAAAATGAATCTAGAGCTGTTCTGTCTGTGTCCCCCAGTCTGTCTGTCTGTCTGTGTCTGTCTGTGTCTGTCTGTGTCTGTCTGTGTCTGTCTGTGTCTGTCTGTGTCTGTCTGTGTCTGTCTGTGTCTGTCTGTGTCTGTCTGTGTCTGTCTGTGTCTGTCTGTGTCTGTCTGTGTCTGTCTGTGTCTGTCTGTGTCTGTCTGTGTCTGTCTGTGTCTGTCTGTGTCTGTCTGTGTCTGTCTGTGTCTGTCTGTGTCTGTCTGTGTCTGTCTGTGTCTGTCTGTGTCTGTCTGTGTCTGTCTGTGTCTGTCTGTGTCTGTCTGTGTCTGTCTGTGTCTGTCTGTGTCTGTCTGTGTCTGTCTGTGTCTGTCTGTGTCTGTCTGTGTCTGTCTGTGTCTGTCTGTGTCTGTCTGTGTCTGTCTGTCTGTCTGTGTCTGTCTGTGTCTGTCTGTGTCTGTCTGTGTTTGTATGTGTCTGTGTGTCTGTCTGTCTGTGTCTGTCTGTCTGTATTTGTGTCTGTTTGTGTATGTCTGTCTGTCTGTGTCTGTCTGTCTGTCTGTCTGTGTCTGTCTGTGTCTGTCTGTGTCTGTCTGTGTCTGTCTGTGTCTGTCTGTGTCTGTCTGTGTCTGTCTGTGTCTGTCTGTGTCTGTCTGTGTCTGTCTGTGTCTGTCTGTGTCTGTCTGTGTCTGTCTGTGTCTGTCTGTGTCTGTCTGTGTCTGTCTGTGTCTGTCTGTGTCTGTCTGTGTCTGTCTGTGTCTGTCTGTGTCTGTCTGTGTCTGTCTGTGTCTGTCTGTGTCTGTCTGTGTCTGTCTGTGTCTGTCTGTGTCTGTCTGTGTCTGTCTGTGTCTGTCTGTGTCTGTCTGTGTCTGTCTGTGTCTGTCTGTGTCTGTCTGTGTCTGTCTGTGTCTGTCTGTGTCTGTCTGTGTCTGTCTGTGTCTGTCTGTGTCTGTCTGTGTCTGTCTGTGTCTGTCTGTGTCTGTCTGTGTCTGTCTGTGTATGTCTGTGTCTGTCTGTGTCTGTCTGTGTCTGTCTGTGTCTGTCTGTGTCTGTCTGTGTCTGTCTGTGTCTGTCTGTGTCTGTCTGTGTCTGTCTGTGTCTGTCTGTGTCTGTCTGTGTCTGTCTGTGTCTGTCTGTGTCTGTCTGTGTCTGTCTGTCTGTGTCTGTCTGTGTTTGTATGTGTCTGTCTGTGTCTGTCTGTCTGTGTCTGTCTGTCTGTGTCTGTCTGTATTTGTGTCTGTTTGTGTATGTCTGTCTGTCTGTCTGTCTGTGTCTGTCTGTCTGTCTGTCTTTGTCTGTCTGTGTCTGTCTGTCTGTGTCTGTCTGTCTGTCTGTGTCTGTCTGTCTGTGTCTGTCTGTCTGTCTTTGTCTGTCTGTGTCTGTCTGTGTCTGTCTGTCTGTGTCTGTCTTTGTCTGTCTGGCTGTCTGGCTGTCTGTCTGACTCTCTGTGTGCTGTCTGTGTGCTGTCTGTCTCTGTCTCCGTCTGTCTCTGTCTCTGTCTGTCTGTGTCTGTCTCTGTCTGTCTCGGTCTGTCTCGGTCTGTCTGTGTCTCTATCTGTCACTGTCTTTCTGTGTGTATGTCTCTGTGTCTGTCTGTCGATATGTCTCTCTCTGTCTGTCTCTGACTCAGTCTGTGTCTATGTATCTGTCTATATCTGTCTCCTTTTGAGAGATGGTACTTGAGAGGCTATCCAGTACAATGGTGGGTAGATGGGCATCAGAGAGTGTTTGCCTCTGAATGACGCCTCCTTCTGAACTGTGACTATCCTGATATACAGTGTGATGGTGTCCGCTGAGTCACATTCACGGGGACATGGTGACTGTTACCTACAATAAATAACGAGAGAGAGAACCAAGTAGAACAAACTTACCACGCTCACACAGAATACAACACTCAACGATTATCTTAGCCTGGTACTTAAATGTCCATTAGGGATCCGTTCTCAACAGGCACGTTGGTACAGTAACTCATACTCAATGGGTGATAACAGATAACTATACCCAGGCTAAGATAAAATCTGAAACATATTCATGTTTTTGGCTGTGTCCCCGATAGCCATCTCGTTTGGAGTGCTTCGCCTCGTTCATATTACCGAGCGCTCCTAACTCGATGGTATACGAGGTAACAAACTAAACACTAAAAACTGTTCCTCTTTTACTTGTTATTTATGGAGGGAGGACATGAGCCCGAGTGTTCCGTGTTACAGTGTAGGCTCAGAGTGTCGTACTCAGTGCGTTATTAGTCTCATTGGTACATAGTTATTACAATTATATAAAATAAACAGATGTATACATATATATATGTATATATATATATATATATATATATATATATATATATATATATATATGTATATTCACAGGTATGAGACAGAGAACGGCTGGGTTTGGAACGGCTGGGTTTGGAACGGCTGGGTTTGGAATGGCTGGGGTGTGAAGGGCTGGGGTAAGAACGGCTGGGGTGAGAACGGCTGGGATGAGAATGGCTGGGGTGTAAACGGCTGGGTTGTGAAGGGCTGGGGTTAGAAGGGCTGGGTTGTGAAGGGCTGGTGTGTGAACGGCTGGTGTGAGAACGACTGGTGTGTGAACGGCTGGGATGAGAATGGCTGGGTTGTGAACGGGTGGGTTGTGAACGGGTGGGGTGAGAACGGGTGGGGTGAGAACGGCTGGGGTGAGAACGGCTGGGGTGAGAACGGCTGGGGTGAGAACGGCTGGGGTGAGGATGACTGGGGTGAGAACGGCTGGGATGAGAACGGCTGGGTTGTAAACGGCTGGGGTGTAAACGGCTGGGTTGTGAAGGGCTGATACAAGAACGGCCAACATGAGAATGGCTGGCACTAGAATGGCTGACATGAAAACAGTCGATATGTGAAGGACTAACATGTGAACAGCCAATGCTTTAACGGCTGCCATGAGAATGGATGATACAAGAACGGCTGCCATGAGAATAGCTGGCAGGAGAACAGCTGAAGTGAGGATGGTTGGCACAAGAAAGGCAGACAAGTGAACAACTGACATGTGGACGGCCAATGCGTGAACGGCTGATATGAGAACGGCTAACACATGAATGGCCGATATGTGAATGGCCGATATATGAACGGCCGATATGAGAACGGCCCATATGAGAACGGCTTATTCGTGAACGGCCGACATAGAACGGCTGACAAACGGCCGCTGTAGGCGCGTTGCGCGGTTTACGGCTGTATTTTTTCTGTCCCACTCCGCCGTGCGCCATGTTAAAAGACGAACGACCCGTCAGCAGCGGGAAGTGTATACCAGAACGTAATGAGTTCCCCTCACACACAAAAACACCCACTCGCAACCCGCTCTAATTAGTGACACGTATTATCATTCAAATTTCTCTCCCCCTCTCTATGCCATCCATCGTGTAGGGAGAGGGAGGAGAGGGAGACAATTTAATTGCATGGGGGTGCAGCCGAGTGGACTGATAAAGAATTCTGTATCTCATTTACATTGCAAACTTTCTCACCATAAATCTACAGCTTGCTTTTGTGATATGTTAGAATGAGAGACATTAACAAGGGAAATCTGTATTCTAAGACAAATTAGAAAGAGAGAGATTAATAACGGAAATCTGTATTCTAAGACAAATTAGAAAGAGAGATATTAACAACGGAAATCAGTATTCTAAGACAAATTAGAAAGAGGGACATTAACAGCAAAAATTTGTATTCTAAGACAAATTGATAAAAAATATAACAGAAGGGGGATGAGGTAGGGGGGTGAGAGTGAGGGGAAGGCGGAAGGGGTGTGGGGAGAGGGGGAGGGGAAAGGCGAGTGAGGGAGCGAGAGAAGGGAGAGGGGGAGGGGGAGAGGCGAGAGGGCAAAAAGGAGTGAGGGGAGGCAGGTGTGGGAAGTAAAAGAACTCTCACCTCGGTAAATGTGCAGGGGTGGGATTTCTATCTGAATTCATCACATAGATTCGATCACCACCCTTGTGGTGTAAAAGAACCTTGAGTAAGTCTGGTGAGAACCTCTAATGGTTAACTGGACGTTAAATCAAACCAACAAGCAAACAAGCAAGAGGGGAGGCAGATAAGGGAGAGGGTGAGGGGGGAGGGGGGAGGGGAGAGCGGAAAGAGAAGAGAAGAGAGGGAGAGAGGGAAGCGGGTGAGGGGAGAGGGGAAAGAGAGAGGGGAAGGGGGAGAGAGGGTGAGGGTGAGGGGATGCGGGTGGAGGGGAGGGGGTGAGGGACAGAAGGAATGATGAAGGAGAATGTGGTGATTGTATGGGATGTATTTCACTGCGAATTAGCGACAAGGTTGGGGAGTTACCTCAGTGGTAAAGATCACTGGACTTTAATCCAAAGGTTGTAGGATTTTGTGGGATCTAGTTCCACTGCAACCACCTTTCTCATTTACTTCTAGCAGTGGTAGATTTACTGCTGTATCAAAGACCAGTCCTTCTCATACCATGTCTATGTGGTGTGGTATACAACCACTTTTCTCCTTCATCCCCAGCAGTGGTAGACTTACTGCTATATCAAAGACCAGTCCTTCTCATACCATGTCTGTGTGGTGTGGTGTACAGCCACTCTTCACCTTCACCCCCGGCAGTGGTAGATTTACTGCTATATCAAAGACCAGTCCTTCTCATACCATGTCTATGTGGTGTGGGAAGCAAAAGAACTCTCACCTCGGTAGATATGTAGGGGTGAGACTTCTACCTAAATTCATCACATAGATTCGGTCAAACCCAAAGTAAGTCTAATAGAACATATTGGACATTAAACCCAAACAAACAAACTGCATAAGAAGCAAAAAGCAGTTTGGAACCACTGAATCTACTGAGCTAATATTTTCGTGATCCACCAATGGCATCGTGTTGCAGTTTGAACACCGAATTGCCGAGTAAACATGGGGATGGCATCGTGTTGCCATTAATCAACTGGCCCAGTAAACATGATGATGGCATCATGTTGCCGTTCACAGACTGGCCCAGTAATCATATTGATGGCATTGTGAAGCAGTTCACCAACTGGCCGAGTAAACATCATGACGGCATCATGTTGCAGTTCACCGACTGGCTGAGTAAACATGATGATGGCATCATGTTACAGTTCACCGACTGGCTGAGTAAACATGGTGATGGCATCATGTTACAGTTCACCGACTGGCAGAGTAAACATGGTGATGGCATCATGTTACCGTTCACTGACTGGCTGAGTAAACATGATGACGGCATCATGTTGCAGTTCACCGACTGGCTGAGTAAACATGATGACGGCATCATGTTGCAGTTCACTGACTGGCCCATTAAACATGGGGACGGCATTGTGTTGCAGTTCCCCTACTGGCTGAGTAAACATGGTGTTGCCGTTCACCGACTGGCCCAGTAAATATTGTGATGGCATGATGTTGCCGAGTTAACATGGTGACAGTTTCATCTTGCAGTTCACTGCTCGGCTGTGTAAATATGAGGATGGCATCATGGTACAGTTCACCAACTGGTCCAGTAAAGATGGGGACGGCGTCATGCCGCAGTTCACTGACTGACCCAGTAAACATGGGGATCTGCATGGAGTTGTCCCATTACACTAACTGCCATATAAGGAATAGAGTAGACCCAGTAGCCAATGACTGCATTCGCAGCAAACCCGACCTTCACCCTGACCTCCTTACATGATATTTATAGCCCCTTGGGACGGTTCTACAGTCGAGAGTTGACCTAGAATCTAGTGGGCCACAACCACCCTCGGATGGCGTCATGTTGCAGTTCCCTGCACTGTAAATATGGGGAGGGCATCGTGGTAGATCACTGAATGGCTGTGTAAACATGGGGATATTTGTTTTAAAAATGATGGCAAACTGAAAGCTGAAATTGTCAGGCCATCGTGAATGGGAGGCGCTCAGAACTCGAGTTATCAGCAAACTGTGAGAGATGTTTCTCAGCAATCCTGGTCTTACTTAACCCTTTAAGGACGGGTGCCTGTGACCGAGCTACTCCCGTAAGGACGGGTGCTGGTGGCAGTCTGTCTCGCGAGAGGACGGCAATATAATCGGCAAACTCATAATTCGAGTTCTTAATCATGTGATATGATACACAATCCTAAATATTTTATTCCTTTGGAACTAGAATACAAAATATGATGCCACATCAACATCTTGTGAAAATTTTATGAATATTGCACCTTTATTTCTTTGTTAAAACATTTGTGTAGATATTGAGACAATGCATGCCTCAAGGCATCATGCGTCTTTTGTGCGGTGATGCCTCCAGGCATCATGCATCTTTCGTGCGGTGATGCCTCCAGGCATTATTGCGTCCTTTAAGGGTTAAGGCAAGCAGCATTTTGTAAAGGAGAAATCATCTCAGAAATAAAAGTCTTGCAGGGTTAATTCAAAACGTGAAGATAGATCAGTAGACATTGTTGTGAACTAGTGAAACCACTGGTGGTAAAGACGCCTCTCTCAGTGCAGGGCAGCTGGAAGTCGGTCGTAGATCAACCCATGTCCGTAATTTATTGTCTGTTCTCTTGTCCGCTTCACGAGATTTATTCATCCTCTTCAGAGTGAACAAACTCGGTGCTTGATTGAGATTTACGGTTATCAATAAGATTATCGAAAAACGCTAAATAATTATCCCTGCGATCAGATGTGACATGGACAGTGACACCATTATCGATGAGGGAGTTGATTGTGAAGGGTTTATTTTAAATAGCTGCGCGATCAGAATGATAGGCCATATTGTCATTGTCAGCAAATTGACGTGGTAGGTGTACCATCAGGGATTGCGACAGAAACAAAGTTTCCAGAGGGAGTGACAGAGAAGAGGTGTCAGGAGGGAGTGATAGATGAGGTGTAATGAGGGAGTGTAACAGATGAGGAGATGTCAGGAGTTAGTGACAGATGAGGTGTCAGGAGGGTGTGACAGATGAGGTGTCAGGAGGGAGTGACAGATGAGGTGTCAGGAGGGAGTGACAGATGAGGTGTCAGGAGGGAGTGATAGATGAGGTGTCAGGAGGGAGTGACAGATGAGGTGTCAGGAGTTAGTGACAGATGAGGTGTAAGGAGGGAGTGACAGATGAGGTGTCAGGAGGGAGTGATAGATGAGGTGACAGAAGGTAGTGACAGATGAGGTGTCAGGAGGGTGTGACAGATGAGGTGATAGGAGGTAGTGACAGTGGCAAGGTGTCAGGAGAGTTTAGGTTGAGTTTAGGTTCAGCATCTGACATACAGTTACTATAGGCCTCGCAACCAAATTGGGGACTGAAAACTAGTTATTTTTGACTCGCTATCACTGCACGAAACCTACCGCATTACATATGTATGCAAAACGTGTCTAACAGTAGAATTTTTCGTCTAGAAGTTCGACCTGTTATCCGTCTCATAGACGCCTTATCTAGTGGCGTATATACATGTCCATGGTGCGGTCTTATATACGTCATATATACGCCTGATTCCGTTGTATATACACCACCATCCAATAGTTCCAATCTTTGCAACTTGGGGACACTACTGGTAGCATATTTCATTTGCCATTAACCATCCAAGTCTGTGTTATATGAAAATTGCAATCTTATATTACCAATTTATTTTATAAAAACCTAATTAAGTATAAATTGATTAATTACACATAGTAAACCTTGCATTATGTTGTTTTTTTAATTGTTTTTCTAATAGATCTTACTTTCAAACACCATTTCAATGTGTGGACAGTCAGGCTTACTATATAATGACCCTCTTCAGACTTGAGGTTGAATCCTGAAATCATCTTACACAAGCCGTCTCGTAGACGCCCCAAACGCAGGCGCGGATAAGAGGCGTATATAAATATAAACAATGCACGATACAGCCGATACGTGCGTTATCGTGATGGCGTATATATATGTAAAATGGTGGTTTTCATGCAGTGTATACAAAAGTTCTCATAATTTAGGCTGTAAAAAAGATACAGATTTACAAATGGTACCATATTATTGAGATTATGGGCTTTATTGTCAAAATGTCACTTTTTTGGCCTTGCTCACATATGTAAATAAAGTGTTCTATGTGAAAAATATCATGTCCTGGGTTTAATCATTATATCTCCTGCTCTGGGATCGGTGTAGAGAGTCAAAGGAACCTTGGTAAAACATTGAAAGGCAGATGAATTTCGTAAGAACAAAGAGCCAGAAGACAGGTGACTGCATCATGAACTAACAATGGCTCTGTCCCCTATAGAACCTTCACATTGTTACAAACAACCCCTGGTTAGTTTGCATGACCGCTAATTTTCCCTAATTACATTTACACGAAGCGTTGATTTAGACAACAGCCCACTTGTGGTTTGGCCATCCAGTTTCAGTTTGTATAAATCTCTTCTTTTTTTCAGTACTTCCTGTGGTGCTCTTTCTACCCCAATTGTATATAACACATGATGCATATTTACTACTAATTTGTGATAAACGATTCACAGTGCAGGGAAATCTGATTGTAAAGCTAGTTGCTTGTCTTGTACATTTTCTGATTATTATTCATTGTATTTTTGTTATTTTTAACAGTGAAACGATCGCTCCTAGACTCAGTCACATTCACAAGTTACTGACTTTTCATTTTTAGAGCGTGGTTGCATGTACAATATACATCGCCTAGAGGTTAGAATGATATCTGGTTAGAATGACCAGATATATTATCCTACTCCTAATATTTTAAATAAAAAGCGCCATAGGATTGTCATTGACTCAGCGTATTTGTCTGAGCGTTAAATAAAGAGTTATTTATGCACTGAAGTGAATAAAAAATGGACCAATCAGGGACGAGATAACAAAAGTAGATCCAGCAGCATTGATAAACGCGGCCATCCTCCGATGAGTGTCAACACGCTACTATTGTTAAGTCGTTAAAAAGGGGTAGGATAAATAGTAAACCAAACTGGAGTTAACCTGGTCAGTTTCATCTCACTCCGGCCAGGTCTGCTAAATTACTTCACTCGGCTAAGCCTTGCATAGTGATATGCAACCTGTCTGTCGTGAGATAAAACTGACCATGCTAACTCTCATTTGGTTTTTCCTAAAGATTCCAGCATACTGCATAAAAACTATCCCTTCACATTCTGCATGCTATTCACTGTGATATTGAGAACGAGCATACCTACATAACCTCCCCGATTATCACTCACTTTCTCCGCACACCCTACACCAACTCCCTGATTATCGCTCACATTCATCCACACACCCTACACTAACTCCCCGATTATCACTCACATTCTCCTCACACCCTACACAAACTCCTCAATTATCACTCACATTCTCCGCACACTCTACACTAACTCCCCGAATATCGCTCACATTCTCCGCACACTCTACACTAATTCCCCGATTATCGCTCACATTCTCACACCCTACACTAATTCCCCGAATATCGCTCACATTCTCCACACACCCTACACTAACTCCCCGATTATCGCTCACATTCTCCACACACTCTACACTAACTCCCCGATTATCGCCCACGTGTCACGTGACGGGTTGACGGTGACGAGACTTGGCGGGAGAGGGCCGGTGTCACTGGAGACACGCAGGGGGTCGGGCGGGGGCCGGGCGGGGGGCCGGGGGGGCCGGGCGGGGGTCTATCTCGGCCCGGTCTGTGTGGTCTCCAGGTGCCCGTTGAGCTGACTGAGAGTGCGGCGTGTGGCAGCAGTGAGGACACTCGACTTTCACCGACCCTCCCTGGACACGTATCGACTGTCACACACCAACCTGCCGGGCAGGGGCGGGGCTGAATGCAGCTGAATCAGCGACTTCCTGTACTGTGAGGCTTCCTGGAGACTCGGTTAGGAGAGTGCATAGACGTGGTACCAGTGAGGCTTCCTGTAGACTCTTTTAGGAGAGTGTATAGATGTGGTACCAGTCACGTTCTCTGTACACTCTGTTTGGAGAGTGAGGTTCTCTGTATACCATGTTTGGAGAGTGAGGTTCTCTGCATGCCACAACTCACGATGTTTTAGACGTACCATCTTTCTTCTGCTGTTATCTATGTTATATATGTTAAGCGGCCGACGAATATTAGGCATAAACTTCAGCGCAGTTTTACTTCAGGGACGACCGCAAATGGAGAGATGAGAAATCTGACATGTGTCAGGGGAGGAGTTATCATGTCATGTCCATTTACATGAAAACTACATGTTGAGTCACATTGGGTCATGTCGTGTTGTGTGATATGTTGCATTACGTTATGACGTGTGACTTTGTGTGACAGTGTGTGACATCAGGTAACACCGTGTGACGTCATTGTGACGTCGTGTCGTATCTCGTGACGTCATGTCATGTGTGACGTAGTCTGACATTGTGTGACGTTGGTTATACAAGGTTATGTATTCTGTCGTGATATGTTTTGTCATGTTTTGTCATGTTTTGTCACGTCGTGTCACGTCGCGTCACGTCGCGTCACGTCGCCTCACGTCGCCTCACGTCGCCTCACGTCGCCTCAAGTAGCCTCTCCTCCCGCACGGCACTTCTCCTGTCTTAACCTCACGTCGCCTCACGTCGCCTCACGTCGCCTCACGTCGCCTCTCCTCCCGCACGGCACTTCTCCTGTCTTAACCTCACGTCGCCTCACGTCGCCTCACGTCGCCTCACGTCGCCTCACGTCGCCTCACGTCGCCTCACGTCGCCTCACGTCGCCTCACGTCGTGTCACGTCGCCTCACGTCGGCTCACGTCGCCTCACGTAGCCTCTCCTCCCGCACGGCACTTCTCCTGTCTTAACCTGGCCGGAATCCTATTGGTCTTCCGTTTTATTTCTAGTGTCGTTTTGGTTTTTCATTAAGGAAGCAGGCCTGGAATTCCCTGAGGTAACCGGGCTCAGAGGGGGAGCAGATACCTGGATATCTGGGGGTGCGGCCCCCGCCCCGCCCCCCCCCCCCCCACGCACCTCGACTGATGAGTTTTTCTGAAGGGGGGAGGGGGGGGGATTGTACGGCGTTCTCAACGCATCACGTATCAGTGTTGTTATTGGAAGCCAAAGTGAACCCGCTGAAACCACAGATACCCGTTCACAAAACACCATTTCCGGATAAAGGATACACACATTTGATTGTATGCCGCATTAGTGTCAAAGTATTTGATTGGCTGCCGCCTATCCATGCATTACCCACACTGAGTATGTGCTATGAGAGTGAGGCTTCTCTTCACTCTCCTCATTATGGACACTGTGTATATGCCTTGAGAGTGAGACACTGACTATGTGCCTGGAGAGTGAGACTTCTCTTTACTGTCCTCACTGCTTACACTGTGTATGTGCCTGGAGAGTGAGGCCTCTCTACACTTTCCTCATTAGTTACACTGTGTATGTGCCTAGAGAGTGAGGCTTCTCTAGACTCTCCTCTTTACTTACACTGTGTATGTGCCTGGAGAGTGAGACTTCTCTTTACTGTCCTCACTACTTACACTGTGTATGTGCCTGGAGAGTGAGGCTTCTCTACTCTTTCCTCATTATTTACACTGTGTATGTGCCTGGAGAGTGAGGCTTCTCTAGACTCTCCTCTTTGTTTTGAGGAGAATAAAAAGTCCATGGCTGCACCGCTCCACAGGGAACGACTTGAAAAACGATATATAAAAGACGAGCGGTGCAGTGTGAATCCGCGAAACGTGAAGCTTCGTTAGCAGGGTCAGGCAAAGGGAGGGAGGCATGGTGGGATTCCCCTCTGTCTCTGTCCCTGTCTGTGTCACTGTCTGTGTCTGTGTCTGTCAGTCTCCCTGTCTCTGTCTCTGTCTGTATGTCTCCCTGTCCCTGTCTCTGTCTCCCTGTCCCTGTCTCTGTCTGTCTGTCTGTCTCCCTGTCTCTGTCTCTGTCTGTATGTCTCCATGTCCCTGTCTCTGTCTCCCTGTCCCTGTCTCTGTCTGTCTGTCTGTCTCCCTGTCTCTGTTTTTGTCTGTATGTCTCCATGTCCCTGTCTCTGTCTCCCTGTCTCTGTCTCTGTCCCTGTCTCTGTCACTGTCTGTGTCTGTGTCTGTCAGTCTCCCTGTCCTTGTCTCTGTCTCCCTGTCCCTGTCTCTGTCTGTCTGTCTGTCTCCCTGTCTCTGTTTTTGTCTGTCTGTCTCCCTGTCTCTGTTTTTGTCTGTATGTCTCCATGTCCCTGTCTCTGTCTGTATGTCTCCCTGTCCTTGTCTCTGTCTCCCTGTCCCTGTCTCTGTCTGTCTGTCTGTCTCCCTGTCTCTGTTTTTGTCTGTCTGTCTCCCTGTCTCTGTTTTTGTCTGTATGTCTCCATGTCCCTGTCTCTGTCTGTATGTCTCCCTGTCCTTGTCTCTGTCTCCCTGTCCCTGTCTCTGTCTGTCTGTCTGTCTCCCTGTCTCTGTTTTTGTCTGTATGTCTCCCTATCTCTGTCTCTGTCTGTATGTCTGCCTGTCTCTGTCTCTGTCTGTCTGTCTCCCTGTCTCTGTTTTTGTCTGTCTGTCTCCCTGTCTCTGTCTCTGTCTGTATGTCTCTGTCTCTGTCTGTATGTCTCCCTGTCTCTGTCTCTGTCTCTGTCTGTCTCCCTGTCCCTGTCCCAGTCTCTGTCTGTATCTCTCCCTGTCCCTTGTAGGGCTATGAGCCGTTTACTGTCATCGGATGTTGTCGGGCGTCGTCAGGCTTCTTCGGGCATCGTCGGGCTTCATCGGGCGTCGTCGGGCATGGTCGGGCATGGTCGGCGGCTCCTTCAGCATCTTCCTGTTACCATAGTAACTCGCAGTCACACATGTGACGGGCGTTGAGGCGGTCTTTGTTTTACGTTGGAGGTTTGTTTCTGACAGACGTCTTTGTTTTATATGTAGGTTTGTCTCGGGCAGACCTCGCGGGGAGTCGGCGCCGCTCTCCCGGGACGGGCGGCAGGAGAAGCGGCTTTTTATCAGCCCGTATTCTCCGCCGAGTTTTTATTATTTCTGTATGTGTTCTTGTTAAACTGTGTTCTCTCTAGATGTTTGTTATTTAAGTATGTATTCTTCTAAAACTGGGTCCTCGATGTTTCTTGATTCTGTATTTATTCTTGCAAAACTGTGTCGTCTGTAGGTGTTGGTTATTTCTGTATTCTCTTCCAACTATGTCCTTTGTAGATATTTATTCAACAACCAGGAAACCTTTGCCTACAAATGATAAAAGATATGCAACTATATTCAATCCTAACACGGTAGAGAAAAAAATGTGTTCGTAGGTGTTTAGTTTAACCGAGCGAGTGAAGGCAGCGATCTCTGGAATCGCCAACACAAAATGGCGTGTATGTGAGATGTTATCTCATAGGAATATCTCCTGCCTATAATTTTGCATCTTGGAAGCAATAATCTGGTGAAATATGAAATAATAGCTCACATATAGGCCATTTTGTGTTGGCGATTACGGAACTCGCTGCGTTTCTCGCTTGGTGTGTCTCCAGCCTAATATAACACTGGGAGGAAATACAACTTTATTATCCACCTAATACAAGGTGTCCATAGAAAACACAGGCAGCGTGTATGGACATACCCGGCGCATTCGGATATGTTGTATGCTCCGGGTGGCGCATACGGAAAAATAGTGCGTATGGAAAAAATAGTGCAAAACTAAAACGAACTGACATCGACATGTCACTTGTCCAGAAAAGGTGGATAATAAATACAATATAGACTGGTTTCAGATAAAAGCGGTTGTATGCTCCTCGGAGTTGACTATGCGCAATATCGTCGCATACGCTCGGATATTACTATGCGTCAACTCCTCGGAGCATACGGCCGCTTGTATCTGAAACCAGTCAATATTGTGTATATACCTGATATTCAGAAAAATACACTTGTCTATGTCTCACCATCTAGACTCTATGCCTATTTGTAAACATTGTAGACTGAGGTATCATGCATAGACACACAAAGCCTATTTGTAAACATTGTAGGCTTAGGTATCATGAATAGATACACACGCAAAGCCTATTTGTAAACATTGTAGGCTGAGGTATTATGCATAGGCACACTGTAATCTGTAACCCATTTGCACGCAGTCAAGTTACTATTTCTGCAACTGCTTGAGTCTAGGATCCAAACATAAGCTGGCTACTAACAGGCAGGTAGAATTCCCTGGGTGGACTGCTGGCAGAGGTTGAACGCTGGTTTTTGATTGCATCATAGGAAGCGGGGGACAAATTATCAAAGTGCCAACGGACATCGCCATAATTCCGATGTGGTTATCACAAGCAATAAACCTCAACGGGCTATCAAACTGATACAATTGAATAAGAAGAGAGAAATATGATTAATGATAACATATCATAGCTGAAACGGGTTTTTTTCATAAGAAAGCTGAACTCGGTTTATCAATCCAGAAAAAAAAACAGGTCCATAGTCAAAGTAGTAACTTGTCTATTCTGTACGAACATGTGAACAATCCACCGATGCACAATTGTATATCCAATAGACCACACTTGCTCACTCCAACGATGAACAATAACTGGAAAAAGAAAACATACCAGAACCTCACACCAAATAGTTCTTGCAATACCCTGGAAAACTCGGAAATAAATGCATAATAGATGCATAAAATGAAGCACCAAAAACATCTATCCACCAGATATAGTGAAGGGATAGGGTTTTTGCAGTAAGATGGAAGTCTATATATGACCATTCTAACCTCTAGGTGATGTGTATATAGACAATAATGGTCAGTTTTGTGGATAGAAGACCGTAAACCGCAAGAGGTTGACATGTAGTAATACACGAGCGCTACCGAGTGTATCAAGACATCAATCTCGAGTGGTTTACAGAGCCGCCTGTCCACAAAACCATCGTTTGTTGCATTTAGTATCCATCTTTTAGAATAAGTTAAACCCAGTAATTACCACATTAAAGAGTATAATAATAGGGACCATTTCTTCGCTCTATAGCACTAAGGGACTATTTTCCCCGTATACCATGGTTTTGAGGCCGTATACCACAGCTATGAATCCGTATACCACAGTTATAGTATCTGACAGGTTTTATGCAATGAGCGCCCATTCATATTCAATACAGGTGTTGCCGTTCAGCGCCGCCTAACGGCCCACTGTCTCGTTACGCGGCCTCTCGGACAAACACGGCCGAGTCCGGCGGTATTCATGTAGAGACACATCAATCACACCTAAAGTGTGAACGGTGGGTGTGATTGTAGGAGTGTTGGTTTTGGACAGATTGGACTGCTAGAACAATTAAAGGCATTGTATCAACGAGTCTGGACTATCAAAACTTTATACTTAATAATTGTTTTGGTTTAAACTTGGAGAAGATAAGCATATGAAAGATAGACCTGCCAATATATTAATGTGTATTCAATTTTGTTGATCCTATGTTATCTATGCTATATCTAAAGTATTACTGAGGCAATATGCATGTATGACACATGAGATTTGAGCTGGAATACCATAGAATACGATGCAATCGCTATTATCTCTCTGGAAACAATATACAAGGGTATTATAAACGTATTACGAGTATCCAATGCTAAAGTATACGTTACCAGGTGAATGTTAGGCTTCAGCCGTGGTGTAACTAAGCAGATAAGGTGCGACAACGGCCTACGGAAAAGGCCTATTGGGGCTTTGTATACGATGGATGATAAATAGCATGTGAGTACGCTCTAAGAAGCCAGTCACAGAGCGGGGCTTGGAGACGGAGTTGCTGTCACGTGACCCGGAGCTGGTGGTGCATGAAGTGACTGTCACATGTTGTGACAGCGGCTTGCGGCAGCTGTCAACTCCCATGACAGTCTCTGAGAGCCGCTGTCACTGCTGTCACTGCCTGTATTTGTCTGGAGGCGTTTTTCCCGACTCGGCTTCCTCTGTTGCAGAAGTCACATTCGCTCCAGAGGTATGCGGACGTCACGGCCTCTGAGGCACCTCGGCCCCCGTTTCGCGGAGTCATCTCGGCCCCCTCGCGGCCGCGTTTCGCGCCCCCTTAACAGGGTTACTGGAGAACTCGACCCGAAACGAACTTAGTTGTCAGGAGAACTCGACCCGTTTTGAAGAAATCGTTTGGAGAACTTGACCCGTTTCAGATACTTAGGGAGATTATATTTTCATATAGAAGGAAAGGTCTGACTAGTTAGCGATAGAGTAAAGGATAGGGTTAAGGTGATTAAGTAAAGGGCTAGGGATAGGGTTAGGGCTAGGGATAGAGTTATGGTTAAGGTTTGTGCTGGGTTGGGGATAGGGGAAGTTCTGTAAATAACATCGATTCCCATCGAGTTTTATAACATGTACAAGCATGGTGGGTCATTATACATTTATCATATACCCAGAATTAATCAAATATTACCACACACTGCTGATGTTTCAACGTGTGCAGTATTACAGTGTACTGCACAGGGTTCAGTATACAATTTATACTGCATAGGGAGCAGCAGTACGTATGTTTTCCAGTGGATGTTATTGGATGTTGGTAGTGTTTTCTCCAATGGACATTTATTTTGTATGGAGGTGGGCGTTATTTATTGGCCTTCAGTATTCACGATTCAGGGACACAGAGTCTGGATCAAAGTCGTACCGAGCGTGACCTGTCATTAAACTGCCCAACATGAGATGGCAAGAGTTCTCTTTTACGTCGTAGGTTCAATCCACTGAATAAAATATAAGCAAGTAATCTATATACTAAGATTAGAGGGTCGCTGACAAAAGTGTATGCAGTCGTACATCGTGCATGCAAAAACACATCGTGTATGCAGACGTATATCGTGTATGCATACGCACATCGCTTAAGGCACATAGCCATTGTGCTATGGAGGCAACCTGCCCCCCTGACGCTATCCAAAACACCAGGTGGCAGGACCAGTTATCAATGAATTTTATCAGAAATATTTTTTTGGGCTTGCCATGTAGGAATTCTAGCCTCGTCTCAATATTGTCTATAGATTGTAACAATTCATAACAGTGGTTGGCCTCCAAATACAGTGACGCTACCTCACAATTTCCTGGCGGCTGATGGCAAAACTAGCAATCACTTTGTGCCTTATTTGCACACATCGTGTATGTCGTGTATGCAGACGCAGATCGTGTATGTAGACCCAGATCGTGTATACAGACACACATCGTGTATGCAGACGCACATCGTGTATGCAGATGCAGGTCGTGTATGTAGACGCACATCATGTATACATACACACATAGTGTACACAGACTTATAGCGTGTATGCAGACACACATCTTGTGTGTAGACGCACATCGTGTATGCAGACATACATCGTGTATGCAGACGCAGATCGTGTATGTAGACGCACCTCGTGTATGTAGACACACATCGTCTATGTAGACTCATTTCGTGTGTACAGACACACATAATATACACAGACTCATATCGTGTATGCAGACACACATCGTGTGTGTAGATTCATATCGTGTATGCAGACACACATTGTGTATATAGACGCACCTCGTGTATGTAGACACACATCGTCTATGTAGACTCATTTCGTGTGTACAGACACACATAATATACACAGACTCATATCGTGTATGCAGACACACATCGTGTGTGTAGATTCATATCGTGTATGCAGACACACATTGTGTATATAGACACACATAGTATACACAGACGCACCTCGTGTATGCAGACACAGCTCGTGTGTGCAGGCAGATCTCGTGTATGGTGAATGGTATCTGAGAATAGATCGCTAACAGCGAGAGACATGATTCAGTGGCCGCTGTCTGGGACGTTTATCTTCCTGTGCTACAAGACAAGGTTCGCTGAATTAATCATGAGATGGGAAGGACTGGTCGTCTACTTCTCCCCATAACTCATCACAAATAATCACCTCCCAAAGAAAATAATCTACGAGACATCAGATTCTACCATAACCCATAACTCATCACAAATAACAACAGCCAAGAGAAAATAAACTACAACGTAACCAAATTCTACCATAACCCATAACTTATAATGAATAATCACCTCTAAGAGAAAATAATCTGTGAGATACCAGATTTTACCATAACCCATAACTCATAACAAATAATCTCCTCCGAAAGTAAATAAACTACAAAGTAACCAGATTCTACCATAACTCATGAGTTATAATAAATAATCACTTCCGAGGTAATTAAACTGCAACTACCAGATTTCACCATAACCCTTAACTCATCACAATCACTTCCAACAGAAAATAATCTGCGATATACCAGATTCTACCAAAACCCATAATAAATAATAAATATTCTCTTCCATAGGAGATGATCACCCCCCATAATGACACATGTCTATCCGCCCCCATAACAACGCATGTCTATCACACCCCATAACGGCACATGTCTCTCATCCCCCATAACGACATATGTCTATCAACCCCATAACAACACATATCTATCACACCCCGTAACGACACATGTCTCTCATCCCCCAT
Organism: Alentia gelatinosa; assembly: GCA_950022655.1. Taxonomy (NCBI): domain Eukaryota; kingdom Metazoa; phylum Annelida; class Polychaeta; order Phyllodocida; family Polynoidae; genus Alentia; species Alentia gelatinosa. The sequence continues at coordinate 2,159,327 of OX465591.1, read as the reverse complement.
AACGACACATGTCTCTCATCCCCCATAACGACACATGTTTATCACACCCCATAATGACATGTCTCTCATCCCCATAATGACACATGTGTATCACATCCCATAATGACACATGTCTCTCACCCCCCATAACAACACATGTCTATCACACCCCATAATGACACATGTTTGTCACCCCCCATAAGAACACATGTCTCGCACCCCCCATAACGACACATGTCTATCACCCCCCATAACAACACATATCTATCTCCCCCCATAGCAACACATGTTGATCAGGCCCCATAACAACACATATCTATCACCCCCATATCAACACATGTGTATCCCTATAATGACACATGTCTATTACCCCTCATATCAACACATGTCTATCTCACCCCCATAGCGACACATGTCTATCACCCCCTAAATATAACGACACGTGTATATCACCCCCCATTAATATAATGACATGTGTTTATCACCCCATTAATATAACGACATGTGTATAATACCCCCCTTAATATAACGACATGCGTATATCAACCCCATTAATATAACGACAGGCGTATATCACCCCCATTAATATAACGACACATGTATATCACCCCCATTAATATAACGACACATGTATATCACCCCCATTAATATAACGACATGCGTATATCACCCCCCCTTAATATAATGACACACGTATATCACCCCATTAATATAAGGACACGTGTATATCACCCCCATTAATATAACGGCATGCGTATATCACCCCCATTAATATAACGACATGTGTATATCACCCCCATTAATATGACGACACACGTATATCACCCCCATTAATATAACGGCATGCGTATATCACCCCCATTAATATAACGACATGTGTATATCACCCCCATTAATATGACGACACACGTATATCACCCCCATTAATATAACGGCATGCGTATATCACCCCCATTAATATAACGACATGTGTATATCACCCCCATTAATATAACGACACGCGTATATCACCCCCTTTAATATAACGACACGCGTATATCACCCCCATTAATATAACGACACGCGTATATCACCCCCTTTAATATAACGACACGCGTATATCACCCCCATTAATATAACGACACGCGTATATCACCCCCTTTAATATAACGACACGCGTATATCACCCCCATTAATATAACGACACGCGTATATCACCCCCATTAATATAACGACACGCGTATATCACCCCCTTTAATATAACGACACACGTATCTCACCCCCTTTAATATAACGACACGCGTATATCACCCCTGTGCACTGTGGACTTGGCGCCGCTGCCTGCTTCTCGGCTTATCTCAGAGATCTGGCCGAGCCTCTTGATCCGGCATAAATCTGGCCGTGATCCGCGATGTGCGCGACTCATCTACATACTGATCTGTATGTTATGTAGATGGGGACCCGTATTAACGAGGAGTGCTGGATTAGTGTGCCGTCATCCATGCAAGGATCTTTGGTGGATGGCTGTGGGAGATAAGAAAGAAAAACACAACTCACACACGTATATGTATATGTATATAACATTGACCTCATTACATAATAAAGAAGAGTGACACAGGAGTTGGCGGTAATTAATTACATAGTAATTAACAAATATCAGGCTTTATTCAATTTGATATACAACGAGTATAAAACTCATAAACCTGCCACGATATGATACATACAATTGGGCTACATCCCAAAATTTTGAATTTTAAATTTTTTCAATCGAATAAAAAAATACAAGTGAGTTGGTCAAGGTTGGTCATTCGGTATTTATATTTATATTTATATATCTAGATATATAATAATATGTGAAACCATAGTTATGGTGATAATACGGGGTAGATTTATGAGTTGTTTCGGAGAAATTCGTTCTGAACGCGCTGGTACGGCTCGTTCAGAACAAATTTCTCTGAAACAACGAGTAAATCTATCCGGTATTGGCACTATCACTATGGTTTCATATTATTATATACCTTAATTCGGTCTTAATTCGCTAAAACTGACCGTAATTCGACGTCAAAGACGATGTGTTCGTTAGCAGACATGCCGGAAGTTGACAACCGGAAGTGATCATCGCGCAGGCGCGAATTCATTATACCGCCGCATAAATTAACGCACGGTCACCCTATCTAAGCTATCTAAAATGTATTACATAGTTTGTTATCGTATTCCACCTCGATGTTTGATGTATTTTCACACTCGTTCCGTGGTTTCTGTACGAAGCCTCAGAACTCGCCAAGTGAAGGGATCCACCATTTTTAAATCTTGTGCCTAGAATTCTGTTGTCGGCCTCTCGACCAATCAAAATGCGTTATTTCGTCAAAGCGTGCAGTCTGTCAGCCAAAGCGTGCAGGTAAGGTTCAAAGGATGCAGTCTGTTAGCCAAAGTGTGCAGTCTGTCAGTATCCAAAGGCACCGGTACAAAGATTCACGGCGTACAGTGCATTCTGTGTACACTAACTGTACCCCCAGGAGCAGTACGTATTAACACTGAGTTAGTGCATAGGTATGTAATAATATATAATATATATAATAATATATATATAATATATACCAAGTGTCAATATACCTCCCTCCACATTAACAGCTGTTACAATACCCTCCCTCCTACTAACAGCTGTTACGATACCCTCCCTCCTACTAACAGCTGTTACAATACCCTCCCTCCTACTAACAGCTGTTACAATACCCTCCCTCCTACTGACAGCTGCTACAATATCCTCCCCTTACTAACAGCTGTTACAATATACTCCCTCCTACTAACAGCTGTTACAATATCCTCCCTCCTACTTACAGCTGCTACAATACCCTTCCCCCTACTGACAGCTGTTACAATACCCTCCCTCCATATCATCAGCTGTTACAATATCCTCCCCTTACTAACAGCTGTTACAATGCCCTCCCCCTACTGACAGCTGTTACAATATCCTCCCTCCTACTAACAGCTGCTACAATATCCTCCCTCCTAATTACAGCTGTTAAAATACCCTCCCTCCTACTTACAGCTGTTACAATATCCTCCCCCTACTGACAGCTGTTACAATATCCTCCCCTTACTAACAGCTGTTACAATGCCCTCCCCCTACTGACAGCTGTTACAATATCCTCCCTCCTAATTACAGCTGTTACAATACCCTCCCTCCATATTATCAGCTCTTACAATACCCTCCCCCCACATTTTAGCAGTTTCCGGGAAGTTTCTCGGCGCATGCGTTGTGGAGGCTGTGTAAGGTCTCACATCATAGTCTGCTGTAATTCTGGTCAGATGAAAGCTGACCAATGTCTGCCTAAATACACCAGCAGCAAAACTAGATATTCAATTAGCCAGCAGAGAATTGGATTTCTGTCCGACCTTGCTTCATTTATTGACGTTCATTAGTGGCAGATTCAGTCGGAGAAAACTGGCGCCATGTTGAAAGTAGTCTTTATTAAGTACGAAGTGTTTCTCACACCCGACATGACTGTCACAGTTTGCGATATCTCTGACATGTTCAAAGTCGTCTTAATAAGTACCGAGTGTTTCTCACACCCGACATGACTGTCACAGTTCGCGATATCTCTGAGATGTTCAAAGTCGTCTTGATTAAGTACCGAGTGTTTCTCACACCCGACATGACTGTCACAGTTTGCGATATCTCTGAGATGTTCAAAGTCGTCTTGATTAAGTACAAAGTGTTTCTCACACCCGACATGACTGTCACAGTTTGCGATATCTCTGACATGTTCAAAGTCGTCTTGATTAAGTACCGAGTGTTTCTCACACCCGACATGACTGTCACAGTTCGCGATATCTCTGAGATGTTCAAAGTCGTCTTGATTAAGTACCGAGTGTTTCTCACACCCGACATGACTGTCACAGTTTGCGATATCTCTGACATGTTCAAAGTCGTCTTGATTAAGTACCGAGTGTTTCTCACACCCGACATGACTGTCACAGTTTGCGATATCTCTGACATGTTCAAAGTCGTCTTGATTAAGTACTGAGTGTTTCTCACACCCGACATGACTGTCACAGTTCGCGATATCTCTGAGATGTTCAAAGTCGTCTTGATTAAGTACCGAGTGTTTCTCACACCCGACATGACTGTCACAGTTTGCGATATCTCTGAGATGTTCAAAGTCGTCTTGATTAAGTACCGAGTGTTTCTCACACCCGACATGACTGTCACAGTTCGCGATATCTCTGAGATGTTCAAAGTCGTCTTGATTAAGTACCGAGTGTTTCTCACACCCGACATGACTGTCACAGTTTGCGATATCTCTGACATGTTCAAAGTCGTCTTGATTAAGTACCGAGTGTTTCTCACACCCGACATGACTGTCACAGTTCGCGATATCTCTGAGATGTTCAAAGTCGTCTTGATTAAGTACCGAGTGTTTCTCACACCCGACATGACTGTCACAGTTTGCGATGTCTCTGAGATGTTCAAAGTCGTCTTGATTAAGTACGAAGTGTTTCTCACACCCGACATGACTCACAGTTCACGATGTCTCTGAGATGTTCAAAGTCTTCTTGATTAACCCTTTAAGGACGGGTGCTGGTGGCAAATTTACCGCCAAGGGCAGGCACATATTCGTCAAAACCCATATTTTGTGCCTTTAATCATCTGATACGATACATGATCCTAAATTTTTTTTTTTTTTTCTGAAAAGGAAATACCAATTATGGTGTTAGATAACACCGGAGCATACAGATGTATCCACCATACTAGGGAGTGTGTATGGACATACCCGAAGCATACAGATATATCCACCTAGTACAAAGTGTCCACAGAAAACACATAGGGAGTGTGTATCACCATACCTGGAGCATACAGATATATCCACCTAATACAAAGTGTCCATAGAAAACACATAGGGAGTGTGTATGGCCATACCCGGAGCATACAGATATATCCACCTAATACAAAGTGTCCATAGAAAATACATACGGTGTGTGTATGGACATACCCGGTACATACAGATATATCCACCTAATACAAAGTGTCCATAGAAAATACATAGGGATTGGGTATCACCATTCCTGGAGCATACAGATATATATCCACCAAATACAAAGGGTCCATAGAAAACACATAGGGAGTGTGTATCACCATACCCAGTGCATACAGATGCATCCACCTCTTACAAAGTGTCCATAGAAAACACATAGGGAGTGTGTATCACCATACCTGGAGCATACAGATATATCCATCTTATACAAAGTGTCCATAGAAAACACATAGGGAGTCTGTATGGACATACCCGGAGCATACAGATATATCCACCTAATACAAGATGTCCATAGAAAACGCATAGGGAGTGTGTATCACCATACCTGGAGCATACAGATATATCCACCTAATACAAAGTGTTCATAGAAAACACATAGGGAGTGTGTATCACCATATCTGGAGCATACAGATATATCCACCTAATACAAAGTGTCCATAGAAAATACATAGGGATTGGGTATCACCATTCCTGGAGCATACAGATATATATCCACCAAATACAAAGTGTCCATAGAAAACGCATAGGGAGTGTGTATCACCATACCTGGAGCATGTACAGATATATCCACATAATACAAAGTGTTCATAGAAAACACATAGGGAGTCTGTATGGACATACCAAGTGCATACTGATATGTTGTATGTACTGGGGCGCACATACAGAAAAAATAATGCTATAAATTTCAAGGTCTTTTCTCGGGTTCAAATAAACAAATCACATTCCTTTCAAAAAGGATTTTCTTCACTTCCTGTGTGCAATATGGCTACCATATCATACCGGAAGTTATTCTCTACCACACAGACATCTACTTCCTGTGTGCAATATGGCTGCCATATTATACCGGAAGTGGTTCTTTGCCACACAGGCCTTTACTTCCTGTGTGTAATATGGCTGCCATAGTAAACCGGAAGTTGTTCTTTGCCACACAGGCCTTTACTTCCTGTGTGTAATATGGCTGCCATAGTAAACCGGAAGTTGTTCTTTGCCACACAGGCCTTTACTTCCTGTGTGCAATATGGCTGCCATATCATACCGGAACTTAATGCATCTTAAAACATACAAGCGATTTCGTCAATTCATATTTTGGCTAACGATTCCTAGCTGCCGTCGTGCCCCCTAGCGGGTGAACGGGAAACCATCATTATCTCGTGGTAAACATTTCGTATGACACAGGTGTTTGAGCTGATCATCAGCGATCAGAACTATTTGGATTGACACCAGCGAAGGTTGGGATCTCATTACCTTCTCACGAGACTAGCAGATTAACAAAACTACATTACTAAACTTTGATTTCGGCCTGGCGCAAAATAAATCATAAGAGAAAAGGTACTTTTTCCTATAGATCAACAAAAAAGAAGAACAGATTCTAGTTTTTCCCTCCACGAGATTCTCACTCTGTGGCTCTTCAGTCTCCAAGCCTAAGTTTGGTTCACTCTGTCTCTATGTGCGGAAGCATCTCCAAGCGGATCCTACCAGAATCATAGTTTTTTAGATACGGTATGTAACAAACCCAACCAAGTAGGGGCACCATCTGACGGTCTCATATTACAGAAACAAAGGCGTCGGGATTGGCAGCAACAACTTCACAGATTTGGCAGCAGCCTCTCGCAGACTTGGCCAGAGTTGATGCCAAAGACTTTTGCCGACATTTATAAACAGTTTCTCCAATACTACAAAATGTATGCATTTATATAATATACATTGCTGAATGCTTCGTTTATCATCATTGGAAGATCTGTACACAGACATAAAAGCGTTGTGGTAGTGAGTATTTTGACTGACAATTCTTTGGTCATGGATTTAAAGGCTCTGTATTTGTATTCTTTCAGGAATCCTACAGGAGGATTATGAAACCGAGAGGCCTTTGGAGTACCGTGAAAACGATGGGGAAAAATCTTGTGAAGATACAATAGTGGTAGGTAGAAGTTTAAATTCTCTAATTTATATCACCACAATTAGACCTGTAATGGAGTATGCATCCTTTATTATTGATGGGTCGACTAATGTTGATACCACAAAATTGCAGAGACAACAAAATAGAGGACTACGTATAATAACTAGGAAAAGGACAATTGAGCTTAGCACAGACCAATTGCATAAAATCTGTGCGATTGAGAAGTTACAAGTAAGAAGAACCCGTCAACTATTGAGTATGATGTATAAACTTGCCCAGGACGTAGAAAACCTAGACCTAGTCAACAGGGTAACAAGAAGTGACCTCAAGCTTAACTTATTGACCCAACCTCATAAAACAAGCAGTTATGAAAAAAGCCCAGACTTCAGGGGAACAAAGCTCTGGAATAGTCTGAAAACCGAGATACAGATGCTACCCACAAAAAAGTCCTTTAAATGGGCGGTTAAGAAGGAGATAGTACACTAACGAAATTGAATAGACTGACCCTGATGCGCTGGAGAAAGGTTTTCTAACTTGTTGGAGTACCCAATCCCGATGGAATGTTGTATATCATATCATACCATATCATTATCATATAATCAACTTGTGTATCTTGGAGTTGTAATCACATATGTAAGAGCAGTGTGAATCACCATCCATGGAAGAACTGTCCCATGACAGATGGGATGTTTGACTGAAATTTTAAAAAAAATCAAAAAAATCATAAAGATACAATTGTGATACGTACCAGTTTACTATGTCTCAACATTTTCAGGTTATTTTGTGAAGTTACAATAGTGGTACATACCGGTTTACGGTACCTCAACGTTATTAAGTTTAACTTGTGACCTTACAATAGTGTTGCATACCGATTTACTAGATATTAACATTCTCAATAGTTACAATAGTGTTAGGTACGGCATTAATTTATCTTAACATTCTCTACGGAACTCGCCTCGTTCCGTATAAACCGTAAATTGCCATCTCTTTTTGTGAATTATACAAGCATAGGAGGTCGTTCTATATTCACTATATACTCGAAATTTATAAATTTATTTTTCTAATTTAGCCTAACAATTAATATTTTAGTCAACGCGTACGGGGAAGTGTTCCTATTTTTACGTTATATGGCGAAACAGTGCGTATTTACAGTATATACAGCATGGGTATATAGTAAAATAGTGGTACGTACTGGTTTACTACATCTCAACATTCTCAGGTTTAATCTATAATGCTACAATTGTGATACGTACCAGTTTACTGCACCTCGGCATTCTCAAGTTTAATGTGTGACTTTACAATAGTGGTACGTACTGGTTTACTACATCTTAATATTCTCATGGGTTTAATGTCGGTTTGATGTTACAATAGTGTTTCGTACTGGTTTGCTACATTTTAATTATCTAATGTGTAACTTTTTATTTTTTCATATTTAAAAAAAAAATTATTTATTGGTCGTAATTCAACTACAGCGGTTGGTTTTAAATCACGGCCGAAACAATCAAATGGCCTCGTATAATCAATTGTTTTCAAATCAACATAGTATTACATGATGAATAATATCAATGATGAAGAAGGTGAGGAGTACAGTAAATGACTGGGTAGTAATAAGAATAAAGCTATGTTAGCAGAGTCTCAGTGTAAGAAAGCCATGAACCATAGGGATGTGGCCTGAGTCACTGCTAGCGTTCAAATCTTAAAATTTAGTTTGTTAGGATACATACCTTATAAATGTAACAATACCAGGTAAATCACGTTCAAGTGGCAATTACCTATGAAATGTATGGTAGGATCTGACCTGCCTTTTATAAGCCGTTTTACTAGGTTTTGTCTTAACATCTTCAGGGAGAGAGTTCCACAATCGGCAACCCCTATAACCCGGCGATTTTTTATAAAATTCTGTTTTGGGCTTTCTTAGTCCAAAAAGCAGCTTGTTTTGTGATCTTAGTACTAGCCCAGCAACTTCATCGTCCTGACGTTTGGGGACATCTAGAGAGCCAAACTCATTTAGATACACCTTCCTCATGTAAGTGAGCATCATCTCATTTCTTCTTCTGTCTAAATATGAGGTTTTTGTCTTATCATGAAGCTGTTCTGTGACATTACAAAAGTGGCATATTCCAGTTTACTATATCTCAACATTCTCATGGGTTTAACTCATAGCGTTACAATCCTGCTATTTACTGGTTTACTACATCTCAACATTCTCAGGTTAATGTGTGATGTTACGATAGTGGAGGGTTCTGTATCTCAACATTCTCAAGTCTAATTTATGGCCTCTCAATAGTGGTATTCACCAGTTTATTGTATCACAACCTTCTCGTAGGTTTAACAAGTAATATTACAATAGTGGTACATACAGGTTTACTACCATCTTAATATTCTCATGTTTAACGTATGATGTTACAATAATCGTATGAAGCGGTTTACTGTGTCTCCATATTCTCAGGTTTAAAGTGTGAAAGTCTGACAATTGTGTTACTTACCAGTTTACTACATCTCAAAATTCTCATGGTTTAACTTGTAGATACTTTTTTCCCATATATTGTTGAAAGATCATGTGCAATTTTTACTGAAGGCTAGCTGATGTTGAAGCCATCATTTCGCTCTTGATATTCAGTCACTTTTCACACGGGTATGACGACATATGGCGGAGGCTAAACGCATCAACCTATGTTGCTAAGGAGACTTATAAATGGGTCACTTTTACTGTGGCGACCTCTACATGGGCAACACATGAACTGAACACGATTTTATCAGAGTGCAAGTTTACCAGTCGTTTTAGTCCTATGCGTTAGATTATTTGATTCAAACTGGTCACCTTACTAATCATACTGACGGAGAAATACAAGCTATAACGGATATACAGTAAAACTCCGCTTAAGGCTCCACCCTCCATTCCCAGCAAAGTGTCCTCTTAAGCGGGGTTAAAATAAACTAAATAAGACTGTCTGTTTTGAGCAGATTGTCCCTTTAAGCAAGGTGCCCCCTTAAGCAGGGTGACCCCTTCAGCGGGGTTAAAATTAACTAAATATGACTTTCTGTTCCGAGCAGACTGTCCCTTTAAGTGGGGTGTTCCCTTAGGCGAGGGGTCCCGGAAGCGGGGTTTTATTGTATTTACGTTGACACTGCCAGCGGTGTTGGTATGTTTTTCCAACGTTCGCCGTAACGGCAAAACAAACGAAAAGATTTTATAACTACTACCAGTTTGTTGGCCTCACATCTCGGTACAGGCCCGTTTCCATTGGCCGACGAAGATTGCTTAGACTCTTTGAGTTACACAGAAAGTCTGTCGGTGGTACCACTGACTGTGTGTGGTATAGAAAAATTGCTGAGGGTAGTAATTTCACTCAGTGACCTAGCTTTTACTCAGTAGTGGGTGGTGCCACATTTAATAATCTAAGCATGTAGAAAAAGTCGTGAGGCATTTCACGACCTTGTTTGTTTCCATTGACCGATATTGGGTCAACAGTGCCAAAAGTCCGTTGGTGCTTCCTGACTGTAGATCGGTGACGGGAAATCGGCCAATGTAAACGGGCCTTATTGGGCTAGAAATCCTGACGTCAAAACTTAACAAAACATGATCCTATCTCGGCCAAACTGTGTCAATTTATGCCAAACGTCGTGTTGGTAGAGCTAAGGGAAGCCACACGAATTCTGGATTAGTTAATTTAAACTTCCACACCCATCTGAAGCCCTGCTGTGACTAGAAGAAGGTGAACATTATACGCATTATACGCAGGAGATTTGATAGTAAAGGGGGGCATCCACCAACCACGACAAGGCTATGACAATGGCTTCCCGACAAGGTCCACGATTGGCCTATGTTTGGAGGCCTTGTCGTGGTTGGTGGACCCCAGTTCTCAACAAGAGTCTATGACAAGGCCATGACGAGGCCATGATTGGAAGCTTGTCAGGAGCCTTCCAGCAAGGCTACGACAACATCGAGCATGTTCAATCTTTCCCATGACTGGACCCTTGTCGTGGAGTGTCATGGCGTGTCAAGAGCTTGTCGCATAGGTCTACGATAGGAAATTTTGGTAGAGTGTGCACTTCCCGACATGCCCCGACAACGCTGTCGTAAAGCCCCCCTTCTTACGACAAGGCTGCGTCAAGCACCGATTGGAACTTTCTTGTTGGCGCTCGTCCTAGCCTTGTCGTGGTTGGTGGACGCCACCCTTTAAGGAGAAACCACACGTTTTGGTCAGAGTCTTCGTTCTCCAATAGTTTGATGCAGAGTGATATGAACGAGGCAACAGCCGAGTGAATATCACGTAGTATTCAAACGAGTTGGAGAACAATAACCTTGACCAAAACGAGTGGCTTTCTCTATTTATCTCACCCCTGTACACACTATAAGAACCGACAACACACAGGATATAGACCATGTTGAACGGACTGCAATACTCGTAGGGGCATAGAGTATGAATTCCCAATATTAGGCGTATGGGACAAAAATACCAGGGGTAAGATAATTGTAGCATCCCACTATAGCAGGTTTGAATTCAGATTGTCTTGATTATCTCTGTTGTTCTGTGATTAACCTACATATTTTTTATACTTATCAGAATGGCATAGAGATGGGGGGTGTTTCATAAATAACACGAACTTATCTGTATCGGGACAGAAAATAAAATATTTGAGATGAACCGGTGGGTATTCTGTTAATAAGACTAAAATCATTCCCAAATGCTGGCCACTGATTGGCTAACGTGTGTGACGTCATTATCCATTGAGTATGACTCACAATACCTTCACTGCCGTGGAGTACGAGTTCCCAACGTTGAGCCTATATGAATAAAAGGGTTCATGGACGCCTTGAGCCCGGAACGATTTGAGCCCTGGACGCCTTGAGCCTTTGTGTGGACGCCTTGAGCCCACCTCATTTTGGTGGCCTTGAGCCTCTAGATGTAAAAAACTTTGAAAAGTGCACTTATAAATACTGGTTTATGGTCATATATATACTCAACCCCAACCCTTTTCTAACCCTAACCCGCCAATCGGAACTTAAATGGGGTAGGCTCAAGGCGTCCACGGGGTGGGCTCAAAGCGTCCACGTTTTCCCGCTGACAGGAGGCTCAAACGTTTAAGGCTCAAGGCCTCCAATTCCCGATAAAAGTACCGTTATTCACTTAGAACATCACAACACCTGCAGCATGCCTTCTATTGAGAATCGACTGATTCAAGCTCCGAACAGATGTTTCCTCAATGGGCTGTGTTTCTGGTCGAGAACTCTGCTGGGAGAGTGTGGTGTAGCGCTGGTGATTTACAGTTCACTGTCTCGCGCCTTTCCGCACCAAAAGACCTCTCTGCCACCAATAAACAACACCAACTCAACACAATAGGCCTCCACAGCTGTGGGGCATGGATGGAAAACTCTGACAGAATGAGCCAAGTAGAGTGTACCAGGAAGATAAAGTGTACCAGGAAGATAAAGTGTACCAGGAGAGTATAGTGTACCAGGTGGGTATAGTGTACCAGTAAGGTATAGTGTACCAGGAAGATAAAGTGTACCAGGAAGATAAAGTGTACCAGGAGAGTATAGTGTACCAGGAGGGTATAGTGTACCAGTAGGGTATAGTGTACCAGGAGGGTATAGTGTACCAGGAAGGTAAGGTGTACCAGGAAGGTATAGTGTACCAGGAAGGTATAGTGTACCAGGAGGGTATAGTGTACCAGGAAGGTATAGTGTACCAGGAGGGTAAAGTGTACCAGGAAGGTAAGGTGTACCAGGAGGGTATAGTGTACCAGGTAGGTATAGTGTACCAGGAGGGTATAGTGTACCAGGAAGGTATAGTGTACTAGGAGGGTATAGTGTACCAGGAGGGTATAGTGTACAGGAAGGTATAGTGTACCAGGAAGGTATAGTGTACCAGGAAGGTATAGTCTACCAGTAAGGTAAGGTGTACCAGGAGGGTATAGTGTACCAGGAAGGTATAGTGTACTAGGAGGGTATAGTGTACCAGGAGGGTATAGTGTACAGGAAGGTATAGTGTACCAGGAAGGTATAATGTACAGGAGGGTAAGGTGTACCAGGAAGGTATAGTGTACAGGAAGGTATAGTGTACCAGGAGGGTATAGTGTACCAGGAGGGTATAGTGTACCAGGTAGGTAAGGTGTACCAGGATGGTATAGTGTACCTGAATAAACTTTTCATAGGAATTGCCATGTGATAGGTCATGTTAATAGGCACTATCTTTTGCTCTATGGCACTGAAGGAATGTCTTTCCATCATTGTGAGGCTGTATACTATAGACTTTAAATCTTTATCTCACCCTGGTATTTTTTCTCCATAGACTTAACATTGGGAACTTGTATGTAACGCCCATTAGATATTTGAGAAAAATATCCAATGGGGGATTATGTCACAAATGATAGCCCATTAGTCAATGTGAAAGGTGAGGTAAATTCAGAAACCCGTTCAAGTTTAGTGTCAGAGCTGGATCCCATCTTTGAATCGCTACATAATTCATGCAGCTTTGCCTTGTGAATTACTACGTGATTCAAACTCGATGGGATACGAGTTCAGACCCTAAACTCTCATAGGTTTCCTCTATATCATACAATGGTTATAGTATCTGAGTAACGCATGTACATTATGAGCCCCACCATGCTCGACGGAGGTGTGAAAGTAGAAGGTGGCTGTGTCAGTCTGTAGAATGCTGCTACCCCCATGCACTACTCACTCTCCAAACACTCTGTTATCGACTGATGATACAAATAAAACGGCAGCTTACTTAAATATCTCTCCTCAAAAGAATAGAGCCACCATGAAAATCAGACAAACCCAGCGTTTACACCAGACGATTATAGGCGGCCATTCTTGAATTCTGCACCACCTGACGACTTTCAGTTGTCATTGGCTAGACATCATTACATATAAAAAGTATAAACGTTTGAGGAAATTCCTGGTTTGATTACTATTGTGGCTAATATTATTTATTACCCACCTAGTACGGAGTCTCCATGCTAAGCTTATGGAGCCTACAGATGGCTACTGAGTAGAATACGGACCTCCGGAATCTCCTAGGAGAATACGGCTTTTTCGGGCACCTGACGGGCATTATAGGAACTAATTCATACAAAAAAAGCACAGCGCTTGGGTCGAATTTCTAATAATATACTAAATTTTTCCTAATAATTACCCGGAAGGTGAGTAATAAATACAACATTACCATGATTTCGATCTGCGTGGCCGTATTCTCTAAATAATACTTCGCGTCAACTACGTGGAGAATGCAGCCACTTAGATCGAAATCATGGTAATATGTATGTATTCGAGCACCACCTGACGACTGTAGGCTAGACGATCTACAGCCATCACGTTTTAGTCGTCTAATGTAAACGCCCAGTTAGAGTAGCGTAGTCATAGTAATACACGAGAGCTACAGCAACGCATGCGCGTAAATTACCCCTATTTAGCGCGTAGGAATACCTAAGTGGGGCCCTATTTAGTTGGCACTATTTCTTTGGGCGAAGGGGACTGGCGGTGAGCGATGTGCGGTCAGCAGACGACTTTCCGTAATCTCGTGTAATCTCGCGTAATCTCGCCGCCCGTTAATGAAGATAAATGCCCGGATCTGAGACGTCTTCCTTTATTCTCAAACGACAGCCCCGCACCCGACGCCACCCATTAATGACGTCACACCATCATGGCCGCCGCCGCTCCACTTCCGGTAATGGCGCGCATTAATCTCGCGCAGAAAGTGGGCGCTGGTCACGTGTGCCGGGACTTTTTTCTTATTGTGGTGTGGTGTCTTTTTGTGCCTGTCCTCACCCTGCCCTGTCTCTGTCCCTGTCCATCGTGGTATTTTTGTGCCTGTCCTCACCCTGCCCTGTCTCTGTCCCTGTCCACTGGCTGTATTTTTCTTTCTGTCCTCATCCTACTCTGTCTCTGTCCCTGTCTCTGTCCCTGTCTCTGTCCCTGTCTCTGTCCCTGTCTCTGTCCCTGTCTCTGTCCCTGTCTCTGTCCCTGTCCATTGTGTTGTATTTTTGTCCCTGTCTCTGTCCCTGTCTCCGTCCCTGTCTCTGTCCCTGTCCATTGTGTTGTATTTTTGTCCCTGTCTCTGTCCCTGTCTCCGTCCCTGTCTCTGTCCCTGTCCATTGTGTTGTATTTTTGTCCCTGTCTCTGTCCCTGTCTCTGTCCCTGTCTCTGTCCCTGTCCATTGTGTTGTATTTTTGTCCCTGTCTCTGTCCCTGTCTCCGTCCCTGTCTCTGTCCCTGTCCATTGTGTTGTATTTTTGTCCCTGTCTCTGTCCCTGTCTCCGTCCCTGTCTCTGTCCCTGTCCATTGTGTTGTATTTTTGTCCCTGTCTCTGTCCCTGTCTCTGTCCCTGTCTCTGTCCCTGTCCATTGTGTTGTATTTTTGTCCCTGTCTCTGTCCCTGTCTCCGTCCCTGTCTCTGTCCCTGTCCATTGTGGTGTATTTTTGTGCCTGTCTTCACCCTGTCCCTGTCTCTGTCCCTGTCTCTGTCCCTGTCTCTGTCCCTGTCCATTGTGTTGTATAGTCTGTCCCCACCCTACTCTGTCTCTGTCCCCGTCCATTGTGTTGTATTTTTGTGCCTGTCTTCACCCTCTCCCTGTCTCTGTCCCTGTCTCTGTCCCTGTCTCTATCCCTGTCTCTGTCCCCGTCCATTGTGTTGTATTTTTCTGTCTGTCCCCACCCTGCTCTGTCTCTGTCTCTGTCCATCTGCTTCTCTCTACTTCTCCCTCTCGTTGTTTTCGTATTCTTTAGCTGCTGATTCATGGCTCATTTAATGCTTTTATTTCTGCACCTTTTCCCTTCTTTGCGCTCTCTTAAGTTCATCTTCCGTCGGCTCTGTCTTCATTTGCGCGCTCTCCGCGGCGGCCATTTGTCTCCGTTCAGCTCCAGGCGATCACTCTCCATACATTACTCCGTTCCCCTCACTCTCCATACACAACTAACTGCATGCAAGCATAACTGCAGCGACCAGGGTGGGGAGTTAGCTCACTGGTAAAGAGCACTGGGGATTTTTTCAATTTCTTTATTAAGCAAAGGTAGTTATAATATCATGAATTATATATCATATTTGGCAATTGTTCTCAGGAAAGTGGTAGAGGCCTCAGCCTTTTTATAAGGCTGGTCTTAACCGGTTGTAAGTCACACTGCAGCAACTTTTCTCCTTCGTTCCCAGCAGTAGTAGATTTACTGCTATATCAAAGACCAGTCCATCTCATATCATGTCTGTGTGGTGTGATGTACAGCCACCTTTCTCCTTCACCCACAACAGTGGTAGATTTACTGCTATATCGAAGACTAGTCCTTCTCATACCATGTCTATGTGGTGTGGTGTACAGCCACTCTTCTCCTTCACCCCCAACAGTGGTAGATTTACTGCTATATCGAAGACCAGTCCTTCTCATACCATGTCTATGTGGTGTGGCAAGTAAAAGAACTCCCACCTGGTAAATGTGGGAGATTTCTACCTGAAATCATTTCATGGAGTCAAACCCAAATTAAGTCTAATAGAACATATTGGATGTTAAATTACCCAAACAAACAAACACACACACCATACACTACTCACTCTCCATACACCCCTCACCATCACTCTCGATACACCCCTCACTCTCCATACACTACGCACTCTCCATACACTACGCACTCTACACACACACCTCACCATCACTCTCCATACACCCCTCACTCTCCATACACTACGCACTCTCCACACACACCTCACCATCACTCTCCATACACTACTCACTCTCCATACACTACTCACTCTCCACACACACCTCACCATCACTCTCCATACACTACTCACTCTCCATACACTACTCACTCTCCACACACACCTCACCATCACTCTCAATACACTACGCACTCTCCACACACACCTCACCATCACTCTCCATACACTACTCACTCTCCATACACTACTCACTCTCCATACACTACTCACTCTCCATACACACCTCACCATCACTCTCCATACACTACTCACTCTCCATACACTCCTCACTCTCCATACATTACACTCTCCACACACACCTCACCATCACTCTCCATACACTACTCACTCTCCATACACTCCTCACTCTCCATACATTACACTCTTCACACACACCTCACCATCACTCTCCATACGGTACTATTCTTACCATTCTAAGTTAAAAAGATGTCAGTGACAAAGTTTGAGGCAAGTTTCCCAATAGGCTCCGGAATTGTTTTCTACAAATATTAAATTAGTGAACCCAAGTCCCTTTACTGATTCAGTAATACGCTTAGCATAGAAACACAGAAAGTTATAGAGAAGATTTGAAGATTTCACTAGATCTAGTTATTGAGTGTTTAAATGCCACTGTTTCCACCTCTCTTTTCTCTTCAGTCTCCTAATAAGACTATAATTGCGTTTTGTAATTTAATTACAAAAGGCCATGAATAGACGTGCCCAAGTCTCCCAGAGTTAAGAGTACAGATAATTATATCAGAATGGCGGCAATCGAGAAACCGAAAAACTCGCATCTTGCAGAAGGAATATTAATAGAGCTTTGTCGTTGATACAAAGAGTTATTGAGGTTGGAATGAACAGAATAATTCCTTATTTTTCAGGTCGCAATTCTGACGAGTATCATTTCATATTGCAGATCAGAAAAAAGTCCTTGAATACTAAAGAAGAAAGCAACTCGTTTTGGTCTAAGTCGTCGTTCTCCACGAGTTTGATGCGATGTGGCAACAGCCGAGTAAATATCACGTAGCATTCAAACGATTTGGAGAATGACTTCTTTGACCAAAACGAGTTGCTTTCTGCATTTATCTCACCCCTGTATACATTAAAAGAATGGACGACACACAGGATAAAGACCATGGAGAACGGACTGCAGTATTTTTGGGGGATGGAGAACGAGTTCCCAATGGACATTTATTCAAGGGGTGAGATATAGGCCACTAGAGGGCGCTATACATCTGTGACAAAACAGACCACTAGAGGGCGCTATACACCTGTTACATGCCACTAGAGGGCGCTATACACCTGTTACAGACCACTAGAGGGCGCTATACACCTGTTACAGGCCACTAGAGGGCGCTATACACCTGTTACAGGCCACTAGAGGGCACTATACACCTGTTACAGACCACTAGAGGGCGCTATACACCTGTTACAGACCACTAGAGGGCGCTATACACCTGTTACAGACCACTAGATGGCGCTATACACCTGTTACAGGCCACTAGAGGGCGCTATACACCTGTTACAGGCCACTAGAGGGCGCTATACACCTGTTACAGGCCACTAGAGGGCACTATACACCTGTTACAGACCACTAGAGGGCGCTATACACCTGTTACAGGCCACTAGAGGGCGCTATACACCTGTTACAGGCAACTAGAGGGCGCTATACACCTGTTACAGGCAACTAGAGGGCGCTATACACCTGTTACAGACCACTAGAGGGCGCTATACACCTGTTACAGACCACTAGAGGGCGCTATACACCTGTTACAGGCCACTAGAGGGCGCTATACACCTGTTACAGACCACTAGAGGGCGCTATACACCTGTTACAGGCCACTAGAGGGCGCTATACACCTGTTACAGGCCACTAGAGGGCGCCATACACCTGTTACAGGCCACTAGAGGGCGCTATACACCTGTTACAGACCACTAGAGGGCGCTATACACCTGTTACAGGCACTAGAGGGCGCTATACACCTGTTACAGGCCACTAGAGGGCGCTATACACCTGTTACAGGCCACTAGAGGGCGCTATACACCTGTTACAGGCAACTAGAGGGCGCTATACACCTGTTACAGGCCACTAGAGGGCGCCATACACCTGTTACAGACCACTAGAGGGCGCTATACACCTGTTACAGACCACTAGAGGGCGCTATACACCTGTTACAGGCCACTAGAGGGCGCTATACACCTGTTACAGACCACTAGAGGGCGCTATACACCTGTTACATGCCACTAGAGGGCGCTATACACCTGTTACAGACCACTAGAGGGCGCTATACACCTGTTACAGACCACTAGAGGGCGCTATACACCTGTTACAGACCACTAGAGGGCGCTATACACCTGTTACAGACCACTAGAGGGCGCTATACACCTGTTACAGACCACTAGAGGGCGCTATACACCTGTTACAGGCCACTAGAGGGCGCTATACACCTGTTAGAGACCACTAGATGGCGCTATACACCTGTTACATGCCACTAGAT
The DNA here is from genome assembly GCA_950022655.1 of Alentia gelatinosa. Classification (NCBI taxonomy): domain Eukaryota; kingdom Metazoa; phylum Annelida; class Polychaeta; order Phyllodocida; family Polynoidae; genus Alentia; species Alentia gelatinosa. The sequence goes on along the minus strand of OX465591.1, from coordinate 2,140,245 downwards.
GGCGCTATACACCTGTTACAGACCACAAGAGGGCGCTATACACCTGTTACAGACCACTAGAGGGCGCTATACACCTGTTACAGACCACTAGAGGTCGCTATACACCTGTTACAGGCCACTAGAGGGCGCTATACACCTGTTACAGGCAACTAGAGGGCGCTATACACCTGTTACAGACCACTAGAGGGTGCTATACACCTGTTACAGGCCACTAGAGGGCGCTATACACCTGTTACAGACCACTAGAGGGCGCTATACACCTGTTACAGGCCACTAGAGGGCGCCATACACCTGTTACAGACCAATAGAGGGCGCTATACACCTGTTACAGGCCACTAGAGGGCGCTATACACCTGTTACAGGCCACTAGAGGGCGCTATACACCTGTTACAGGCCACTAGAGGGCGCTATACACCTGTTAGAGACCACTAGAGGGCGCTATACACCTGTTACAGACCACTAGAGGGCGCTATACACCTGTTACAGGCCACTAGAGGGCGCTATACACCTGTTACAGACCAATAGAGGGCGCTATACACCTGTTACAGGCCACTAGAGGGCGCTATACACCTGTTACAGGCCACTAGAGGGCGCTATACACCTGTTACAGACCACTAGAGGGCACTATACACCTGTTACATGCCACTAGAGGGCGCTATACACCTGTTACAGACCACTAGAGGGCACTATACACCTGTTACATGCCACTAGATGGCGCTATACACCTGTTACAGACCACTAGAGGGCGCTATACACCTGTTACATGCCACTAGAGGGCGCTATACACCTGTTACAGACCACTAGAGGGCGCTATACACCTGTTACAGGCAACTAGAGGGCGCTATACACCTGTTACAGACCACTAGAGGGCGCTATACACCTGTTACATGCCACTAGATGGCGCTATACACCTGTTACAGACCACTAGATGGCGCTATACACCTGTTACAGACCACTAGATGGCGCTATACACCTGTTACAGGCCACTAGAGGGCGCTATACACCTGTTACAGGCAACTAGAGGGCGCTATACACCTGTTACAGACCACTAGAGGGCGCTATACACCTGTTACATGCCACTAGAGGGCGCTATACGCCTGTTACAGACCACTAGAGGTCGCCACAAACCTGACCCTAGGACAGACAGCTTTGATTTCGGGGTTCGTCTTTAGCGCCTCAGAAGTATGACCAAATATCGAGGTGGATATCATGTGGAATTCCTATAATACAGTTAAATATGAAAATTGAATCTATTATTTTACTCTTGTTCCCGCTTTGCCATGTTATGCTGACTGACAATCTGTCTGTAGGTCGCTCGATGCAGACTTTGGCGAGTGAAATTAGTGTTGTTATCTATTGATTTCGCATATTTAATCTATTCACCTCATTATTAAGTTACTGCCCACATTTATTCATTCCAGGGAGATTGTAAGCACATATTTCATATACAATAAAACCCCGTTTAACCCTCTGTTCCTAGTAAAGACCCCTTTAGCGGGGTGTCCCCATAAACGGGATTTAAATGAACTAGATAAATATTTCTGTTCCAAACAAACTGAAACGAGGTGCCCCAGAAGCGGGTTCCCACTGTTTATCCTACCACTAATATAAAATCCCATAGGCTTAACGTTGAGTTTCCGTATGCCACGCTGACTGGCATATGGAGTTTTATATGCCACTAGTGGCATATAGAATTGTTATCACGTAATATTCCAAAATCAAGGAAACTGGGTAGGATGAAATCAAAACCTGATTTGTCTTAATCTTGGCCACCACATTCCACTCCTGGAGTTTTGGCTCCGGACTTCACTCAGCTTCACCTCGTGAAATCACTATGCCAAACTCCAGTCTTGGTATACGGTGGCCAAGATTAAAACTCATCCAGTTTTACGATAATACTCTACACCCCTGTGTAGTATTTATATAGAACTGCATCGAGAATCGATTACGATTCGAGTGCGGTTCTGGATTTATCTTACCCCTTTCTATGACATTAAGTATCATCACAACCTCAGAATAATCAGAATATACTTAGCAAATCCCACTACGCCACGACCGTGGCGTAGTATTCTCACTTTACCAGGGTGACCGTTGAGTATATTTTTCTAATGTTATTCCTATGGCTAAACTTGTACCAGGGGTGAGATGATATAATAATAATCCCTGTGGCGACCTGTTCCGTATTTATATAGAACGTCCTGACCATGCTGTACAATTCACGGAATGAGATGATAATTTATGGTTTGTACGGACCGAGGCATTTATACCGAGTTCCGTACAAACGGTAAATTATCATCGAGTTCCGTGAATTGTACAAGCATGGTTGGACGTTATATATTTACCATATACCCGAAATTTAAAAAAAATCAATTTTATTTGGCTTAACAACCAATTTTTTAATTAACGTGTATGGACCGCCGGTCCGCCGGTCCGTATTTTAGTGTACGGACCGGCGGTCCGTACAGTATTTTACGTCATCCGCCAAAACGATGCGTATTTACAGGATATACAGTAATGGGTATATAGTAATCAGTGATACGCTAACGGTGAATGTACCGACACGTTGAGAGCGTACGACGTGAAACACTGACTCCTCTCTGAGTTTCTGCTTTACGACACCATGTTGCTGATCTTTAGATCCTGCCCCGCGGCTGATAAAGAGCGTATTCTGTGCACCACACACCAACCATTCGTCATCCTTTCCCCACTGAGTCTCACTGCACTCGTCTTTCCCGCAACCACTCGTGGTGAACGTTTTACATTCATCACCTCTCACCCAGTACACACACATTACCTATTTTTATTATTCTTGGTCGATTCGTATTTAGCTACCACCCAACCCTTCCCCACTTCCCCCTACAATTTCTTGGGCCCTCTAGCGGGTGAACGGGAAACCATCGTAAACTCGTGGTTATCATTTCGTATGACACAGGTGCTTGAGCTGATCATCGGCGATGAGAACTCTATGGATTGACACCAGCGAAAGGGTGAGATCTCATTGCATTCTCTCAAGGAAAGAAGATTGGAAAACTACAGTTCAAAATTATGTTTTCAGTACAGCTAAAATCAAATCATAAGAATAGAAGTACATCTGTGTAGAGAAAAACAAAAAAGGATAGCAGGATTCAGTTAGGTACTGTACGAGAATCTCACTTTCGTGGCTCTTCAGTCTCCATGCCTAGGTCTGGTTCACTCTGTCTCTATGGGCGGGAGAAACTCCAAGCGGATACTATCAGAATCATAGTTTTTAAAAATATTGTAGGTAAATAGGGAGATATTATCGTAAAACTGGATGAGTTTTAATCTTGGCCACCGTATGCCACGACTGGAGTTTTGCATAGTGACTTCATGAGGCGAAGCGGAGTGAAGTCTGGAGCCAAAACTCAAGGGGTGGAATTCGGAGGCCATGATTAAAACGAATCAGGTTTTGATTTTATCCTACCCCATCTCCTCGATTTTGGAATATTACGTGATAAAATTTCTGTATGCCACTAGTGGCATATAAAACTCCGTATGACAGGCAGCGTGGCATACGGAAAGTCAATGTTAAGCCTGTGGGATTTTATATTAGGGATAGGATAATAACGTAAATCCCCCAAAAGTGCTGAATACGAAACTAAACCTTAACATTTTTAAATTGTTATTTGGTGACCACTGCGCAGCCAGTCCTACGCAGAATCCACTTACTGCGCCTGCGCAAGCCGGTCACGTGATCACACACTCCGCTGGTTTCCGGCGTGGGGACCACATTGGATGGACGTTCGCTGGTTATGGGTGCTTTTAGGTCAGAGTTGTGATTGAGTATTTTTATAACCAATGGGAGGAGACAAATAACAACAAGTGGCGACGATCTCCAATCTCATTCTGCTACAGCCTGCCAACTCGAAATCTGCCTGACGAGTGTCTAATGACAAGAGCAAACCCTGGGGGCATTGAGCCTAGAGAGGCCATGAGCCTAGGGAGGCCATGAGCCTAGGGAGGCCATGAGCCTAGGGAGCCAGCGAGCCTAGAGAGGCAGCGAGCATGGAGAGGCCATGAGGTTAGGGAGGCCATGAGCCATGAGCCATGCTGAGCCAAGGGAGGTGGTGAGCCTAGATAGGTGGTGAGCCTAGAGAGGCCATGAGCTTAGAGAGGCCATGCTGAGCCTAGGGAGGTGGTGAGCCTAGGGGGGTGGTGAGCCTAGAGAGGCAGTGAGCCTAGGGAGGTGGTGAGCCTAGAGAGGCAGTGAGCCTACGGGGTCAGTGAGCCTAGGGAGGTGGTGAGCCTGGAGAGGCCACGAGCCTAGGGGGATGGTGAGCCTAGGGGGTGGTGAGCCTAGGGGGTGGTGAGCCTAGGGGGGTGGTGAGCCTAGGGGGTGGTGAGCCTAGGGGGTGGTGAGCCTAGGGGGGTGGTGAGCCTAGAAGTGGTGAGCCTAGGGGGTGGTGAGCCTAGGGGGGTGGTGAGCCTAGGGGTGGTGAGCCTAGGGGGGTGGTGAGCCTAGGGGGTGGTGAGCCTAGGGGGGTAGTGAGCCTAGGGGGGTGGTGAGCCTAGGGGGTGGTGAGCCTAGGGGGGTGGTGAGCCTAGGGGGGTGGTGAGCCTAGGGGGGTGGTGAGCCTAGGGGGGTGGTGAGCCTAGGGGGGTGGTGAGCCTAGGGGGGTGGTGAGCCTAGGGGGGTGGTGAGCCTAGGGGTGGTGAGCCTAGGGGGGTGGTGAGCCTAGGGGGTGGTGAGCCTAGGGGGGTGGTGAGCCTAGGGGGGTGGTGAGCTTAGGGAGGGAGTGAGCCTAGAGGTCAGTTAGCCTAGGGAGGCTGTGAGCCTAGGGGGGCAGTGAGCCTAGGGAGGGAGTGACCCTATGGGGCATTGTTATGATAACATACACATCTACTGGTAATACGTAAAGATACCAATATAAACACCAATCAAATCGAGAAAACCAACAATGGTCGCACAATACAGAATTATAATCCCAGTTTAATTAAATAACATATATCACATATATCACGGTCTGTAAATATGTGCCCAGAGAACACAGGAGATTAGATAGATGTGAGATTTATCTCCATGCAGCGAACTGGAAGCCACTTGTGCCTGTTTTTATCCTGAATGGATCTATTCAGTAAATCTGCTCGTTTTGCATGATTAACTGTAATTTCACCGGTTCCCGGCAAGCCCCCGGGGCTGTGCAATTGCCTGCAGACACGCGCCGCTTCTTTCTCCTTTTATCGCCCAGACCGTACGCTAGCGTTCCATGAAGTCGTTACTTTTTAATCAGAGGGTGTCGGTTGTCATGGAAACATGCCAGACGACCTTTAGCGTTCACGGAATTGGCGGGAAACCTGACAGCGCCTGGTCCTATCCTAATCTACGAGTCAATAACATTAAAATGGTCCTATCCTAATCTACGCGTCAATAACACTAAAATGGTCCTATCCTAATCTATGAGTCAATAACATTAAAATGGTCCTATCCTAATCTATGCGTCAATAAGACTAAAATGGTCCTATCCTAATCTACGCGTCAATAACACTAAAATGGTCCTATCCTAATCTATGAGTCAATAACATTAAAATGGTCCTATCCTAATCTATGCGTCAATAAGACTAAAATGGTCCTATCCTAATCTATGCGTCAATAAGACTAAAATGGTCCTATCCTAATCTATGAGTCAATAACATTAAAATGGTCCTATCCTAATCTACGAGTCAATAACACTAAAATGGTCCTATCCTAATCTACGCGTCAATAACACTAAAATGGTCCTATCCTAATCTACACGTCAATAACACTAAAATGGTCCTATCCTAATCTACGCGTCAATAACACTAAAATGGTCCTATCCTAATCTACGCGTCAATAACACTAAAATGGTCCTATCCTAATCTACGCATCAATAACACTAAAATGGTCCTGTCCTAATCTTAGCGTCAATAACACTAAAATGGTCCTATCCTAATCTAAGCGTCAATAACACTAAAATGGTCCTATCCTAATCTACGCGTCAATAACACTAAAATGGTCCTGTCCTAATCTACGCGTCAATAACACTAAAATGGTCCTATCCTAATCTATGCGTCAATAACACTAAAATGGTCCTATCCTAATCTACGCGTCAATAACACTAAAATGGTCCTATCCTAATCTACGCGTCAATAACACTAAAATGGTCCTATCCTAATCTATGCGTCAATAACACTAAAATGCTCCTGTCCTAATCTACGCGTCAATAACACTAAAATGGTCCTGTCCTAATCTACGTGTCAATAGCAAAAATAGTTTTCCGAACTTCGGAGCAGCCACTCGAGCGGAATGCATCAATACGACTTTTATATATCGTAAATGGCCCTGTCCTAATTTATGATTCGATACCACTTTTATACAACTTCAATGGCCCTTTACTACATAATATACAGAGATAGTGTGCCGACATAATGGATAGTTTACCAGGTCCCGTTTCATAATCTAGGATCGTACATGAAAACTCTTTTCTGTATCCCCTACAAGGGTTTTCGTTTAATAATAATTAAGTCTATTGGCTAAGACAGTACTGGCTGTCCATAAGGCCGTCTATAAGTGTTGAATAAACCTGCCCCACACCGTCCCTGGGTCTCTCTGGCATATAGTACGATGCAGATTATTAAACGGGCCCCTGGTGGCGCTGTGATTCACGAGTCCGTAGATCAGCCTGCGGACGGTGGCGGGGCCGGCGCTTAGCGTCCTTCATCACACAGTGGGCCGCGCTTATCAACCAGATCCCTCTGTGCACCTTCCTTATCAACACTGTCACGTGACAGCCCGATAAGCCCGCTGTATACATCACAGACCCGGCTGAGGGCTTCCTATAGGCCTCTAATAGGCCTCTAATAGGCAGTGTATAGGCCCGATATGCCCGCTGTATACATTACAGAGCCGGGTGAGGGCCTCTCATAGGCCTCTATTAGGCCTCTAATAGGCCTCTAATAGGCCGTGTATAGGCCGTGTATAGGCCTCTAATAGGCCGTGTATAGGCCTCTAATAGGCCGTGTATAGCCTCTAATAGGCCTCTAATAGGCCTCTAATAGGCAGTGTATAGGCCTCTAATAGGCCATGTATAGGCTGTTATAGGCCTCTTATAGGCCATGTATAGGCCATGTATAGGCCTCTTATAGGCTGTATATAGGCCCTGTATAGGTTGTGTATAGGCCGTGTATAGGCCATGTATAGGCCTGTTATAGGCTGTGTATAGGCTGTGTATAGGCCGTGTATAGGCTGTGTTAGACTATATATAGGCTATGTATAGGCCCCGTATCTAAGCACTGTACAGGCCTTGTATAGGCCTGCTATAGGCCGTCCACAGACTATGTTTAGGCCCTGTTTAGACTATATATAAGCTATGTATAGGCCTTTATAGGCTCCGGTCAGGCCCGAGAACGCTGTCGTGAATCGATATGAAATGAAGGTGTTTACTTTTAACGTGACTCGAGCGCTGTTTTCATGCAGTCAGAGATCTCTACTTCCGAGTTAGGTGCAACACGGCCCCCACTACACACACACGCGCGACCTGGTGGTTACAACGCCCCTCAATGTCCCTCCCCACTCACCGAGCACCGGACCAGCGGTAATAATACGGGAAGGGAGACTCGGGAACCAGCCGCGGGCTGTCCGCCATTTTGTGTGAGCGACAGTCGCACTCTCCCCCCAGATCTTTCACGGCGGTAACGCTGGCTTAGTCTCTGCCCCAACACAAAGCCTGTTTCCTGTGTACCCAGAGGGTGGTTGTGGCCCACTAGATTCGAGGTCACCTCTCGACTGTAGAACCGTCCCAAGGCGCTATAAATATCATGTAAGGAGGTCAGGGTGAAGGTCGGGGTTTGCTGCGAATTCAGTCATTGGCTACTGAGACTACTCTATTCCTTATATGGCAGTGAGTGTAATGGGACAACTCCATGCAGGCACTATAAGACAGGGAGACCAGCGAACTATTCAGATTCAAAACAAGGCAACTGTCAAAAGTTATACAAGCCAAACAACTCACATATCATGAATATGGAAATATAGGAATTGTTAAAGGAGCTTCACAGGCAATCCAGTTGTTTCTTTTTCATACTTGAACCATTTTATAATGGGAATCCACAGTTGATTAGACTGCCCCCTTAAGTGAGCACATGTGACATGTTGACTAACAAAACCCTGCAACACATGAGGTGCTTTCCACTGTAGAAAGTAATTCCAGAGACTGTGTCTGGTTTGAAATAAATAATAACAGAAATGAGAGTATTTTATTCAATACCATATAAATATGTTAATCTCTATTTACAAGTAGAACACAAAATACCCCCAAAAGCCAGTCGCACTCTCCTAGCAGAGATCCTGCACTCTACATCCTGCGGCCGCTTGTATCTCTGCCCCAACCTGCCTGTTTGGGACAAAATCGGTCCCATCTGCCAGTTTTTAAAATATCCTAAATTCTCAGCGCTTTTGGGGAAAATATGCACATATTTCTATGATAAATAATATACACTCATTTCTATTACATGTACGTTTCATGCATCTGTCATTTCAAACCAGACTCAGTCTCTGGGATTACTTTCTTCAGCGGAAAGCACATCAAGTGTTATTGGGTTTGGTTTTGTAAACATGACACAAGTGTACGCTGCCTTGTTTCGAATCTTTAATGTTAGCTGGTCTCCCCTGTCCTTAGTGGGCACCCGGGGAACCAGCGTATGACGTCATTGAGTTGAGGCAGAGATACACGAAAACAGGGTTTCGTTTTAAGGAGTGTAAACAAACTGATTATGGAAGTATATCTGTGCAAACAAACACACCAAGGCTGTGCTGGGTCTAACGCCACAGCCTGCAGCATCTGTAACTCATCAAATGAGATGCAAATGCTGAGATCATGGACGTGGATATGCAAGTCTGTACTGATCTGCATAAAATGTTATGCAATGGCTACACGGGTGGCTTTGCCAACTTTTAAAGAGATATATAGTAGAACACCGCCTAACAGATACCCCGCGTAAGCGGGCACCCTGCATTAACGGACACCTTTGCTCGGAACGGATCCCTCTATTAGATGTTTATTTTAACCCCGCATAAGCCGCATAAGCGGAAACCCTGCGTACACCCCGCGTAAGCAGACACTTTGGCCCGGAACGAAGGGTGCCCGCTTACGCGGGGTTCTACTGTACTTCCAAAGTTTGTTTACACTCCCTTCTCAAGTGCCAAACCACTTTGCATATATGACCATATATGGCAAACTCTGTTTCCGTGTATTAGCGCTAGACCCGCTAAAGGTCCGCTGGGAGAGTGCGACAGTCGCCATCTTCCACGTCCGCACGGTGGCGCCACCGTCGCCCCTCTCGTGTATCGGGTTGCGTGTTGCAGCCGCTGCTTTATTTCGTCCGGTTTGATTGTGGGACGCCGTGATGGACGCACTTCCGGTGGGGAGGCTCCGCGAAGTAAACGGCGCCGGCTGGTACCCGGCAGGTACCCGGCTGGTACCCGGCAGGTCGCGTACATCTCCATTATATCCTCTGGTCGCCCGCCGCAGGGCCGGGAAGGCTTAGTGAGGCCGGGAACCAGCGAGGCGGGCAGACGGCGAGGACATTAAGTGTGGAGAGGGGAGGGAGCGGAGGATTTAGTAGATAGCATGAACATTAGGTGTGGAGAGGGGGGGAGAGATTTAACAGACGGTGGGATATTGGGTGTGGAGATGGGGGGGGGGGAGATTTAACAGACTGACGGATATTAAGTGTGGAGAGGGGGGGGGGGGTTGATTTAGCAGATGGCGCGGATATTAAGTGTGAAGAGGGGAGGGAGTGAAGGATTTAGTAGATAGCATGAACATTAGGTGTGGAGAGGGGGGAAGGATTTAGCAGACGGCGCGGACATTAGGTGTGGAGAGGGGAGGGAGTGGAGGATTTAGTAGATAGCATGGACATTCGGTATGGAGAGGGGGTAGGATTTAGGTCCTTCTGGAGGACATTTAGAACCTCGGTTATAACCGAGTTTGTATGGGGGGGGGGGGCAATATTGACTGGGTTTGTAATAGAGGGGGAGGGGGAGGGGATTTTGATCAAGTTTGTATCAGGGAGATATTGACTGGGTTTGTATTAGAGGGGGAGGGGATATTGATCAAGTTCATATCGGGGAGATATTGACCAGGTTTGTATTAGAGGGGGAGGGGGAGGGGATATTGATCAAGTTCGTATCGGGGAGATATTGACCGGGTTTGTATTAGAGGGGGAGGGGATTTTGATCAAGTTCGTATCGGGGAGATATTGACTGGGTTTGTATCGGGGGGATATTGACTGGGTTCGTATCGGGGGGATATTGAATGGGTTTGTATCAGGGAGATATTGACCAGGTTTGTATCAGGCGAATACTGACTGGGTTTGTATCAGGGAGATATTGACTGGGTTTGTATCGGGGGGATATTGACTAGGTTTGTAACGGGGGAGATATTGACCAGGTTTGTATCGGGGAGATATTGATTGGGTTAGTGTCAGGGAGATATTGACCAGGTTCATATCGGAGGATATTGACTGGGTTTGTGTGGGGGAGATATTGACCGGGTTTGTATCGGGGGGGGGGGGGGAGATATTGACTAGGTTTGTATCGGGGAGATATTGACCAGGTTTGTATCAGGGGAATACTGACTGGGTTTGTATCAGGGAGATATTGACTGGGTTCAGAATGGGAGATATTGACCGGGTTTGTATCGGGGAGATATTGACTGGGTTTGTATCGGGGAGGGAGATATTGACCGGGTTTGTATCGGAGAGGGTGATTTTGACTGGGTTTGTATCGGGGAGGGTGATATTGACCGGGTTTGTATCGGGGAGATATTGACTGGGTTTGTATCGGGGAGGGTGATATTGACCGGGTTTGTATCGGGGAGGGAGATATTGACCGGGTTTGTATCGGGGAGGGTGATATTGACAGGGTTTGTATCGGGGAGGGTGATATTGACCGGGTTTGTATCAGGGAGGGAGATATTGACCGGGTTTGTATCGGGGAGGGAGATATTGACCGGGTTTGTATCGGGGAGGGTGATATTGACTGGGTTTGTATCGGGGAGGGTGATATTGACCGGTTTTGTATCGGGGAGGGTGATATTGACTGGGTTTGTATCGGGGAGGGTGATATCGACCGGGTTTGTATCGGGGAGGGTGATATTGACCGGGTTTGTATCGGGGAGGGTGATATTGACTGGGTTTGTATCGGGGAGGGTGATATTGACCGGGTTTGTATCGGGGAGGGTGATATTGACCGGGTTTGTATCGGGGAGGGTGATATCGACCGGGTTTGTATCGGGGAGGATGATATTGACCGGGTTTGTATCGGGGAGGGTGATATTGACCGGGTTTGTATCGGGGAGATATTGACAGGGTTTGTATCAGGCGAATACTGGGTTTGTATCGGGGAGATTTTGACCGGGTTTGTATCGGGGTGATATTGACCGGGTTTGTATCGGGGAGGGTGATATTGACCGGGTTTGTATCGGGGAGGGTGATATTGACCGGGTTTGTATCAGGGAGATATTGACCAGGTTTATATCGGGGAGGGTGATATTGACCCGGTTTGTATTGGGGAGGGTGATATTGACCGGGTTTGTATCAGGGAGGGAGATATTGACCGGGTTTGTATCAGGGAGGGTGATATTGACTGGGTTTGTATCAGGGAGATATTGACCAGGTTTATATCGGGGAGGGTGATATTGACCCGGTTTGTATCGGGGAGGGTGATATTGACTGGGTTTGTATCGGGGAGGGAGATATTGATCGGGTTTGTATCGGGGAGGGTGATATTGACCGGGTTTGTATCGGGGAGATATTGACAGGGTTTGTGACTGGGTTCATATTGGGAGATGTTTATAGACAATAATCGCATGGACAGTAAACCTCTACAAGATTATCCACTGTTGTAATTCATTATCTGGTATAGATTTAAACCAGGATTTGCCATATTATATCAGATCTACCTCATGGGGTTCTGTTCTGTGATTGGATGATGTGTGTCCACTCAGAGTGTCCACTACTGAGGTGTTCACTATGTGAGAATACTGTTTTGAGTGTCTACTGTTGGGGTGTCCTCTATGGGGGCTGCCACCTATTGGAAGCAACCACTGTATGAATATGTACATTAAAATCATAAAAGCCAAAAAACCTACTCCTTCATTGTGCACTTCCCCTCCCATCCGCCAGGGCCGTGGTGATGTATATTCTTAAGTCACCCTGATACCCTGTAGATGATACCCTGTAGATGATACCCTGTAGATGATACCCTGAGATACCCTGCGCCCTGTTCCGCTGTCTGTAGGTAATGTCTGTCATAACGGGTGTCCAAAGTAGACACCTTTTACACACTAAAAGTCACCCATAAAGAATCTGATCGAGAATCGTATAAATAGACAATACTCCATGATGATTACAGTGCATTCAAATGAGTGGAGTATTGTTTATTTTAGGATTTGAGTGCAGTTCTGGATTTTTCTCTTTGCCTGATATAAATGGCCATATGCTAAACATTAGGAACTCGTTCTTAACAGGCATGCGAGTACGGTAACTCGTACTCATTGGGGTGATAAACAGATAACTATATCCATGCTAAGATGAAAACAGAGACATATTCGTGTTTGGTCTGTGTCCCCGATAGCCATCTCGTATGAGACACTTCAGAATATTCACTCGGATATCGCCTCGTTCATATCCCTGCGCGCTTCAATTCCGGTGGCAAACCCTCATCAGTGATCGTTGAGTTGTTTTTGTATGTTATTCCTGTGGCTAAAAATGTCATAAAGTCTGTAGTCACAAGTCACGACCTGATAAACGCCGACTACTAGAAAGGTCTTTCATCTTCAGCCTGACTTTAGGCCGTCATAAACGTAAATTTACATAAATAAATGTAATATGAATTATGTGAATTTACGTAAAATTACCTAAAATTACCACACTACTACTGACGTAGGTAAACCTTAACATTTGTACGTTTTAGGGAATCTACCTGTGAGCCACGTAAATTTATGTCTTGCATTTACTGGACATGTTAGGCCGTCTAGGCCGAATTGACGAGCCTAGTTCAGGCTTACCTAGGCTTACCTAGGCTTAGATCAGGCTTACCTAGGCTTACCTAGGCTTAGATCAGGCTTACCTAGGCTTACCTAGGCTTAAATCAGGCTTACCTAGTTCAGGCTTACCACGTGGTCTCACCACGTGACGTCAACTCGTGATCTGATTGGACGGTAGATAACGCAGCGCCCTCTATGAGCAGACAGACGAAGCGACGTCGACATCCACGGATTAGGCCTCAGCTCGGCCTAAACCAGAGTAGGCTTAAACGAGCCTAATACCGGGAGGATAAGGCGGCGCCACCGGAAGTATTTAGCGTGTCAGTCACGCGCAGGCGTAGACGGTACTTCCTGTTGAAAGTAGCAGACGACAATCGGCGTCCTCTGCTGGTTCCCGAGGGTAGATATATATCACGAGATGGTGCACGCTGGGGACCAGCGTGTCGCGCGACTCGCATTATTTGTACTCACAGATCTCGCTGTGCGGCCGCGCGACACTAAAAACCCAGACACGGGCGTCCTCCGGTCTTTATTATTAGAGCGTGCTTGCACGCCCTATATACGTTGCCTATTAACCCTTTAAGGACGCATGATGCCTGGAGGCATCACCGCACTAAAGACGCATGATGCCTGGAGGCGTCACCACACTAGAGACGCGTGATGCCTGGAGGCATTACCACACTAAAGACGTATGATGCCTTGAGGCATCATTGTTCCAATATCAACGAAACTGTTTAAAAAAGAAATAACAGAGCAATATTTATGAAATCTTCAGAAAACGTAGAGATAACATCATATTTAGTATTTTTATTCAAAAGAAATGAAATATTTATAATTATGTATGATATTGCAAGATTACAAGATTGAATTTTGAGATTTAACTATTATATGCCCATTCTTTAGCCGGACAAACTGCCACCAGCACCCGTCCTTATGGAAATAGCTGGGTCCTAGGCAACCGTCCTTAAAGAGTTAAAGGTTAGAGTGCTCACATACACTTTCAGCGTGCTGAAAAAAATCTATCCCTTCACTATCTGCGTGCTATTCACTGTGATAGTGGGAAAGGAGCAGGGTGCCAGTGTCTCAGGGTCTTAGAAGCATGCTCAGCTGACCATGACCAATCACTAGAGATTGAAATACCTCATTGACCCACTGATGCTTGATGGGTTTGGCTCCTAGACTCAGGCGGTTGCAGATATGGGTTGAGTGGGTCCAAGTGGGTTACAAAAAACTATCCATAGACTGAATGTAACTGAAACCTTTTATTATTATTCATTCATAATTGCACGCTCATTCATCAATGATGAACATTCTATTTGCTCCTAGTCCACCGATTATGGAGTCTCCATTACCCTGTTGAGGTATCCCATAATTCAGTCGGTTTACAGCTTCCGGTGTTCGCTGGTTGCCGTCGTTGTATTGTGATAAACCCTCGACCCATAACCCGCAATTCTTGCAGTTTAACGGTTTTTATAAATCCTCAAATTGGAAATCCGACGCCAGAAATGGAAATTTCAGCTATTTCTACATATAAATCCGAAATTATATTCAGTTTCTCCAATTATTAATCAGAAAACTGTGGTTCATGCGGCATGGTGTGGCCAGCCAGTCGAAGCGGAACCTTTACTTACCCGGGGCGATAATAGGGAGTTTAGTAACCTTTGGAGGGTCTATGGGAATCGTATAGAGCAGACAGCTACAAGCTGATTCTGACATGCCAGAATCTCAGGGAGGAGATGTCGGAAAAGTCCCATCCAAAATTAGATCTAATCATAATGTGCTTCAAAATAAGTATATCTAATGTTCATTGAATATCAATTATTTATAATCAGTCACAATAATCTCGTTAACCATCAGAAATCACTGTCATAAAAGGTTTTGTATACTAAAAACACAGAAAAATAGCGTATCATATAACTGGCGTAAGTATACACCGAGTTACTCCCATGGTTGACAGTTTTGTGGCATTATGGCATAATCTAGAATTACATGTACTTTTTAGTGCAATAGACTTGTTATCAATCCTTTAGGTGGATGATAAATCCAATAACGACTGGTTTTAATTCTGAGTGTCCGCAATCTCCTCGTAGTTTACCACGTAATATCCTCGCTTATTGCTTTGATATTACTACACATCTGCTATTCAGAGATTACGGCCACTCGTAAACAAAACCAGTCATTATTGTGTGTAAACTCACAACGAGGCTGCGTCCCTCACGGCGAGTGACGTCATGAAGTGGGCGATAATCGAGTCACTCTCATATGTCTTGTGGATTTTCACCCTGACAGGTAGATTAGGCCGTTGTGCCTGTGCCTATCGGTTCTCAGAAACCTGAGCTAATGAACGAACGATTCGAGTAGAATCTGATGGGAATGTGGGAAAGTTTTACCATCAAATTGAAGTAAAAATTAAAAACTTAAAAACTAAGGAGATATTAATCATTGGCAGTCGTTAACATACAAGTAATGCATAAAAATGTCACATTCTGTCAGGTAAAGTTACTATTGTAGCTAACATACAAGTTGTATAAAAATGTCACATTCCGTCAGGTAAAGTAATATTGTAGCTAAAGCCGGAGACACACCAAGCGAGTCAAGGCAGCGATCTCTGGAATCACCAACACAAAATAGCATATGTATGAGATATTTGTTCATAGTTATATCTCCTACCGATAGGTTAGCGTCTCGGAAGCAATGATCAGGTGAAATATGGAATATTAGATCACATACTTGCCATTTTGCATTGGCGATACCTGAAATTGCTGCTGTTCTCGCATGGTGTCTCCGGCTTTATATACAAGTAGTTTAAAAATGTTACAATCTGTCAGGTAAAGTCAATATTGTAGCTAACATACAAGTAGTACAACAAATATCACATTCTGGCAGATAGAGTCAATGCTTTATTTAACATACAGGTAGTATAAAAATGTCACATTCTGCCAGGTGAATTTAATATTCTAGCTAGCATACAAGTAGTATAAAAATGTCACATTCTGTCAGGCAAGATTATCTTGTGAGTAGCATAAAAAAGTCCCTTTTTTTAAGGCTAGGTTAAAACTGTAGATAACTTACAAGTAGTTTAATCATGTAAAATTTTGTCAGGTAGTTTATAAAAAGACCATTTTCCTCCCAGTTATTTTATAAATGGAGAATTAACCACCTAGCTGTTTTATGAATGGACCATTGCCCACCTAGTTGTCTCATAAATCGACCATTTCTCACCTAGTTCTTTAATGAATGGACCATTGCCCACCTAGTTGTTTCCTAAATCGACCATTTCTCACCAAGTTCTTTAATGAATGGACCATTGCCCACCTTGTTGTCTCATAGATGGATAATTTGTCAATTTCCCAGGAGGCACCCCGACCGACATCAACTAGCTCATTCAAAGGCTAAAATAGCTGCCCGCACTTTTTATATTTTGTGAGAAAAAAACACGGAGACCAATATTGCGCATTGCAGACTAGAAAAAGTACAGTGAACGCAAAAAGCCAGACGCTTTATTTTTGGAAACGAGAAAATAAGTTGTCCTTGAAAAAAAGAGCAAGTGTGAAAATCGCGTGGCATGGGAAGGTATGGGAAGATATGTTAAGTCGGGTGTGGTGTGTGGAGGTGGGGTGTGTTGGAAGGTGGGATGTGAGGGGTATTCGGGAAGGTGGGGTGGGTGCGGAGGGATGAGGTGTGGTTAGGTGGAGGGTCATGTGGTGGGGTGGGGCTAAGGTAAGTAGGTGAGGCTAAGTGTCGGGAGGTGTGGGTAGGGGTGTGGAGATGTAGGGAGGTGTGGGTAGGAGTGTGGAGATGTAGGGAGGTGTGGGTAGGGGTGTGGAGATGTAGGGAGGTGTGGGTAGGGGTGTGGAGGTGTAGGGAGTTGTGGTGAGGTGTGGGTAGGAGTGTGGAGGTGTAGGGAGGTGTGGTGAGGTGTGGGTAGGAGTGTGGAGATGTAGGGAGGTGTGGTGAGGTGTGGGTAGGAGTGTGGAGGTGTAGGGAGGTGTGGTGAGGTGTGGGTAGGAGTGTGGAGGTGTAGGGAGGTGTGGTGAGGTGTGGGTAGGAGTGTTGAGGTGTAGGGAGGTGTGGTGAAGTGTGGGTAGGAGTGTGGAGGTGTAGGAAAATGTGGTGAGGTGTGGGTAGGAGTGTGGAGGTGTAGGGAGGTGTGGTGAGGTGTGGGTAGGAGTGTGGAGATGTAGGGAGGTGTGGTGAGGTGTGGGTAGGAGTGTGGAGGTGTAGGGAGGTGTGGTGAGGTGTGGGTAGGAGTGTGGAGGTGTAGGGAGGTGTGGTGAGGTGTGGGTAGGAGTGTTGAGGTGTAGGGAGGTGTGGTGAAGTGTGGGTAGGAGTGTGGAGGTGTAGGAAAATGTGGTGAGGTGTGGGTAGGAGTGTGGAGGTGTAGGGAGGTGTGGTGAGGTGTGGGTAGGAGTGTGGAGATGTAGGGAGGTGTGGTGAGGTGTGGGTAGGGGTGTGGAGATGTAGGGAGGTGTGGGGAGGTGTGTGTAGGAGTGTGGAGATGTAGGGAGGTGTGGGTAGAGGTGTGGAGGTGTGGGGAGGTGTGTGTAGGAGTGTGGAGATGTAGGGAGGTGTGGGTAGGAGTGTGGAGATGTAGGGAGGTGTAGGGAGGTGTGGGTAGGAGTGTGGAGATGTAGGGAGGTGTGGTGAGGTGTGGGTAGGAGTGTGGAGATGTAGGGAGGTGTGGTGAGGTGTGGGTAGGAGTGTGGAGATGTAGGGAGGTGTGGTGAGGTGTGGGTAGGAGTGTGGAGATGTAGGGAGGTGTAGGGAGGTGTAGGGAGGTGTGGGTAGGAGTGTGGAGATGTAGGGAGGTGTAGGGAGGTGTGGGTAGGAGTGTGGAGATGTAGGGAGGTGTGGTGAGGTGTGGGTAGGAGTGTGGAGATGTAGGGAGGTGTGGTGAGGTGTGGGTAGGAGTGTGGAGATGTAGGGAGGTGTGGTGAGGTGTGGGTAGGAGTGTGGAGATGTAGGGAGGTGTGGTGAGGTGTGGGTAGGAGTGTGGAGATGTAGGGAGGTGTGGTGAGGTGTGGGTAGGAGTGTGGAGATGTAGGGAGGTGTGGGTAGGGGTGTGGAGGTGTAGGGAGGTGTTAGAAAGTGTTAGAAGGTGTTGGGAGGTGTGTGGAATTGTAGGGAGATGTGAGTAGGTGTGGTTAGAGGTGTGGTGAGGTGTGGGTAGGTGTAGGGAGGTGTGTGGAGGTGTGGATAGGTGTGTGGAGGTGTGAGTAGGTGTGGTGAGGTGTGGGTAGATGTGTGGTGAGGTGTAGGGAGGTGTGTGTAGGTTTGGTAAAGTGTGTTGAAGTGTAGAGAGGCCTGTGTAGACAAGGTTGGTGAGCTATGGTAAGTTGCTTGTAAGTATGTGTGGTCAGGTCCAAGTAGCTATAGCGAGGTGGCTGACATCTGTCTACACAATCAATAAACCCTCGGCACCAGAACCAGACGACAGGAAATCCCTCAGTCTCTAATCTCCCGCCACACGTAGAGGGGCGTTCAGAAAACCAGACGACAGGAAATCCCTCAGTCTCTAATCTAACACACAGCGGGGCGTTTAGAAAACCAGACGACAGGAAATCCCTCAGTCTCTAATCTAACACACAGCGGGGCGTTTAGAAAACCAGACGACAGGAAATCCCTCAGTCTCTAATCTAACACACAGCGGGGCGTTCAGAAAACCAGACGACAGGAAATCCCTCAGTCTCTAATCTCCCGCCACACGTAGAGGGGCGTTCAGAAAACCAGACGACAGGAAATCCCTCAGTCTCTAATCTCCCGCCACACGTAGAGGGGCGTTCAGAAAACCAGACGACAGGAAATCCCTCAGTCTCTAATCTCCCGCCACACGTAGAGGGGCGTTCAGAAAACCAGACGACAGGAAATCCCTCAGTCTCTAATCTCCCGCCACACGTAGAGGGGCGTTCAGAAAACCAGACGACAGGAAATCCCTCAGTCTCTAATCTCCCGCCACACGTAGAGGGGCGTTCAGAAAACCAGACGAGAGGAAATCCCTTAGTCTCTAATCTAACACACAGCGGGGCGTTCAGAAAACCAGACGACAGGAAATCCCTCAGTCTCTAATCTAACACACAGCGGGGCGTTCAGAAAACCAGACGACAGGAAATCTCTAAGTCTCTAATCTAACACACAGCGGGGCGTTCAGAAAACCAGACGACAGGAAATCCCTCAGTCTCTAATCTAACACACAGCGGGGCGTTCAGAAAACCAGACGACAGGAAATCCCTCAGTCTCTAATCTCCCGCCACCCACAGTGGGACGTTCAGAAAACCAGACGACAGAATACATTCTGTATAAGGACGGGAATGATCACGTGAGTTGCTGACGTAGCAGCAGAGGGGTATACCTCTGCAGTTCCTGCTGAGAGCAGCAGTGAGTACAAGGTTAAGATTTAGACGAGAAACTAGGGAGAAAAGCCGCTCCTCGCTGGAGAGTGAGCTTATTCCAGGTGATGGAGGCTTCACTCTACATGGAGTTGAGTCGCCTACTGGTGAAGGTTATCGTGTGGAACTTTCCCCGCTCTGTGAGTAACTTACATACCGACATGTGAGGAACTATCTCTCACTGAGAGCGAACGCAGAGAGGATACTCCGGACTTGTTTTATCGGAACGTGTGGATAGGACTAACATCACAGGATGTGTTAGCTTATTAGTGTGGGATAACCATTAACGATTGGAAAATCTTTATATTCATGTGAAGGACTTAAATGACTACAACAGGTTTGGACGTTGAGCTTCGAGATACTATTAATATTGTGGAAAATTGACTTCGTCTGTTTATGAGTGTGAGTTTGCTGTGAACCATTGCTATTCGTGTGTTTATGATTAAGACCAGAGCGACGATTCACGTGTCAATGGATTGCTTCTCAAAGTATTAAACAACTTAAGCAGACTTCATTGTTCATCCTCCTGTGGTGGGGTGGAGAGCGGGTTAGGGAGGAGTTAGGGAGGGGTTAGGGAGGGGACGGAGAGGGGTTAGGGAGGGGTTAGGGAGAGGTTAGGGAGGGGTTAGGGAGGGGTTAGGGAGGGGTTAGGGAGAGGTTAGGGAGGGGTTAGGGAGGGGTTAGGGAGGGGTTAGGGAGGGGACGGGGAGGGGTTAGGGAGGGGACGGAGAGGGGTTAGGGAGGGGTTAGGGAGAGGTTAGGGAGGGGTTAGGGAGAGGTTAGGGAGGGGTTAGGGAGGGGTTAGGGAGAGGTTAGGGAGGGGACGGGGAGGGGTTAGGGAGGGGTTAGGGAGGGGACGGGGAGGGGTTAGGGAGGGGACGGAGAGGGGTTAGGGAGGGGTTAGGGAGAGGTTAGGGAGGGGTTAGGGAGAGGTAAGGGAGGGGTTAGGGAGGGGTTAGGGAGAGGTTAGGGAGGGGACGGGGAGGGGTTAGGGAGGGGTTAGGGAGGGGTTAGGGAGGGGACGGGGAGGGGTTAGGGAGGGGACGGAGAGGGGTTAGGGAGGGGTTAGGGAGAGGTTAGGGAGGGGTTAGGGAGAGGTTAGGGAGAGGTTAGGGAGGGGTTAGGGAGGGGTTAGGGAGGGGACGGAGAGGGGTTAGGGAGGGGTTAGGGAGAGGTCTGTTTATGAGTGTGAGTTTGCTGTGAACTATTGCTATTCGTGTGTTTATGATTAAGACCAGAGCGACGATTCACGTGTCAATGGATTGCTTCTCAAAGTATTAAACAACTTAAGCAGACTTCATTGTTCATCCTGTTTACCTCTGACCACAGCGGTGTGACGGTAAGGTGGGGTGAGAGAGGGGATGGGGAAGGGGTGGGGAGGGTTCAGGAGGGGTTGGGGAGGGGTTAGAGAGGGGGTGTGGTGGGGTGGAGAGCGGGTTTGGGAGGGGTTAGGGAGGGGACGGGGAGGGGTTAGGAGGGGTTAGGGAGGGGTTAGGGAGGGGTTAGGGAGAGGTTAGGGAGGGGTTAGGGAGAGGTTAGGGAGGGGTTAGGGAGGGGTTAGGGAGAGGTTAGGGAGGGGACGGGGAGGGGTTAGGGAGGGGTTAGGGAGGGGTTAGGGAGGGGACGGGGAGGGGTTTGGGAGGGGTTTGGGAGGGGACGGGGAGGGGTTAGAGAGAGGATGGGGAGGTGTAAGGGAGATGAGGCGGTGAGGTGGGGCGGGTGAAGTGTTTGTGGTCGTAGATGATGCTTTATTATCTGCCTGCTGCTGAACTGTCCATAAAAAACGTACGAGCTCGCGTTGTCACTACCGAGGAGGTTATAGACCGCTGTATTCCATATCAAGTTGACGCGCAGTAATATCCTAGAATATTGCGCAGTCAACAAGTATGAATGGTGGGCGATTTGTTGGTGGTCATAGAGATAGTCAATAACCGATGGTTTTGTAGACAGGCGGCCGTAAACCACGAGAGGTTGACGCGTAGTAATACACGAGCGCTAGCTAGTATTAATAGACGTCAACCTGGTTTACAGAGCCGCCTGTCCATAAAACACTGTATATTGTTGTATTTATCTTCTATCTTTTTGAGCAAATTAACCCAGTAATTGCCATATTAAAGGATATATCAATAGGGACTATTTCTATGCTCTACAGTTCACAGGGACTTTTTCCCGTATCTTGGCTTTGAGGCTGTATACCACAGATTTGAATATGTATACCACAGTTATGGTATCTGACAGGTTTTATATAATGGGTCGTGGTTTACTGAGTCCCCATACATTTTCCATGGGGTCTTTGTATACCATGAATATTAAGATGCTTTATTATCTGTCTGCTGCTGAAACCGTCCATAGAAAACGCATGAGCTCGCTTTGTGACTATCGTGGAGGTTACAGACCCCTGTATCCCATATTGCATACACAATATGGACTGGTTTTAGATACAAGCGGCTGCATATTCCGAGGAGTTGACGTTTATATGCTGGGGACACACCAAGCGAATCAGGTGAAATAGGAAATAATAGCTCACATATGCACCATTTTGTGTTGGCGATTCCGGAAATCGCTGCGTTTCTCGCTTGGTGTGTCCCCGGCTTCAGTAATATCTTAGGATATTGTGCAGTCAACTCTGAGGAGTTCATGTATGAACGGTAAAACTATCGTTTGTAGAATCTATCATCTATCTTTTCGAGCAAATCAGCCCAGGAATTGTTAAATTAAAGAGTATAACAATAGGGACTATTTCTTTGCCTTCTAGCATAAATAAACTGTCCGTAGAAAACGTATGAGCTCGCGTTGTCACTACCGAGGAGGTTATAGACCGCTGTATTCCATATCAAGATGCATACACAATATTGACTGGTTTTAGATACAAGCGGTCGTATGCTCCGAGGAGTTGACGCGCAGTAATATCCTAGAATATTGCGCAGTCAACAAGTATGTATTGTGGGCGATTTGTTGGTGGTCATAGAGATAGTCAATAACCGATGGTTTTGTAGACAGGCGGCCGTGAACCACGAGAGGTTGACGCGTAGTAATACACGAGCGCTAGCTAGTATTAATAGACGTCAACCTGGTTTACAGAGCCGCCTGTCCATAAAACACTGTATATTGTTGTATTTATCTTCTATCTTTTTGAGCAAATTAACCCAGTAATTGCCATATTAAAGGATATATCAATAGGGACTATTTCTATGCTCTACAGTTCACAGGGACTTTTTCCCGTATCTTGGCTTTGAGGCTGTATACCACAGATTTGAATATGTATACCACAGTTATGGTATCTGACAGGTTTTATATAATGGGTCGTGGTTTACTGAGTCCCCATACATTTTCCATGGGGTCTTTGTATACCATGAATATTAAGATGCTTTATTATCTGTCTGCTGCTGAAACCGTCCATAGAAAACGCATGAGCTCGCTTTGTGACTATCGTGGAGGTTACAGACCCCTGTATCCCATATTGCATACACAATATGGACTGGTTTTAGATACAAGCGGCTGCATATTCCGAGGAGTTGACGTTTATATGCTGGGGACACACCAAGCGAATCAGGTGAAATAGGAAATAATAGCTCACATATGCATCATTTTGTGTTGGCGATTCCGGAAATCGCTGCGTTTCTCGCTTGGTGTGTCCCCGGCTTCAGTAATATCTTAGGATATTGTGCAGTCAACTCTGAGGAGTTCATGTATGAACGGTAAAACTATCGTTTGTAGAATCTATCATCTATCTTTTCGAGCAAATCTGCCCAGGAATTGTTAAATTAAAGAGTATAACAATAGGGACTATTTCTTTGCCTTCTAGCATAAATAAACTGTCCGTAGAAAACGTATGAGCTGGTTTTAGATACAAGCGGTCGTATACTCTGAGGAGTTGACGCGCAGTAATGTCCGAGCACATGATAGGATATTGCGCAAGGGCCGCTCTGAGGTAGTGGGGCAGATATAGGTCAAATTTCAGCAGTATCGTGCATTTAATGAAACAAGCATGAGTTTTCGTACATGGTTAGGGGAGCCCCTAAGGAAAGTTTGTATATGCACGGGCACTGCAGATAAGTTCTGGGAGCGGCTTGGCAGCCATTTTGAAAATTGACCATCACAGAGCACTATAGCACTTTTCACAATGGTTATTACCAAGAACAAACCTATATGAATCACCTAAGATCTGTGCAA
Organism: Alentia gelatinosa; assembly: GCA_950022655.1. Lineage (NCBI taxonomy): Eukaryota > Metazoa > Annelida > Polychaeta > Phyllodocida > Polynoidae > Alentia > Alentia gelatinosa. The sequence continues at coordinate 2,116,661 of OX465591.1, read as the reverse complement.
GCGGAACATTAAGATATAGAATGACTGATTTATCTATGTTTTTACCATATACCAACATGTGGGGAGTGGCCATCTTGGATTTTCTGCCAAAATTTCCATAAATCTTGAAATTCTTCGTGTAGGACTCTAATCACCACCACACAATTACCTACTTTACCCATAAAGTGGTATCATCCAGACTTACTTTAGTCATAAAGTGCTATTCTCCAGACCTACTTTACCCATAAAGTGGCATTATCCAGACCTACTTTACCCCTAAAGTGGTATTATCCAGACCTACTTTACCCCTAAAGTGGTATTATCCAGACCTACTTTACCCATAAAGTGCTATTATCCAGACCTACTTTAGCCATAAAATGGCATTATCCCGGCTTATCTTATCGTGATATGCCGTACGGTGCTGTTATAAGTACAGATACCAGACTGACAGTATGGCATCGCTCAGTGCGCAGAATCCAGCTCAACCAATCAGCAGCCACCCCTGTCACGTGACCGCCCACGTGATGCCGCATGGGACACTCCTATTGGCTGAAGGCCGGTCACGTGATTTGTCATAGTTGATGACGTCAGTGGAGGACGGACGTTGACTATTTCCGCCTGCCATCTTTTCTCCACTTCTAAACAGCGATTTTAGATGCGATATCTGTGATTGATTCCGTGCTATGCATCAACGATAGCCGTACAAATATCAGAAAGTTGGTGTTTTTAGAAGTAGTGATGTTGGATGCAGGATGGAATGTAAAGGCGGGCGTTCACCAACCACGACAAGGCTAGGACAAGCGGTGACAAGAAAATTCCAATCGGCGCTTGTCGTGGCCTTGTCGTAAGAAGGGGGGCTTTACGACAGCGTTGTTGGAGGGTGTTGGGAAGTGCACGCTCCACTAAAATTTCCTATCGTAGACCTCTGTGACACACTCCCGCCATGCCATGACACTCTACGACAAGAGTCTAGTCGTGGGAAAAATCGAACAAGTTTGATATTGTCGTAGCCTTGTTGGAAGGTTTCCGACAAGCTTCCAATCTTGGCCTTGTCATAGCCTTGTTGTAGACTCTTGTCGGGAACTGGAGTCCACCAACCATGACAAGGCCTCCAATCGTAGGCCAATCATAAGCCTTGTCAGGAAGCCATTGTCATAGCCTTGTCATGGTTGGTGGATGCCCCCCCCCCATTTACCATCGAATCTCCTGGCATAATGTTCACCTTCTTCTAGTCACAGCAGGGCTTCAGATGGGTGTGGCAGTTTAAATGAACTAATCCGGAATTTGTGTGGCTTCCCTTAGCTCTACCAACACAAATTGACACAGTGGATGCCCCCCTATAATGAGCTGCTGAGATCACAACCATGCTGAAGCTGGGCACCCACTACTTACTATCACGAAACATCACTCAATTTCATGATTGTTTATATGGCATGAGTTGTCTTCGCAGAACGATACCACGAAGCAGACCTGAGTGGTATCTCTAGCAGAAGACAACAAATGGCATTTAAACAATTATATGAAATTGAGTGATGTTTAGATTTTATCCTACCATGTTACATGTTTTTAACTCCATATGTCACCAGTGGCATATAAATATTTTATGGCATAACCGTGGCATACAGGCGCACCCATGTTAAGTCTGTGGAGATTTATATGAGGGATAGGATAATAACCATGGCATACAGTCACACTATGTTAAGTCTATGGAGATTTATATGAGGGGTAGGATAATAACCGTGGCATACAGTCACACCATTATAAGTCTATGGAGATTTATATGAGGGGTAGGATAATAACCATGGCATACAGTCACACCATGTTAAGTCTATGGAGATTTATATGAAGGGTAGGATGATAACCGTGACATACAGTCACACCATGTTAAATAGAGATTTATAGGAGGGGTAGGATAATAACCGTGGCATACAGTCACACTATGTTAGGTCTATGGAGATTTATATGAGGGGTAGGATGATAACCGTGGCATCTTCTCGCTATTCACTGTGATATTGGGAACAGAGCAGGGAGCCAGTGTTACAATCACTTACAGGTGTGCCCAGCTGACCATGACCAATCACTCAAGACCAAAATACCTCAAGACCCACTGGTGCTTGATGTGTTTGGATCCAAGATAGGGAGTTGCGGAAACGGCAAGTGGACTGGGTGCAAGTGGGTTACAGAAAACTATCCATAGGCTCACTCTTACTTATACCTTTTAATTGTTATTCATTTATAATTGCACACTCATTCATCATGATAGACATGCTATTTGCTCCTAGTTATATCTGTCTACATCAGCTTTATACATAATGACCTATGCTTAGTGTTTAACAAATAAATCATAGATTTACAGAGATAAAAACATATGATGTACGGCCCAGTTTGAAGTACCCCAACTGCCCGGTTTGACGGAGTGCTCTGATTGGATGATCACAAATGTCACTTACCAGGATTTCTATGTGACGTCACGTGCAGGTTTAGGAATGAAAGAAAAGTCATAGGATTAAAATGAAATTAGCGAAGAATTATACGGAAAATGATGCAATCTTTTTTATTGACAATATCAACAGAGACAGAGAAAGACATGGGGAATATAAACAAAGTGACAACGTCTATGTATGAGCGGACAAGGCTGGTGTGCACAGTTAGACTTCAAATGACGATTGATGCCAGTCGCAGCGATAAAGCTTGTATATAGAGTTACCCGTAACAACTGCCGACTGCAGTGCCGCTGACAGTCAACACCAGTCACTGTGATAAAGCGCGTATATAGAGCTACCCGTAACAACTGCCGACTGTAGTGCCGCTGACAGTCAACACCCTGTCACTGTGATAAAGCGCGTATATAGAGCTACCCGTAACAACTTGACTGCAGTGCCGCTGACAGTCAACACGCTGTCACTGTGATAAAGCTCGTATATAGAGCTACCCGTAACAACTGCCGACTGCAGTGCCGCTGACAGTCAACACGCTGTCACTGTGATAAAGCTCGTATATAGAGCTACCCGTAACAACTGCCGACTGTAGTGCCGCTGACAGCTCACTGTGATTCTGGGGGATCTGTGTTTAGGTCTCTGCAGCGATCCTCGTCACCTATACAGCCGCTCCTCCCTGTCCTGCTGACAGATGGCGCTCCGGGGGCTGCTACACGCACGCCCTCTGCCGGGTGGGCAGGTCACGAGGGGCACATTCATCAGCGCGAATCTGTGAGCGTCCTGTGAGAGTGAGGTGTGGGTAACGACAGGAGGGTGACAGGAGGGTGACAGGAGGGTGACAGGAGGGTGACAGGAGGGTGACGGGAGGGTGACGGGAGGGTGACAGGAGGGTGACAGGAGGGTGACAGGAGGGTGACAGGAGGGTGACAGCATGGTGATGGGAGGGTGACAGGAGGGTGACAGGAGGGTGACAGCAGGGTGACAGGAGGGTGACAGGAGGGTGACAGGAGGGTGACGGGAGGGTGACAGCATGGTGACAGGAGGGTGACAGGAGGGTGACAGGAGGGTGACAGGAGGGTGACGGGAGGGTGACAGGAGGGTGACAGGAGGGTGACAGGAGGGTGACAGGAGGGTGACGGGAGGGTGACAGCATGGTGACAGGAGGGTGACAGGAGGGTGACTGGAGGGTGACGGGAGGGTGACAGGAGGGTGACTGGAGGGTGACAGGAGGGTGACGGGAGGGTGACAGGAGGGTGACAGGAGGGTGACAGGAGGGTGACAGGAGGGTGACGGGAGGGTGACGGGAGGGTGACAGGAGGGTGACAGCATGGTGATGGGAGGGTGACAGGAGGGTGACAGGAGGGTGACAGGAGGGTGACAGCATGGTGACGGGAGGGTGATAGGAGGGTGACAGGAGGGTGACAGCATGGTGATGGGAGGGTGACAGGAGGGTGACAGGAGGGTGACAGGAGGGTGACAGCATGGTGATGGGAGGGTGACAGGAGGGTGACAGGAGGGTGACAGCATGGTGATGGGAGGGTGACAGGAGGGTGACAGGAGGGTGACAGCATGGTGATAGGAGGGTGACAGGAGGGTGACAGGAGGGTGACAGGAGGGTGACAGCATGGTGACGGCAGGGTGACAGGAGGGTGACAGGAGGGTGACAGGAGGGTGACAGGAGGGTGACAGGAGGGTGACAGGAGGGTGACGGCAGGGTGACAGGAGGGTGACGGCAGGGTGAAGGCAGGGTGAAGGCAGGGTGAAGGCAGGGTGACGGCAGGGTGACGGCATGGTGACGGCAGGGTGAAGGCAGGGTGACGGCAGGGTGACGGCAGGGTGACGGCAGGGTGACAGGACAATCCTAATAGTGATAACCAAGTCTGCATTCATTATACAGGACTGTCCTAAACAATATAACCAAGTCTGTTATAGGACATAGGACTGTCCTAAAGACGATAATCAATTCTGCATTTTTGACACAGGACTGTCCTAAACAGGATAATAAAGTCTGTGTTCATTACATAGGACTGTCCTAAAGACAATAACCAACTCTGTACTCATTACACAGGCCTGTCCTAACAGGATATTCCAGTCTGTACTTAATAAATAGTACTGTCCTAAACAGGATAACCAAGTCTGCACTTAATACACAGCACTGTCGTTAACAGGATTATCAAGTCTGTAGTTATTACACAGGACTGCCCTAAACAGGATAATAAAGTCTGTGCATACTAGATAGGACTGTCCTATAGACGATAATCAAGTATGTACTTATTATACAGGCCTGTCCTAAAAATTATAACCAATTCTGCACTGTCCTAAACAGGATAATCAAATCTGTAGTTACTACAGAGGACTGTCCTAAACAGGATAATCAAGTCTGTAGTTATAACACAGGCCTGTCCTAAACAGGATAATCAAGTCTGTAGTTATAACACAGGCCTGTCCTAAACAGGATAATCAAGTCTGTAGTTATAACACAGCACTGTCCTGCCTTCACAGAGATCAAAGACATTCTCCTTGTCTGTGTGCTGAATTTCTAAAGTGGAAAACTGTAATCTCTCTGTGAATAAAAAAACCTCCTGTTTACGAAGAACCCTTAAAGAACAGGGCCTGCATGGCCAGCCCCCATCTCCCGGCGCCCAAAAAGATAAATAGCCCTCTGCTTCATTCTTTACAATCCCTTTAATTGGCAAATGAAACGCATGGGACGCATTTCAGTTGACTTTTTGGACCTCTTTAAAAATGACGGGTGGATTAAATTGTTTCTTAAGGCAGATAACCCAACCGCCCGCGGCCGTAGGGAAAAGTCGGACTCGTTCCTCATTTTGTTGATTCGTTTCGCGCAGAATTCATTGCGTAATTGAATCTTAGCCACCCAAAAATTAGGCCAGGTAACTATAGCAACGAGACTAACATAGGCGTTAGCATTGTCATGTGGCTTTTTGCCGGAAGGTGGCAGCACTCTAGTGATCAAAGTCTCGCGCCGGATGTAATCTCGCGATAACTACCACTGAGCGAGACTTTGAGATTTTTTTTACTTTACAGCAATTTTTTTTTTTTTTCGAAGGCCCATTTTGGAAACGGGTGTGGAATAAAGATAAGCTGAAGGCTCGCATTTTAATCTCAGTCAATGGGAATTGAATCGGTCGTCGGCCGCCCTTCCGACTGTCTGCAGGGAGGGATGAAGCAGGGGCGAGAACTGTGGGCATTCTTTAAACCTTTAACAGCAGGAAGATGCCTCCAGACATTCCCCTGTATACGGCAGGAAGATGCCTCAAGGTATTCTCCTGGCTACGGCAGGAAGATGCCTCCAGGCATTCCCCTGGCTACGGCAAGAAGATGCCTCCAGGTATTCTCCTGGCTACGGCAGGAAGATGCCTCCAGGCATTCCCCTGGCTACGGCAGGAAGATGCCTCCAGGTATTCTCCTGGCTACGGCAGGAAGATGCCTCCAGGCATTCCCCTGGCTACGGCAGGAAGATGCCTCCAGGCATTCCCCTGTATACGTCTAGTTTTTTCAGTATCAATAGGTAAAATAGGCCAATTTACATTTGCATGATTTATATAGGAAATGTACTGAAAAATATGGTTTTCTTCAATTCTTTCAGAAACAACGACAGTGACCTATAGTTCTTGAAAGCTGCATAAGTAGTACTATCCATATAATATGTTCTGTGAGAGTTTGAAGAAAATGCCATGGGTTATACTATGTGAAAAATTCTGTTTAAAATTTATCTATGTTCTAATATATAGCTATCTTGATATTGACCTATAAATCCAAAACTAGAACATGACCCCCCATTTTTAAGTTAGATATGTGTTCCACAACAATTGAAGTCCATCATATTAAATTTTCAGGAAATTGACATGTTTTTAAATTTTCAAACCACATTGTCCAATATGCCTTTAAATTAAGTAACGACTTTGCCGATAGCCACATACCGGTCTACTTTCATCTTTATATTGAGTAACACCATTACTGTTAGCAACATACCGGTCTATGGTCATCTTTATATTGAGTAACACCATTACCTTTAGACACATACCGGTCTACAGTCATCTTTATATTGAGTAGCACCATTACCGTTAGACACATACCGGTCTACGGTCATCTTTATATTGAGTAGCACCATTACTGTTAGCCACATACCAGTCTACAATCATCTTTATATTGAGTAACACCATTACCGTTAGCCACATACCGGTCTACGGTCATCTTTATATTGAGTAACACCATTACCGTTAGCCACATACCGGTCTACGGTCATCTTTATATTGAGTAACACCATTACCGATAGCCACATACCGGTCTACGGTCATCTTTATATTGAGTAACACCATTACCGTTAGCCACATACCGGTCTACGGTCATCTTTATATTGAGTAACACCATTACCGATAGCCACATACCGGTCTACGGTCATCTTTATATTGAGTAACACCATTACCGATAGCCACATACCGGTCTACGGTCATCTTTATATTGAGTAACACCATTACCGTTAGCCACATACCGGTCTATGGTCATCTTTATATTGAGTAACACCATTACCGTTAGCCACATACCGGTCTACGGTCATCTTTATATTGAGTAACACCATTACCGTTAGCCACATACCAGTCTACGGTCATCTTTATATTGAGTAACACCATTACCGTTAGCCACCTACCAGTCTACAGTCATCTTTATATTGAGTAACGCTATTACCGTTAGCCACATACCGGTCTACGGTCATCTTTATATTGAGTAACACCATTACCGTTAGCCACATACCAGTCTACGGTCATCTTTATATTGAGTAACACCATTACTGTTAGCCACATACCGGTCTACGGTCATCTTTATATTGAGTAACACCATTACCGTTAGCCACATACCGGTCTACGGTCATCTTTATATTGAGTAACACCATTACCGTTAGCCACATACCGGTCTACGGTCATCTTTATATTGAGTAACACCATTACCGATAGCCACATACCGGTCTACGGTCATCTTTATATTGAGTAACACCATTACCGTTAGCCACATACCGGTCTACGGTCATCTTTATATTGAGTAACACCATTACCGTTAGCCACATACCGGTCTACGGTCATCTTTATATTGAGTAACACCATTACCGTTAGCCACATACCAGTCTACGGTCATCTTTATATTGAGTAACACCATTACCGTTAGCCACCTACCAGTCTACAGTCATCTTTATATTGAGTAACGCTATTACCGTTAGCCACATACCGGTCTACGGTCATCTTTATATTGAGTAACACCATTACCGTTAGCCACATACCAGTCTACGGTCATCTTTATATTGAGTAACACCATTACTGTTAGCCACATACCGGTCTACGGTCATCTTTATATTGAGTAACACCATTACCGTTAGCCAAATACCGGTCTACGGTCATCTTTATATTGAGTAACACCATTACCGTTAGCCACATACCAGTCTACAATCATCTTTATATTGAGTAACACCATTACCGTTAGTCACATACCAGTCTACGGTCATCTTTATATTGAGTAACACCATTACCGTTAGTCACATACCAGTCTACGGTCATCTTTATATTGAGTAACACCATTACCGTTAGCCACATACCGGTCTACGGTCATCTTTACATTGAGTAACACCATTACCGTTAGCTACATACCAGTCTACGGTCATCTTTATATTGAGTAACACCACAGCCGTTAGCCACATACCGGTCTATGGTCATCTTTATATTGAGTAACGCTATTACCGTTAGCCACATACCAGTCTACGGTCATCTTGATATTGAGTAACGCCACAGCCGTTAGACACATACCAGTCTACATCATCTTTATATTGAGTAACACCATTACCGTTAGCCACATAGCAGTCTACGTCATCTTTATATTGAGTAACACCATTACCGTTAGTCACATACCAGTCTACGGTCATCTTTACATTGAGTAACACCATTACCGTTAGCCACATACTGGTCTATGGTCATCTTTATATTGAGTAACACCATTACCGTTAGCCACATACCAGTCTACGGTCATCTTTACATTGAGTAACACCATTACCGTTAGCCACATACCGGTCTATGGTCATCTTTATATTGAGTAACACCATTACCGTTAGCCACATACCAGTCTACGGTCATCTTTACATTGAGTAACACCATTACCGTTAGCCACATACCGGTATAAGGTCATCTTTATATTGAGTAACACCATTACCGATAGCCACATACCGGTCTACAATCATCTTTATATTGAGTAACACCATTACCGTTAGCCACATACCAGTCTACGGTCATCTTTACATTGAGTAACACCATTACCGTTAGCCACATACCGGTCTATGGTCATCTTTATATTGAGTAACACCATTACCGTTAGCCACATACCACACAGACAGCACACAGACAGCACACTGCCAACACACAGACAGCACACAGACAGCACACTGACAGCACACAGACAGCACACAGACAGCACACTGACAGCACACAGACAGCACACAGACAGCACACAGACAGCACACAGACAGCACACAGACACCCCACAGACAGCACACAGACAGCACACAGACACAGACGTGTGTAGACGTCGATCGGTCAGTGCTGACAACTCTGAAGTATTGACTCCCCGCTCGTCTGTGATAATCTCGGGTGTTTTCTGATGGATGAAGTAATCCTCTGACGGTACCGCCCGATCCGCTGTGCCACCTCCAACAAATCCCCCTCCTAGACCACAACCACAACACCGGCCCCAGCCTCCCCCCGCTACCCACACAACACCGCCCCAGCCTCCGCCCGCTACCCACACAACACCGCCCCCAGCCTCCCCCCGCTACCCACACAACACCGCCCCCAGCCTCCGCCCGCTACCCACACAACACCGCCCACAGCCTCCCCCCGCTACCCACACAACACCGCCCCCAGCCTCCGCCCGCTACCCACACAACAACGCCCCCAGCCTCCGCCCGCTACCCACACAACACCGCCCCCAGCCTCCCCCGCTACCCACACAACACCACCCACAGCCTCCGCCCGCTACCCACACAACAACGCCCCCAGCCTCCGCCCGCTACCCACACAACACTGCCCACAGCCTCCGCCCCCGCTACCCACACAACACCGCCCACAGCCTCCGCCCGCTACCCACACAACACCACCCACAGCCTCCGCCCGCTACCCACACAACACCGCCCACAGCCTCCGCCCGCTACCCACACAACAACGCCCCCAGCCTCCGCCCGCTACCCACACAACGACAACCACAGCCTCCCCCCGCTACCCACACAACACCGCCCCCAGCCTACGCCCGCTACCCACACAACACCGCCCTTAGCCTCCGCCCGCTACCCATACAACACTGCCCCCAGCCTCCCCCGCTACCCACAGCCTTCCTCCACAAAATCCGCCGTCCACGACCACAACACAACGACAACCACAGCCTCCGCCCGCTTCCCACACAACACCGGCCCCAGCCTCCCCCCGCTACCCACACAACACCACCCACAGCCTCCGCCCGCTACCCACACAACACCGCCCCCAGCCTCCCCCCGCTACCCACACAACACCACCCACAGCCTCCCCCCGCTACCCACACAACACCGGCCCCAGCCTCCGCCCGCTACCCACACAACACCGCCCACAGCCTCCCCTCGCTACCCACACAACACCGCCCCCAGCCTCCCCCCGCTACCCACACAACACCGCCCCCAGCCTCCGCCCGCTACCCACACAACACCGCCCCCAGCCTCCGCCCGCTACCCACACAACACCGCCCCCAGCCTCCGCCCGCTACCCACACAACACCGGCCCCAGCCTTCCCCCGCTACCCACACAACACCGCCCACAGCCTCCCCCCGCTACCCACACAACACCGCCCACAGCCTCCCCCCGCTACCCACACAACACCGCCCACAGCCTCCCCCCACTACCCACACAACACCGCCCACAGCCTCCCCTCGCTACCCACACAACACCGGCCCCAGCCTCCCCCGCTACCCACACAACACCGCCCACAGCCTCCGCCCGCTACCCACACAACACCGGCCCCAGCCTCCGCCCGCTACCCACACAACACCGCCCCCAGCCTCCCCCCGCTACCCACACAACACCGCCCCCAGCCTCCCCCCGCTACCCACACAACACCGCCCACAGCCTCCCCCCGCTACCCACACAACACCGCCCCCAGCCTCCGCCCGCTACCCACACAACGACAACCACAGCCTCCCCCCGCTACCCACACAACACCGCCCACAGCCTCCCCCCGCTACCCACACAACACCGCCCACAGCCTCCCCCCACTACCCACTGCCTCCCCAACCACCTCCACCTCCACCAAATCCCCCGTCCACAACCACAACCACAACACCGCCCACAGCCTCCGCCCGCTACCCACTGCCTCCCCCACCACCTCCACCTCCCCAACAAATCCCCCGTCCACGACCACAACCACAACACCGCCCACAGCCTCCGCCCGCTACCCACAGCCTTCCTCCACCACCTCCACCTCCCCAACAAATCCCCCGTCCACGACCACAACCACAACACCACCCACAGCCTCCGCCCGCTACCCACAGCCTCCCCCACACCCAAAGATGCTATTTACAACGTTTTCTCCTATTTCTATTTAACTTTATAATTCTGTCCTTTACTGAGGTTTCCCGTTATTTATGATGTTCCTGTCACACTCTGAGGTTTCCCGCTATTGATGATGTTTCTGTCACACTCTGAGGTTTCCCGTTATTTATGATGTTTCTCTCACACTCTGAGGTTTCCCGCTATTTATGACATTTGTCCCACACTCTGAGGTTTCCCGCTATTTACAACATTTCTCTCACACTCTGAAGTTTCCTGCTATTTACAATGTTTCTCTCACACTCTGATGTTTCCTGTTATTTATGCCGTCTCTGTCACACTCTGAGGTTTCCCGTTATTTACAACATTTCTCTCACACTCTGAGGTTTCCCGCTATTTACAACATTTCTCTCACTCTCAGGTTTCCCGCTATTTATGACGTTTCTCTCAGGCTCTGAGGTTTCCTGTTATTTACAACATTTCTCTCACACTCTCAGGTTTCCCGCTATTTACAACGTTTCTCTCACACTCTGAAGTTTCCCACTATTTACAACATTTCTCTCACACTCTCAGGTTTCCCGCTATTTATGACGTTTCTGTCACACTCTGATGTTTCCCGCTATTTACAACGTTTCTGTCACACTCTGAAAATTCCCGCTATTTACAACGTTTCTCTCACACTCTGATGTTTCCTGTTATTTATGAGGTTTCTGTCACACTCTGAAGTTTCCCGTTATTTACGATGTTTCTCTCACACTCTGAAGTTTCCCGCTATTTACAACATTTCTGTCACACTCTGATGTTTCCCGCTATTTATGATGTTTCTGTCACACTCTGAGGTTTTCCACTATTTCCGACGTTTCATCTATTCATATTTAAGTTGATAATTCTGCCCTTTATAACTGCCTTCAAGGTTCCAGCTATTTACGACCTTTCTCTCACACTCCGTCTTCGCTTCCTCCTTTCCGCTGTGAGACCTGATATCGACTTCCGGTGCAGCTCTCCAAACACAGTCCTAACCACGGACCCCGTGCCTGTCACTAACACAAGGTCCGCTTGGAGAGCGACTGATAGATTGTTTCCGTATCGAACTGCACATGCGTTCATCCGGGCATCCCAGTGAAAAATGGCGGTGGCGAATAGGGCTGACCTCTAGCGGACGTTGGATAATCAATTCTAAACAGTAAGCGTGGGAGCGGGTGGTGAGGGTGGGTATTGGTGGGAGTGTGTAGGGGGGGGGTGTCGGAAGGAGTGGGTAGGAGGTTGGAACGGGTAGGTTAGGCCATCCGCCCCCTGGCAGTTCATGCCCCTTTAAGGGTGGATGATGCCTTAAGGCATCACCCCACAGGGGGCAGATGATGCCTTAAGGCATCATTTGCTGGATATATATATTATTGTTTTTCAAAAGGAAATATTTTAAGAATTAACTTGAAATTTTCACAGAATGTAAGTATAACATCATATTTTTTAATTCTAAATAATAGAATTAAAGATATCAATAATTGCATATTATATCACTGATCAAGTTGTGATAATTTTTTCGTTCGCGTTACCTTTACGGTTTGCGTTGGAAATTTTTTTGTCTACACTCCCAAAGTAACCACTATTTGATCTCCATCAGTTCGCTGGTTGCCCCCCGCCCGCCTCCTAATGGCCTAAACGCGCCACGAACCAGCGAACATCCGGGTGTGTTCAGAATGAGGCTGGGACGCCTGACTGCACCGCCTGGTGGCTGGCCGACGAACTAAACCGCCCCTACAATACTCTGGTGGTTTTTTTTCAAATACTGGCAATTATCAATTCATTATTTCATCTATTTTGATACCAAATGAGTGAAGTATGAGATATTATTGAGTTTGACCTAACCCAATAGGTAAATTAAGGCGTTTTATATTTGATTTATTTTAGAGGAAATATACTTAAGAATATCGTTTTCATCGATTCCTTCAAAAACAAAGACCGTGACCTATGATTCTAAAAACTTACAAATGAAGTACCATATACTAACAATATTGTGTGAAAGATTGAGGAAAATGACATGGGTTTTACTATGTGAAAAGTAACGTTTACGAATTTCTCTATATTCTAGTATGATATTATTGTCATTTTAATCTCAAAACGAGCATGGTGACCCCATCTTTTAAGTTAGATATGTATTCTACAACACCCTGATATCACCATATCCAACTTTCAGGAAAGTGACGTGGGTTTTGAATTCAAGGCTAAAACTTTCTACGATATGCCTTTAATGAAATCATTGTAGGTCTTGCCAACAACATTCTAATCAGTATTTATTTTCATCCTTATCAAGTGCTGGTGAAGGTTGAATATTGCTGTCGGTCTCCTCAAGTCTCTTACTGAAATCATTGTAGGTTTTCTGTTGGCTGACAACATTCTAACCAGTATTTGTTTTCATCCTTATCAAGTGCTGGTGAAGGTTGAATATTGCTGTCGATCCCCTCAAGTCTCTTACTGAAATCATTGTAGGTTTTCTGTTGGCTGACAACATTCTAACCAGTATTTGTTTTCATCCTTATCAAGTGCTGGTGAAGGTTGAATATTGCTGTCGGTCCCCTCAAGTCTCTAACTGAAATCATTGTAGGCTTTCTGTTGGCTGACAACATCCTAACCAGTGTTTGCTCTCACTCAGGTGCAGGTGGAATATCTTGTCAGGCTCTGCACGGCTCTGTTTGAGGTTCCCTCACTCATTTATGTTCGTGGTTCACCTGAAAAAATGACAAAATGACAAAATTACCAGATCAGGCTCGGTTCAATTTGTCACCAGTGTATGTCATGGTTTGTGAAGACCAATACACCGGACTGTAGTACATGGAATTGTGATACAGGGGTGACTGGTACAGGGTGTGTGATACAAGGGTGTGTGGTAGAGGGGTGTGTGGTAGAGGGTTGTATGGTAGAGGGGAGTGTGATACAGGGGTGTGTGGTAGAGGGGTGTGTGGTAGAGGGGTGTGTGGTAGAGGGGTGTGTGGTAGAGGGGTGTGTGGTAGAGGGGTGTGTGGTAGAGGGGTGTGTGGTGAGTGGTGTGTGGTAGAGGGGTGTGTGGTGGAGGGGTGTGTGGTAGAGGGGTGTGTGGTAGAGGGGTGTGTGGTAGAGGGGTGTGTGGTAGAGGGGTGTGTGGTAGATGTGTGTGTGGTAGATGTGTGTATGGTAGAGGGGTGTGTGGTAGAGGGGTGTGTGGTAGAGGGGTGTGTGGTAGAGGGGTGTGTGGTAGAGGGGTGTGTGGTAGAGGGGTGTGTGGTAGAGGGGTGTGTGGTAGAGGGGTGTGTGGTAAAGGGGTGTGTGGTAGAGGGGTGTGTGGTGGTGGGGTATGTGTTGGAGGGGTGTGTGGTTGAGGGGTGTGTGGTAGAGGGCACTGTGGTACAGGGCACTGTGGTACAGGGCACTGTGTTACAGGGGTGTGTGGTACTCCAGTCTGTTGTACACTAGTCTGTGGTACACAGGTCGCTTGGCATGGCTGTTTATTTACTTTCCATTCCACTACTTTCAGTCTGAAGTACAAAATAACAGGTCGGCTCCGGAGAAATTGCTCGGTGGGACAGGTCAGGTAATGGAAACTGTATGGATGTTCCGCAGTCTGAAAGAAAGCTGGTCATCGGAGCCTGCCCTGCATCACCCGGCCACTCTGTTGTGTATTCCGCTCAGTGTGACACACATTGTCCGGTGTTGACTCGGGATGCTGAGAGGTCGCTCTGTTGTGTATTCCGCTCTGAGTCGTTGACTCGGGATGCTGGGAGGTCGCTCTGTTGTGTATTCCGCTCTGAGTCGTTGACTCGGGATGCTGAGAGGTCGCTCTGTTGTGTATTCCGCTCTGAGTCGTTGACTCGGGATGCTGGGAGGTCGCTCTGTTGTGTATTCCGCTCTGAGTCGTTGACTCGGGATGCTGAGAGGTCGCTCTGTTGTGTATTCCGCTCTGAGTCGTTGACTTGGGATGCTAAGAGGCCGTTCTGTTGTGTATTCCGCTCTGAGTCGTTGACTCGGGATGCTGAGAGGTCGCTCTGTTGTGTATTCCGCTCTGAGTTGTTGACTCGGGATGCTAAGAGGCCGCTCTGTTGTGTATTCCGCTCTGAGTCGTTGACTCGGGATGCTGAGAGGTCGCTCTGTTGTGTATTCCGCTCTGAGTCGTTGACTCGGGATGCTGGGAGGCCGCTCTGTCGTGTATTCCGCTCTGAGTCGTTGACTCGGGATGCTGAGAGGTCGCTCTGTTGTGTATTCCGCTCTGAGTCGTTGACTCGGGATGCTGAGAGGTCGCCCTGTTGTGTATTCCGCTCTGAGTTGTTGACTCGGGATGCTGGGAGGCCACTCTGTTGTGTATTCCGCTCTGAGTCGTTGACTCGGGATGCTGAGAGGTCGCTCTGTCGTGTATTCCGCTCTGAGTCGTTGACTTGGGATGCTAAGAGGCCGCTCTGTTGTGTATTCCGCTCTGAGTCGTTGACTCGGGATGCTGAGAGGTCGCTCTGTTGTGTATTCCGCTCTGAGTTGTTGACTCGGGATGCTAAGAGGCCGCTCTGTTGTGTATTCCGCTCTGAGTCGTTGACTCGGGATGCTGAGAGGTCGCTCTGTTGTGTATTCCGCTCTGAGTCGTTGACTCGGGATGCTGAGAGGTCGCCCTGTTGTGTATTCCGCTCTGAGTCGTTGACTCGGGATGCTGGGAGGCCACTCTGTTGTGTATTCCGCTCTGAGTCGTTGACTTGGGATGCTGGGAGGTCGCTCTGTTGTGTATTCCGCTCTGAGTCGTTGACTCGGGATGCTGAGAGGCCACTCTGTTGTGTATTCCGCTCTGAGTCGTTGACTCTGAATGCTGAGAGGCCACTCTGTTGTGTATTCCGCTCTGAGTTGTAGACTCTGAATGCTGAGAGGCCACTCTGTTGTGTATTCTGCTTTGAGTCATTGACTTGGGATGCTGAGAGGCCACTCTGTTGTGTATTCCGCTCTGAGTCGTTGACTTGGGATGCTGGGAGGTCGCTCTGTTGTGTATTCCGCTCTGAGTCGTTGACTCGGGATGCTGAGAGGTCGCTCTGTTGTGTATTCCGCTCTGAGTCGTTGACTCGGGATGCTGAGAGGTCGCTCTGTTGTGTATTCCGCTCTGAGTCGTTGACTTGGGATGCTGGGAGGTCGCTCTGTCGTGTATTCCGCTTTGAGTCATTGACTCGGGATGCTAAGAGGTCGCTCTGTTGTGTATTCGGGTCTTAGTCGTTGACTCGGGATGCTAAGAGGTCGCTCTGTTGTGTATTCCGCTCTGAGTCGTTGACTCGGGATGCTGAGAGGTCGCTCTGTTGTGTATTCCGCTCTGAGTTGTTGACTCGGGATGCTGAGACGACAGAGTGTTGTGTATTTTGCTCTGAGTCGTTGACTTGGGATGCTGGGAGGTCGCCCTGTTGTGTATTCCGCTCTGAGTCGTTGACTTGGGATGCTGGGAGGTCGCCCTGTTGAGTATTCCGCTCAGTGTGACACACATTGTCCGGTGTTGACTCGGGATGCTGAGAGGCCACTCTGTTGTGTATTCCGCTCTGAGTTGTTGACTCGGGATGCTGAGAGGCCACTCTGTTGTGTATTCCGCTCTGAGTTGTTGACTCGGGATGCTGGGAGGTCGCCCTGTTGAGTATTCCGCTCAGTGTGACACACATTGTCCGGTGTTGACTCGGGGAGACTCCATGTGTCGGTCCTGTTACAGCAGGCCCACTGACCCGCGACTAAGAGGCCCCGATAAGGGCGTCACGAAGCTCCTTACTGACGCCTCTCTAATGGATCGTCTGCCGGAGAGCATGCGAAGCAGTGATAAGAGAAACAGGTCATGGAGAAAGACCAGCCTCTCAGTCCATGTGTGACTTGTGTGTCTGTGTGACTGTGTGACTTGTGTCTGTGTGAGCTTGTAGAGCTAGTAGGGCTTAGGATGTATGGACGAGGCAAGAACCAAGGACCATTCAACTTTAACTGAAGCTCTTCTTTTATCAAATACCCTCAAAAGGTTTGAAATCGTTAAATATTCACCTAAAAGCCATTGTCGAGGCTCCTGCATTAACAATAGACCCGTTCTATGCCCCAATGAATAATGGGACAGGTAACGCACAGCTTGAGCAACGTGTGGGCGACCTTGAACTTACTCTGGTTTCCTGGTTCTTCACAATGCCCCTACATGCCCCTACAAGAACCAGCACAACTCTCTCCATCATGAGATTTCTCAAGTAACCTAATTATCATCTACACACGTTTCACATGCATGTAAATTTAAAGTAAAGGAACGGCAATGTTTCTAAAGATGTAAGATATATTTTACTAATTATAATGCCTCGTTAAAAAGTTAACAGATTTTGCTGTGCCCTCTACAGGGAGACCAGCATAAAATCCCGCAAGTACCAGTCAGGTACCAGCCGAATGGAATACCGCATTGCACCAGAAAAATGGTTATAGTTACCTGGCCTAATGTGTGAGTGCACTTTGGCCAGGCTTCCAGGCTTCCAGGCTACATGTGACTACAATCTCCAGCCACATTCTTAGTATCTTTAACATAGGGAAGGAACAAATCATATGCTGGGTGAGGAAGCATATTTTGCTGGTTGCCGAATATTCACCTTTAATGTTATTGCCATCTACCTCATTCTCCATGCCCCTACGAGTATTGCAGTCCGTTCTCTATGGTCTATATCCTGTGTGTTTTCCATTATTTTAGTGTGTACAGGGGTGAGATAAATACAGAAAGCAACTCATTTTGATCAAAGTCGTTGTTCTCCAACTCGTTTGAATGCAACACGATATTCACTCGCTGTCGCCTTGCTCATATCACTCTGCATCAAACTCATGGAGAACGACGACTTTGACCAAAACTTGTTGGTTTCTTCATCAGAACTCGACCCCGACAGTACTTAATGGAGGTTCCCGCTCACCGGTGACATCTGATCCCGATCAATCTTTGATAAAACCTGCCTGAAATGTCGGAAAAGAAACATGGCTGATGAATTATTGTTTTTTTAAATCTGTTAATGAGGTGGCTGATGGCTGAAGTCACAACCCGACCATCAACCTGCCCCGATCGACATCGCGAGCAAAAACAGACTGTGAAATGTCACAACCAAGTCTGTGGCTGGAGAGTGCTGAGCTCACCAAGACTCTGCTGGGAGAGCAGTCTGTCAAACTCTGTCTACGTCATGTCATGATTTTGTGTAGCATGACAGTGCATCTGTCAACATTAATAAGGAATCTATGAAAGTCAAGCTTGCCCCACTTACACTACCATAGCATAGACAGGTACAGCCACGCTACTTAAACCAAAAGCCTGTCCCACAAACACTACCATAGCATAGACAGGTACAGCCACGCTACTTAAACCAAAAGCCTGTCCCACAAACACTACCATAGCATAGACAGGTACAGCCACACTACTTAAACCAAAAGCCTGCCTACAAAAACTACCATAGCATAGACAGGTACAGCCACGCTACTTAAACCAAAGGCCTGTCCCACAAACACTACCATAGCATAGACAGGTACAGCCACGCTACTTAAACCAAAAGCCTGTCCCATAAACACTATCATAGCATAGACAGGTATAGCCACGCTACTTAAACCAAAAGCCTGTCCCACATACACTACCATAGCATAGACAGGTACAGCCACACTACTTAAACCAGAAGCCTGTCCCACAAAAACAATACAAGTAATCCAAACTAATCCAAACTAAAACTTCCACCCACATAAACTATTATTACAGTCATCCATACTAATAAAAACCTCCCCCAGAAAAACTGTTATTGATAGGTATCCATACTAATAAAACACAATCCCTGCGGTTTCTTTTCGAAAACCAAACAGTACAAAATCATGGACAAATGGAATATCCATCACCAATAATAACGTTAGGATTTGATTGAGTCTCTGGGCGACCCACTTGCACCCAGCCAAACAACCATTTCTACAGGTGCCTTTCTAGGGCCCAAATATAAATCACAAGTAGGTCAATGAGGTATTTCGGTCTCTGGTGACTGGTCATGGTCAGCCAGATACGCTTCTAATACAATGAAACACTGGCCCTCTGCACTCAACCAATGTGACAGGGTTAGCACGCGGACAGTAATGGTATAGTTTTTTTGCAGCACGCTGAAAGTCTATATAACCTCATATTAACCCTAGGCAGCGCATCTGAGCAAGAATCCCACGTTATAAAAATTGAAATTAGAAATCATTAAGACCGGCCATCCATTGCAATCTCCCCGAACATCTGTAATGTCTCGGTTCAGGTAAATTCATTCAGAGTCTGCGATTGGAGATCACTCACCGGAAACAGAGGCGTTATCTCTACTGATCACATGACACCTGGGACCTGTTTCAGTAGTTTTGTAACATTAGCCCTAGACAGACATCAACAGCGGCACCAACAATGCAAGCAACAGCGGAAAAAGTCTAGCAAATATCAGAGAGTCGGAGTGGCCAATCTTCTTCATATTTGGAACGATTATAGGTTATATGTATCCCCTACTCGTGTTAAAGTGTCATGACTTAATTCCTACAGGAAGTGAGTGCAATTCGGTGTGTCATCGATTGCAGTCTTGTGATCTGTCCGTATGGTGTCACAGACGCCATCTAGACATGTCACGAAACTACTGAAACAGGTCCCAGAGCCGTTATCTGGTGAATGAGAACATGAAAGGAGAGTGACTCCTGAATGGAAACAATTACTGGGGATGTGCGTTTTGTAAGACTGACTTCAGTCCCTGTACCCCTCCACCTACCCCGCCCCTCCTCACTGTGATACAGGCATCAGTCCCTGTACCCCTCCGGCTACCTCACCCCTCCTCACCATGATACAGGCTTCAGTCCCTGTACCCCTCCACCTACCCCGCCCCTCCTCACCATGATACAGGCTTCAGTCCCTGTACCCCTCCACCTACCCCGCCCCTCCTCACCGTGATACAGGCTTCAGTCCCTGTACCCTTCCACCTACCCTACCCCTCCTCACCATGATACAGGCTTCAATCCCTGTACCCCTCCACCTACCCCGCCCCTCCTCACTGTGATACAGGCTTCAGTCCCTGTACCCCTCCACCTACCCCGCCCCTCCTCACTGTGATACAGGCTTCAGTCCCTGTACCCCTCCACCTACCCCACCCCTCCTCACCGTGATACAGCCTTCAGTCCCTGTACTCCTCCACCTACCCCACCCCTCCTCACTGTGATACAGGCTTCAGTCCCTGTACTCCTCCACCTACCCCGCCCCTCCTCACCGTGATACAGGCTTCAGTCCCTGTACCCCTCCACCTACCCCACTCCTCCTCACCGTGATACAGGCTTCAGTCCCTGTACCCCTCCACCTACCCTACCCCTCCTCACCGTGATACAGCCTTCAGTCCCTGTACTCCTCCACCTACCCCGCCCCTCCTCACCGTGATACAGGCTTCAGTCCCTGTACCCCTCCACCTACCCCACCCCTCCTCACCGTGATACAGCCTTCAGTCCCTGTACCCCTCCACCTACCCCACCCCTCCTCACCGTGATACAGCCTTCAGTCCCTGTACCCCTCCACCTACCCCACCCCTCCTCACCGTGATACAGGCTTCAGTCCCTGTACCCCTCCACCTACCCCACCCCTCCTCACTGTGATACAGGCTTCAGTCCCTGTACTCCTCCACCTACCCCGCCCCTCCTCACCGTGATACAGGCTTCAGTCCCTGTACCCCTCCACCTACCCCACCCCTCCTCACCGTGATACAGCCTTCAGTCCCTGTACCCCTCCACCTACCCAACCCCTCCTCACCGTGATACAGCCTTCAGTCCCTGTACCCCTCCACCTACCCCACCCCTCCTCACCGTGATACAGCCTTCAGTCCCTGTACCCCTCCACCTACCCCACCCCTCCTCACCGTGATACAGGCTTCAGTCCCTGTACCCCTCCACCTACCCCACCCCTCCTCACCGTGATACATGCTTCAGTCCCTGTACCCTCCACCTAGCCCACCCCTCCTCACTGTCATACAGGCTTCAGTCCCTGTACTCCTCCACCTACCCCACCCCTCCTCACCGTGATACAGGCTTCAGTCCCTGTACTCCTCCACCTACCCCACCCCTCCTCACCGTGATACAGCCTTCAGTCCCTGTACTCCTCCACCTACCCCACCCCTCCTCACCGTGATACTGGCTGACTGATAAATGCTAAAACAAATACTGCATTTGCCTTGAAATCGACCTTGCTCCTTAACACCAAAAGTCTACACAGAAATATTGAACGTGTTTACCCTGGGTGTGGTTACGCTGGCTTGTTGGTCTAGGGGTATGATTCTCGCTTAGGGTGCGAGAGGTCCCGGGTTCAAATCCCTGACAACCCCGAAGAGTTTTATATTTCAAAATCATGAAAACTATGATTCTGGTCAAATTGGGCACGGATGTGGTGGTATTATCCTATTATTGTTATGCACCTATTATCAACTAACTTGAAAACACAGGAAGTTTGCATACGGTTAAATAGTGCATAACTAAAACGAACTGATATCGTCATGCCACTTGTCCAGAAATAGCCAGTGTACCTGGCCCTGTCCCATATAGTTGGGCAGATATAGCACATGGTTGTGCATTTAATGAAACAAGCATGAGTTTTGGTACATGGTTAGGGGAGCCTCACAGGAAAATCTTTAGATCCTGGGCATTGCAGATACCCTCTAGGAGCGGGATTGCGGCCATTTTGAAAATTGACCATCACAGAGCACTATGACACTTTTCACAAGAACAAACCTATTTGAATCACCTCAAATGTGTGCAAGAGGAACATAAAGATATCAAATGATTTTTTTATCAATGTTTTTACCATATACCAACATGTGGGGAGAAAAAGTGGATGATAACTACAATATAGACTGGTTTCAGATAAAAGCGGTCGTATGCTCCTTGGAGTTGACGCTATGCAATATCCTCGCATGCGCTTGGACATTACTGCGCATCAACTTCTTGGAGTATATGGCCTATTGTATCTGAGACCAATCGTACCACCCATTCACCATCCACTCTCTGAGTCTGCAGGTGGTTGTGGCCCATGAGATTATAGGTCAACTCTCGACTGCAGAGCCGTCCCAAGGCGCTATAAATATCATGTGAGGAGGTCAGTGTGAAGGTCGTGGTTTGCTGTGAATGAAGTCATTGGCTACTGGGACTACTCTATTCCTTATATGGTAGTTAATACAGGGGGACAACTCCATGCAGCTGCCTGCTCACCACACACTCACCACTCACTGACCTGCCCTCCACCCCCTCACCACACACTCACCACTCACCACACACCACCCGCTACTCTATTCCTTATATGGTAGTTAATACAGGGGGACAACTCCATGCAGCTGCCTGCTCACCACACACTCACCACTCACTGACCTGCCCTCCACCCCCTCACCACACACTCACCACTCACCACACACCACCCGCTACTCTATTCCTTATATGGTAGTTAATACAGGGGGACAACTCCATGCAGCTGCCTGCTCACCACACACTCACCACTCACTGACCCGCAAAAGATCTGGGAGGAGAGTTTCACCACCCACTCGCTGCCCTAAACTGGTTCCCTGCCCAAAGAAATAAGAGACTGGTAACTACTTCTTATTAATACCACAGAGTAGAGATACTAGAGAAAAACCTGGAACTGACAGTCACGCCACCTCTCTTGGCCCAACATAGACTTGCACAAGTCTTTTTTTTCTTCTATTCTCCTTTCCTAGCGATTTACTACCTTCAGTGCTTAATTCTGAAGAAATACTGCTGCTGAATGTTTTACAGCAGTTCTGTTGTACTGGCTGTAAGGCCTGCAGGCCTAATACAAGTCCAGATAGAATAAATGATTTAAAAAAAGAATACAGAGACTGAGGCCAGTCTAGGCTCTACAGTCTCAGTCTGCCAATGTGACACTCTCCCAGAAGATCTTTCGCGGAAGAAGAGTACATGATCTCTGCTAGGAGAGTGCAAGAAATGTAGGCGTTACCCATACTGCACCTTAAAAATGGAACCCGTTACCTGGCCTATAATGTGACTAGGCCAGGCTTCCAGGCTGGTCTAAGTCAGCGCTAGCGCCGCAAAAGATCTGGGAGGAGAGTGTCACCACCCGCTCGCTGCCCGCTCTCCGCCCGCCGCCTGGGCTGACAGATCTTTTCCACTCAGTGTTTTTCTCTGTGATCGATTCTGTTTGTCCAGTGAGGCCGGTACCGGGCGTGCGGCCGCGCTGACAGGCGTACAGACGGGTACCAGCGAGGTCGTCTGATTGTCGTCTGCTCCGACTGTTTGACGACGGGTGGCCGCCATGTTTATCTAAAAACCACCTTCACCCTGACAATAATATGTGCTTAATATGTCCAACGACCTTCAGTCTGCAGTGACTATTTGTTACAGAGGTCATCTAGAGGTTAACTAAGGCCGCCATGTTTATCTAAAAACCACCTTCCCCCTTACAACTATATATCTGCTTAATATGTCCAACGACCTTCAGTCTGCAGTGACTATTTACCATAGAGGTCATCTAGAGGTAAAAGAAGGGTGGCATGTTAATTTAAAAACCACCTCACCCCTGACAACAATATGTGCTTAATATGTCCAGTGTCCTTCAATCTTCAGTAAATGCTGACCACAGAGGTCATCTAGAGGTCAAGTTAGGTCATTGTGTTTATCTAAAACAGGCGCTCAGTAACGGAGGTCATCTAGAGGTCACCTGAGGTCAATGTGTTATCTAAAACAGGCGCTCAGTAACAGAGGTCATCTAGAGGTCATCTACTCTGTGTTTTTCAGACTCGCTGGGCATGCCGCACGCTGTATTCTATCTTGTACCAATAGTACAGGTCACCTTAGGTCAATGTGTTTATCTAAAACAGGCGCTCAGTAACGGAGGTCATCTAGAGGTCATCTACTCTGTTTGTGTTTTTCAGACTCGCTGGGCATGCCGCACGCTGTATTCTATCTTGTACCAATCGTACAGGTCACCTTAGGTCAATGTGTTTATCTAAAACAGGCGCTCAGTAACGGAGGTCATCTAGAGGTCATCTACTCTGTTTGTGTTTTTCAGACTCGCTGGGCATGCCGCACGCTGTATTCTATCTTGTACCAATCGTACAGGTCACCTTAGGTCAATGTGTTTATCTAAAATAGGCGCTCAGTAACAGAGGTCATCTAGAGGTCACCTTAGGTCAATGTGTTTATCTAAAACAGGCGCTCAGTAACAGAGGTCATCGAGAGGTCAGCTGAGGTCATTGTGTATGCTGTCTCGTACTAGTCGTTCGCTGTTTGTGTTTTTCTCGCTGGGCATGCTGCTCACCGTTTGCTGTCTTGTACTTATCGTTCACTCTTCGTGTTTTTCAGACTCGCTGGGCATGCCGCGCGCTGTATGCTGTCAAGGTGCTACCTTGCGAGCCCTCATCTCTGCCCTCGTCCTCGTCCAGTGCGCCCTCATTCTCCTCTACTGGGACGCCACGCGCGGCGGAACCGGAATCGCCCGTCCGCTGCGTCTCCAGGCAAAGGCGTCCAATGAGCACCTGCACGCGCAGGCGCACTCTGCGCACATACCGGAAGCGGCGGCGAGGCACTTCCGGGAGAGTTACGATGACGTCACCTCACCTGGCGAGAAAAGCGGGAAGCTGAGTCTCCTTGGAAAGTCAGCAGAGGGCGCAAACCGGAAGTCACCTGCGGAGGGGCAATATGGGAAGTATGGGACGCAGGACACGGGAAAAGGTGAATTGATCAGCCCCGAAACGGATTTGTTACTATTTAAACCCTCCACGAAAAGGAAGTATCCAGAGCAAAACAAACAGTTAGATCAGAATGTGTTACCCAACGAAGAGCAGAGTTCAGTGATAGAGGAGAAAAGTGGCAGGGCGGAAATTCACAACGACACACGCCTCTCTAACGATACACAGCTCTCTAACGACACCCCACACCTCTCTAACGATACGTGGCACCTCTCTAATGACACAAACTCACAGAGACTCCGCCTGGAGCCCAGCACTGACTCCACTTTATACTACAGACCTGCGCAGTACCACCAGAAACCTGTCAGTACGCATGCGTTGACTGATAACCGGACAGACGCTGTGACGTTATCAACAAGCAGCGCGCGCAGCTCTCAGCGCCCTCTGTCAGGAGCGGTGAGAAGCAAGTTCAGCCCAAAGGCTGTGATCCAAGATGGCGGTGCTGTGTTTCTCACTCTTCACCCGCAGTCTTCAGCAGCGGGCAGTGAGCGGGCCACCAGGAAGGATGTCCTTGGAGACGTGTCAGTGACATCACCGACTTTACAAAATGGCCATCAAGATGGCGGCTGGCATTCCACATCCCTCCTCCCCACACAACCAGCAAGTGTTCCCACCACCACAAGGGGCACAACCTCCACCAATGCTACCACCACTACTACTACTACAACTACCGCCACTATAACCATAACCACAGCCTCCCCAACGACCAGGCCTACTGTGCGCTTGCCACGCCGGAAGGCTGTGTACCCAACCTATGACCGCCCGATGCCACCCGACCCCTACTCGCTAAGCATTAACTCTAGCGATGCCATGTTCACCGCCCCCTCACATGACCAGGTGCAACATCTGGTGCCAGGCCTGCCGCTCGTCTTCCACCTGCCGCGGGGGGCAGATGTCTTCCGCCGCTACTTCCGGTCCAGTGGGAGTGCCAGCTGCTTCACAGAGGGTACGGCCACATCAGGGACTTCATCAACTCCAGGCGGGGCGGGGATGTCATCTCCGGGCGGGGCGGGGGAGGGTGCGGGTGCGAGGCATGAGGGCTGTCTGTGTCGGCGCGGCTGGCATGGCCGTCAGTGCAGCATCCCGGAAGGCGTCTTCTCCTCAACAGGTGCCAAGTTTGTCGATGCTCTCAAACCCCGCAACGTCTCCCGACGTGTCATTTCAGCACTGGCATTCAATGTCGAGTTTGAGTTGCTGGAAGCACGCCTCCAAGAGCTGGATGATGTTGTGGATGTCTTCATCATCCTGGAATCCAACTACACCAACTACGGTGACCCCAAACCATTGCTGCTACTGCAGAGACTCAGTGAAGGCTACCTCAAGGAGTTCCACCATAAGATGGTGTACCTCTTCCGTGGGCGGATTCCGCAAGGCGGGCGCGAGGATGGCTGGATCGTTGATCAGCACATGCGGATGTACATCGGTCAGGAGGGCATGAGCCGCATCTTCAATGCCACACCTGATGACCTCTTCCTGTACACTGATGCAGATGAAATTCCAAGTCGCGAGGCGATCTTGTTCTTGCGGATTCATGATGGCTTCTCAGAGCCGGTGGGTGTGGCACTGCGCTGGTCTGTCTTCGGCTTCTTCTGGAAGCAGTTTGAGGCAACGCGCGTGGTGATTGGTTGTACGGTTGGCATGTTCCGCTACGTCTTCAACAATGACGCCTACCAGCTGCGCTCCACAGACTACCAGACGCAGGCGAGTGGGCGGCTCCATGCCTACATTGCCTCAGGAGCCTTCATCTATGACTGGTACATGGGCGATAATGGGGCACTGGCTGGCTGGCACTGCTCCTGGTGCCTGCCACCAGAACGAATCCGTGTCAAACTCACATCAGCTATTAATGCTGACTTCCCACGGTGGGGTGACTTCCCAGAGAAACTGGAACTTCCCTACTTGCGTTCTCTCATCAAAACAGGCACCTGGTTCGACGACAAGTCTCGTTTTGGCATGCTTGTCAACTGGCAGGCCGAAGACCAGTTTGCACCTAGATACATGCTGAGTCATGCCGAGAAGTACAGCTACCTGCTAGACTTGGATGAGACCTGAGGACTTCATTTACAAGCTGTACAGTAGGGACAAGACCTGAGGGCATCATTTAATACCTGTAAAGTAGGGACGAGACCTGAGGGCATTGTTTACGACGTGTAAAGTGGGGACCTGACCAATGGATGTCATTTACAAACTGTGCAATCGAGAAAAGATCTGAGGTTTGGTTTATGAGCTGTTCAGTATGGACAAGACCTGAGGGCATCGTTTACGACCTGTACAGTAGGGATGAGACCCGAGGGTATCTTTTAGTAGCTGTACACTAGGGACATGACCTGCCCCTATGAGCATTGCGGTCCATTCTCCATGGTCTAAATCCTGTGTGTCATCCAATATTTAAGTGTATACAGGGGTGAGATAGATACAGAAAACAACTCGTTTTGGTCAAAGATGTTGTTCTCCAACTCGTTTGAATGCTACATGATATTAAGTGGGCTGTTGCCTTGTTCATATAACTCAGCATCAAAATCGTGGAGAACGACGACTTTGACCAAAATTTGTTGGTTTCTTCCTTAGTCATTTACAACCTTTACAGTTGGGACGAGACCTGAGGGCATTGTATACTAAGGTAGTGACGAAGGGGAAAGACCTGAGGGCATCATTTATGACCCGTAAAGTAGGGGCGAGACCTGAGGGCATCATTTACGACCTGTACAGAAGGAACCTGACCTGGGTGTCATTTATGAGCTGTACAATCCAGAAAAGAGCTGAGGTATGGTTTATGAGCTGTTCAGTAGGGACGGGACTTGAGACTATCATTTAGTAACTGCACAGTAAGTATGAGACCTGAGGGCATTGTTTATGACTTAAAGTGTTGTTTATGAGCTGTACAGTAAAGATAAGACCTACGGGAAAGACCTGAGGGTATCATTTACAACTTGTATAGTATGGTCGAGACCTTAAAGAAGAAACCAACAAGTCGTCATTCTCCACGAGTCTGATGCTGAGTGATATGAACGAGGCGACAGCCAAGTGAATATCACATGGCATTCAAATGAATTGGAGAATGACTTCTTTGACCAAAAGGAGTTGTACAGTAAGGGCAAGACCTGAGGGTGTCATTTACTGGTTGTACAATAAGGATGAGACCTGAGGTGTTGTTTATGAGCTGTACAGGAGGGAGCAGCTGGGTAGGCAACTGAATAACAACCTTAATCTGTGTATATTTGATGAATTGTATCCGTTTTTGCTGCACGAATCACGCCATTATTTCACCAGAGGTCGTTGGCTGTTGTGTTCATTACGCAGTGACTTATTTATTACGCATGTAAATAGAACGCCAACTTGATCGGGCTTGTTACTCTACTTATATAGGTCAATTTAAACTGGTATTACTTTCTGTTATCATCTCTAAACCTTTGTGATAGCTTGGCTACTGCAGAATACTGAAATGTTGCAATATAAACTTCTCTTGGTGCTAGAATCCGCCAAAATTGTTTGTAATCTTACAGATACGCAATTGTACATCTTTGTCATGTTTCCATAATTTCCCTGATTTAAATATCAACCTTTACGCATTATCACCTGAGGGAGATTATTAAAGATGATAACAGGTGTTCATCATTGATGGAGGCACTTAGTACCACCTGTTGAAAAGTTTGACCAAAGAACCAGAACCCCTGGAAAGCCCACTCACGGCCGTACTCGTGGCTAGCCTTATTTCAAGATACAGGGGAGGTGAACTTCCGGTTACCCATTCGACACATATAAACAGTGCCGTGGGTAAATCTCCGCTGAGACCCCTAGCGGATACCCCGCGTACCAGCGTACATTATTAAAAGATCTAGTCGGACATGTCAGAAGCGTGGACCGGATGTAGGACTCAACGCATGCGCGCCACTAGTTCACAGGACTCTACAGTGAATGGGCTTTCCAAGGGTTCTAGTTCTATGGTTTGACATATAAATTCCAATACACATCTACTTATTCGGGGTTGAATGATTAGTTCCCAAAATGTATAGTTGTCAGTGAACTTATGACAGGCAAATTACTTTTGGCCACCGACTTAGGAACATAGAAACAATAACATCTGAAGGAGGTGGTTCGCTAATTGTTGCCTGACCCTTGCCTAGCTGTCCTACATCCACCGACTACGGCTGTTAGGATGCCTCGCCTGAGACAGATTACTGTCCATCTGTTGCCAACAAAGGTACATAAATCTTCCGAAATCGGTAGATGTGTATTGGGCTTTAGGAGAACTAAAAAAACCTACACTGTTTTCGTCGGCCAATGGAAATGGGTCTATAGGGGTTGGCCAGGTTGAATCACACACGATATCAGATGTTGGTGCCTATTGTGCAGGTAATTCTCTTCTATATAGGTTCTAAAAGCAGAGTTACTTAATAAGAGATATCCAGAGCTAATAAATTGATAACGAAACATAGCTTAATGTTAATTGTATTTTTTAGAAAAATACACAAAAGGAAATAACAAAATGGCAAATTGGCTTCGAGGTTTTAAAATAACACTCTCTGGGTAGTACGAAAGATGTGGTAGGAGAGTAACAAACAGTTCTCGGTACTAGGTCAAAGCGGCATCTTATTTAACCCGACAAAGAGCCAACGTAGTGTAGCTCTGGTTGACAGGGTTGACCCCTCTCATAAGATCTCATACTCTCTAGGTCATATTCTGTACAAGGTTCTCACTGTGCTCTATGGGAGAAGAATTCTTAACGAATTAAGCTTAGAGCCTTGAGAATCCACTGGCGCACAGTATTCCCGCTAGGTGGCATCATTGAGATTATAGGAATGTATGGTTGCATTGATGTACGTTTTTAGCACGGGAGGCAGGCCAGTGGATTCCCAAAGCTCTATGCCTAGTTCGTTAAGAATTATTCTCCATAGAGCGTAGTGAGAGTACAGAATATGGCTTAGAGAGTGTGAGATCTTATGAGAGGGGTGCACCGTAGGCCACCTTCAGGAATTGTATCTCCAGCAAATGAGAACAGTATGTATGCACCCTGCTGTGTCTGGGGAAAGCCCGTAACAGCAAGGTGCTGAATATCTCAAATAGTCTACGCTCATGGAAGCAGTGCTGGCTTCTATATGAATCAGTTTGATATTCAGTTCTCATCTTAGCTTTGAAATTCGCTCATTCAAAACAGGTGTATAGAGAATTTAATAGATTTGTATTTAGACTTCTATATTTCTCAACAACATCGATATTCGACACACTTAATGAAATAATGAACTGTGACTGAGGCATCATTGTCTACACTAAGCAGAGTCTATTATTGAGTGTAGCTTCTTTGAGTGCTGTTAGTCTAATGCCGAGAGAGTCTTTTATCGTGTGAAGCTTCTCCGAATGCTGTTTGTCTGATGCGGAGAGTCTATTATTGAGTGAAGCTTCTAGGAGTGCTGTTTGTCTGATGCCGCGAGTCTATTATTGTGTGTAGTTTTTTTAAGTGCTGTTTGTCTGATGCAGAGTCTATTATTTTGTGTAGCTTTTACAAGTATGGTTTGTCTGATGCGGAGAGTCTATTATTGTATTGAGCTTCTTTGAGAGCTGTTTGTCTGACGCGGAGTCTATTACTGTGTGAAGCTTCTTTGAGTGCTGTTTGTCCAATGCAGAGTCTATTATTGTGTGAAGCTTTGAAGAGTGCTGTTTGTCTAATGCCGAGAGAGTCTATTATTGTGTGAAGCATCTTCAAATGCTGTTTGTCTGATGCCGAGAGTCTATTACTGTGTGAAGCTTCTACGAGTGCTGTTTGTCCAATGCAGAGTCTATTATTGTGTGTAGCTTCTTTGAGTGCTGTTTGTCTGACGCGGAGTCTATTACTGTGTGAAGCTTCTACGAGTGCTGTTTGTCCAATGCAGAGTCTATTATTGTGTGTAGCTTCTTTGAGTGCTGTTTGTCTGACGCGGAGTCTATTACTGTGTGAAGCTTCTTTGAGTGCTGTTTGTCCAATGCAGAGTCTATTATTGAGTGTAGCTTCGAAGAGTGCTGTTTGTCTGATGCAGAGAGAGTCTATTATTGTGTGAAGCTTTGAAGAGTGCTGTTTGTCTAATGCCGAGAGAGTCTATTATTGTGTGAAGCATCTTCAAATGCTGTTTGTCTGATGCCGAGAGTCTATTATTGTGTGAAGCTTCTACGAGTGCTGTTTGTCTGACGCGGAGTCTATTACTGTGTGAAGCTTCTTTGAGTGCTGTTTGTCCAATGCAGAGTCTATTATTGAGTGTAGCTTCGAAGAGTGCTGTTTGTCTGATGCAGAGAGAGTCTATTATTGTGTGAAGCTTTGAAGAGTGCTGTTTGTCTAATGCCGAGAGAGTCTATTATTGTGTGAAGCATCTTCAAATGCTGTTTGTCTGATGCCGAGAGTCTATTATTGTGTATAGCTTCTTTGAGCGTGTTTGTCTGACTCGGAGTCTATTATTGTGTGAAGCTTCTTTGAGAGCTGTTTGTCTGACTCGGAGTCTATTATTGTGTGAAGCTTCTTTGAGTGCTGTCTGTCTGACACAGAGTCTATTATTGTGTGAAGCTTCGAAGAGTGCTGTTTGTCTGACGCAGAGTCTATTATTGAGTGTAGCTTCTACGAGTGCTGTTTGTCTGATGCAGAGTCTATTATTGAGTGTAGCTTCTACGAGTGCTGTTTGTCTGATGCAGAGTCTATTATTTAGTGTAGCTTTGAAGAGTGCTGTTTGTCTGACGCAGAGTCATTGTTTCTCTTTCTGCTCATCTCTGCACGAAATTTGCAGTCTGGAACAAAACTTCTTCTGTTTTGTTTACAAGTCTGACTATGCGTCAACCACATTCTAACATTTGACTATAGCTGTTTTAAAAACTGTTTTAAAGTATATTCTACAAGAGTTGCGTGGTGTGAGAGTGTAGGGTGTGTGGTGTGAGAGTGTAGGGTGTGTGATGTGAGAGTGTAGGGTGTGTGGTGTGAGAGTGTAGGGTGTGTGATGTGAGAGTGTAGGGTGTGTGTTGTGAGAGTGTAGGGTGTGTGTTGTGAGAGTGTAGGGTGTGTGTTGTGAGAGTGTAGGGTGTGTGTTGTGAGAGTGTAGGGTGTGTGTTGTGAGAGTGTAGGTGTCTGGTGTGAGAGTGTAGGGTGTGTGGTGTGAGAGTGTAGGGTATGTGGTGTGAGAGTGTAGGGTGTGTGGTGTGAGAGTGTAGGTTGTGGTGTGAGAGTGTAGGGTGTGTGGTGTGAGAGTGTACGGTGTGGTGTGAGAGTGTAGGGTGTGTGGTGTGAGAGTGTAGGGTGTGTGATGTGAGAGTGTACGGTGTGTGGTGTGAGAGTGTACGGTGTGTGGTGTGAGAGTGTAGGGTGTGTAGTGAGAGTGTAGAGGGTGTGGTGTGAGAGTGTACGGTGTGTGGTGTGAGAGTGTAGGGTGTGTGGTGTGAGAGTGTAGGGTGTGTGTTGTGAGAGTGTATGTCGTGTGGTGTGAGAGTGTCGGGTGTGTGGTGTGAGAGTGTAGGTTGTGTGGTGTGAGAGTGTAGGGTGTGTGGTGTGAGAGTGTAGGGTGTGTGTTGTGAGAGTGTAGGGTGTGTTGTGAGAGTGTAGGGTGTGTGGTGTGAGAGTGTAGGTTGTGGTGTGAGAGTGTACGGTGTGTGGTGTGAGAGTGTAGGGTGTGTGGTGTGAGAGTGTAGGGTGTGTGTTGTGAGAGTGTATGTCGTGTGGTGTGAGAGTGTCGGGTGTGTGGTGTGAGAGTGTAGGATGTGTGGTGTGAGAGTGTAGGGTATGTGGTGTGAGAGTGTAGGGTATGTGGTGTGAGAGTGTAGGGTGTGTGGTGTGAGAGTGTAGGGTGTGTTGTGAGAGTGTATGTCGTGTGGTGTGAGAGTGTAGGGTGTGTGGTGTGAGAGTACCGGCTGTGAAATTAATGGTTTTCTCGAGTGATAGTATAGTCTGTGTGATGTGGTTTTGGATTCGTTTGCTTATGTGATCTTTAGCGAAATACTATAACGGGAGTAGGTGTTGAATGGATTGAAGTCTTTTCATTACAGGGTACAAGTCAATACATGTTGTAGATGAGCTTGTTTTTAATCAAATTAATCAACGAATGGGAACAGGTTTAGTGATTGTGATACTATTTCCATAATAGAATAAAGTCTAGTGATAATGAAGTTTGTATATATCTATTAGATGAACTGCAATTATGCAGGATAAAATAGTTAGAGTAGAGTGGAAGAAAATAAGGATATAGATTGAGAAAAATGTCAAAGCATACAAAGTAATTGCCTGCTTTTTATTGAGTGTGGAGTATTCATACATTCAAATCGAACCTTATTCTCTGATAAAATCACAAGTGATATCAAATCAACTTTGCCCAGATAACAACAGTTTCTGCCTGCCACATGAATGGGATAGTTGCAGGATGTTGATATGTATAAGGATATTATTGTACAGAACATGGATAGATGCATTGGTAATATAATCTGCCCAAATTCCTCAAAATAATATGATATCATCAAAACCAGCACTAGTGATTTCTAGCGGTTTACTACTTCCATCAATGTTGGTTCTAAAATGCCCACTCTCATCAATTTCTTGTGTGGTCGGCCAATTTGTCGTAGCGGTGGAACACAAATAGTTAATTCAACTTTATTTGACATCTCTTTTTTTATGCTAACTATAGAGAGTTACACATATTGTTAATATATCAAATTATTTTTACAACAACTTGGCTCAGAAAACATTTGTGATCAAGAAGAAAAATTATTGTGATTTAAATATTTGTGTACGATTTAGTGTATTGTAGTATGCACTAAGCAGTGGCTGAGACCAGTGCTGGCACTATAGTGTAAACTAGTCTGCACTACACAATAACAGAGACCGAACAAGATGGAACAGAGTCACAAGTTAGTAATTCTATACAGGGATTGTTCCATCAAAGCCAGGGAGGTGTTTTTTTCAATCGGAGCTGACAATTGTCTAAGATCGCCCAACGAATGTATGACAGTTTGGACGACAAAAGATGGCAGGTGTCCTATAAACCCGGTCATAGTGTGCCATGGGAGATCGACACTAAAGCCGTCGTTCTCAGAAATTGAAGAATAGAAGTAGGCATGGTGTTTTTCAGTCATGACAATCGTTATAAGCGATGCTTACACATTCAGAAAGCACTGCAGTAGGTTTTGCAAAAGCAGCAGTGTGGTGCAGTGCCCGCAATTGTCAGCTAAAATATGATGGTTTAGAAAAATGTCTTTCATGATCAGAATAGCCACCGAAAACCTCTGAAATTCCAGGTATTATAAGTACACCAGATATAGAAAAATTATCCTGAAATATTTCCTTAATCATATATTTTAGCATCTGGTAAATATGAGTTACAACCATCCATTATACCTGGACGACATGTCCAACCTTGTTATTGGTTGTGACACTTTGGGCGAGAAATTCACCTACGATACCCTATGATTATCACTACTATAGCACACCTCAAACCTCCCTACATATCGTAGCCAACGATTGTTGGCCTATCCTCTACGATCATAGGTCTTTAGGACAATGAGGTCTCAAAACGATCGCTATTAACGATCATAGGTCTATAGGACACTGACTTCTCTAAACGATCGCTATTAACGATGTGGTTCTATAGGACACTGAGGTCTCAAGCAATCACTATTAACGACCATAGGTCTATAGAAAACTGATATCTCAAATGATCGCTATTAACGATCATAGGTCTATAGGACACTGACTTCTCAAAACGATCGCTATTAACGATTGCTGTGACTGAAAAACACCCTTCTGGTTTTGCCAACCATAACGCATTGCACGAACCAGCACAAAATGCCAGAAATGTCCAACTAAATTCACATTGAGTCATGACCTATATTAGGTCTAAGACACATGGGTCATAATACATAGCTAAGGGCCTCTGTAGGCTTAAACCCTTTTCCTCCAAATACCAGAATCAGTGGCATGTCCATAGAGAGACACTAAAACAGGTAAACATGAACACTATTTGTCTTTGTTTGTTTAATTTCCGGTCATGTGACTGGAGAAGATGTCACAAAACAGTGACGTCATCAATTATGAGTTTGTGTCACTTCTAGTGACGTCATCGTGTTTGTTGTTGAGAATCTCAATAAATATGTCCAAGAAATGTTCCAGAGTTTCATTCCACTGGTTCTAGCATTTTAATCTATTTCTGTTTGACTTGTGTTGATTTTCAGAAGCCAAGTTCACATCTGATCAAAACATATGTAGATGTTAGGCCGGTATAATTGTCGACACTAGGGGGTACCTTGAGTGTGAACTGTGTGTGCCTCGATCCAGGAAATTCTTTTCTACTTAGGTTCCTAAAGCAGAAATACTTAATAAGATATAGTCATACTCTCACAAATTGATATTGAAGTCTAGATTTAAGGTTCTATTATTCTAAGTAAGACACACAGAAAGAACTAACAAAATGGTAAATTGACTGAGGTTATGAATAAACCCACTCTCCAAGCAGTACAGAAGATCTGGTAGGAGAGTCACAGACTCTTAAAGCTAATGGTTGAAGGCGGTAACGGATTTAACCTGACCAGAGTTAATGTAGTGTAGCTCTGGTGGCCAGTGTAGGTGTTCTATACGGATTTAACCTGACCAGATTTAACTAGCATAGCTCTGGTGGCAAGTGTAGGTGTTCTATACAGATTGAACCTGACCAGAGTTAACGTAGGGTAGCTCTGGTGGCCAGTGTAGGTGTTCTATACAGATTTAACCGGACCAGAGTTAACGTAGGGTAGCTCTGGTGGCCAGTGTCGGTGTTCTATACAGATTGAACCTGACCAGAGTTAACATAGAGTAGCTCTGGTGGCCAGTGTCTGTGTTCTATACAGATTTAACCCGACCAGAGTTAACGTAGAGTAGCTCCGGTGGCCAGTGTCTGTGTTCTATACAGATTTAACCCGACCAGAGTTAACGTAGGGTAGCTCCGGTGGCCAGTGTAGGTGTTCTATACAGATTTTAACCTGACCAGAGTTAACGTAGAGTAGCTCCGGTGGCCAGTGTCTGTGTTCTATACAGATTTAACCTGACCAGAGTTAACGTTGGGTAGCTCTGGCGGCCAGTGTCTGTGTTCTATACAGATTTAACCTGACCAGAGTTAACGTAGGGTAGCTCTGGTGGCCAGTCTAGGTGTTCCAACAGATTTAACGCAACCAGAGTTGATGTACAGTAGACCAGAGCTAATGTAGTGTTGCTCTGGTGGCCACTGTACATACCTAGCCTGGATAGGAGTTCTAGTACATGAGATTCACTCCCTAAAGCCGAATGCCCACTGTACGATTCATTTCCTTAGGACAAAATCCTTTTATCCTAAGCGTATCCTAAGGTTGTCTCAGGCAAATCCGCACCAAACGGCAATAAACACAGCACGATACGGGAGAGTGGGTGGTAGGAGTTGTCTTAAGCAATTCAGTACACACTGGACGACAGAGATACGATTTTTTTTTCTCAAAGACTGGCTGCCGATTTGGGAACAATCCTATAAGGTTAATATGTATTGGAAAATATTTATATTTATATGTATATAAGATATATAATTCAAAAATACCTAAATTTCTCCTTTTTTTCTCAAGTCTCAAATATATATTTCACTTTTTAAAAAGGGTTTGATGGAAGACCGTATTGTATTTATACAAGCGAATCAATTCCCAATAAAAAAAAGAGAAATAATCGGCCTCTGGGTGTGTGGCATACTCTTTTCAGCAACCCTTCAGACAAATTT
Organism: Alentia gelatinosa; assembly: GCA_950022655.1. NCBI lineage: Eukaryota > Metazoa > Annelida > Polychaeta > Phyllodocida > Polynoidae > Alentia > Alentia gelatinosa. Next base: position 2,080,242 of record OX465591.1, on the reverse strand, counting down.
GGGCCGATATCGGAACACACCATGGGGGGTATTTCTTAAACTCCGTTGTCGCCGACAAAATTTATCAACATGTTGATAAATCTGTCGGTGCCGATTTCGGAACATGGACCTGTACTTTGTCGGCGACAAAAGAACATCCCTGCAGGGGGTTAGGACTAGTCCTAGGCCAGGGACTGGAGGGGGTGCCACACTGGGCGATTCTGTACCTGGGGCCTGGCCTGAGACTTAAGACTGTTCTTTTGTCTCAGACAAAGGAACATCCATGTTCCGGAATCGTACAGTGGGTAATGGTCTTAAAGCTCAATACACATCTACCGATTTCGGAACATTTAGGTATCTTTCTTGTCGACAAACGGACAGTAATTTGTCTCAGGCGAGGCATCCTAACCACCTCCTTTGGATGTTATTTTGTCACGACAAATTGTGGTTTCTATGTTCCTAAATCGGTTGCCAAAAGTTTATCACCATGTTGATAAATCTAGTCACCAACAAAGGAACATTGGTAAATTTATGGCGCTTGATTGGGTGGCCGACCCGGAAGGAGGTATCACATAATTCGGCTGGGACAAGTTCACCGACTTATATATGAATTTGGAAGGAATCGTTCAATCCTGAATCAGTAGATGTGTGTTGACCGAAGTGACTTTGAGGGCGAACTCGTGCAGGAATATGAACGAGGCATTAGCTGAGTGAATAGGCCGAAGTGAGATTGCCTGTGATGAGTTTCGAGTCACTTCGTTCAACTTGAGTCTGTTTTAGAATTTATCCAACCCCTCTGCAACAAAACAAATTTTAGCGAGTTTTTATATACATATATCTAACTAACTTTCAGTCATTTGGACTTGATCTGTTCGTTAAATACATTGACATAGTGTTTTCTTGTTACCGCGTTCGCAAAAACAAACCGTCTATTTGGAAGAAGCTAAAAAGTTTGTCCTGCTGTTAACTCTGACAGGCGATATAGTCCGATAAATTTTCACTGCCTCTGATAAATATGACGTCACAAATTCTTTTTTGTAAGTTTAACATAATAATCATTAATGAATATTAACTAGGACAACGGAACACAGTTTAAACAAGCTTATCTTTATTGTTTACATTTAGCGTGCCAACTCCATAACACAGACAAGGTGGCGCCGCTCTGATCTCAGTGGCCTAGATTCAAGTTAGAGAAGCGTAGACCACATGTTAGCATTACAACGGACAATCTGGATTTACAATTTATCGATACGTAGTTGGGGAGATAGACTGACATAGTTGATATTTATCGTCACATTACCCTGATTTGTCGCCCCTTCTAACATTCCCTAAGCCTTGGATATACCCGATTTTACGAGCTCGACGGTATTACTTTTCTTCATCACTTTGACAGCTGGAGGAGTTAGGGAATACTAGGATAGTATTAGTATTCCCTTTATTATATACCTAATAATATCAATATAATGTATATATTTTACTTTATTAGCCTCTAATTAGTCAATCCATTCATTATCAACTCCTAACAAACACGTAGAGATGTATCAGTCCTGCACGCTTTGATTTCACTAACCCTGAGGTCAATGCCCCGGAAGCAATCACTCTTCCCGCCAGTTTCTATGCAACAACAAGTGTTGCTATGCAGGTTGCTATGCGGGTTGCTATGCGGGAACGTCACAGCCGCATTCCATCCCGATATCGCAATATTTTTGCTCCTAATGTCATCAAGTCACGTGGTACAGTGGCTGGTACTTACTGCACACTGTGCAGTATGGGATTTTACTGCACACTTTCTGAATATTTTATAATTACTCTTTGCTTAGCAGAGGTTAGTAATTATAAGATATATGTGCATCGGTATATAATAATAGCACTTACAGTCTCCTCTACTGGAAAAGAACTCGTAACTGGAACATATTCAATAGGATTTACTCGTTCCGACATGGATCGTCGATTGCTGAAATTTAACAGGTCAGACATAGTTTTCTGTTGTGCTTTAGTGGCCACTGAGTACCTGTTTATAGAGTTTATGTTTTTGTGTCCTGTCAGCTGGCATATCATAGTTGGTGGCACATTTTTTTACAGTAGTGTCTGACACATAGTTTTATGGAGACTCTGGTTAGTGGAATGCTGGACGCTAAGCTTCGTAGCCGGCACGCCTCGGGTTTCAGCGCGTGAGCGACGGACCATACGCTTTTTTCGTGGGTGGACGATACGATTTTTTTTCTCGAATTTATGTCAGAACTCTGTGAATAATTGGCGTAGAAACACCAAATAAAGACTAATAGATAGTAAAACACATTCAGGAAACGATGGGTAAGTTATAGTTTAATTCTCGTAAGGGAACTTATGTTAATTTGCCGTTTTTTGTTACGGAGTTTGTCGCTAGCGCAAGATCGCGGGCCACCCGAGGTAAACATGCTATGTGAATGTCAGAACTCCGTGAGGAATTGCATTAGGGATTTCAAATAAAGACGGACCTGTAGCTACGAGAGTTTGAAATGTGAATCTATTTCCAGTTCTTTGATTTTATCACAATTTTGTAGCATTATTTACTTACTTTCTTTGATGCTGTTGTGTCACTGTTCTTCGCGAGAGGGTCTTCCCTCTCGCTTCTGTGGCCACCGCAACTGTTCGGGTGATTTAACCCACTTTCCGTAAGAATTTAGTCATGAAACTTTTACCCAAAATAGGAGCATATATATTACCTATAATCGTTGTAAATTTGAAGAAGATTGGTCTTTCCGATTGGCCGATATCCACGTTTGCGTTTGAAACATCGGATGAATCGATCTATAACAGACTAGCTATGTGGGCTGTCACACTGCACCGCTAGAGCAACCTACAGAAACCAGAGCGTCGCAGTGTGTGAGGGTTGTCATTATCTTAGTAATATAAGGATTTACAAAGACACTACCGGAATCATCATTAGCAAACGGAATGACACATCAATACTGAATATGTTTGTAAAGCCCAGAAAGTATCTAAATTTGTTATTGATTCATGTTGACTATCAGCAGGGCCCCAGGGCGGTTGACAGGCCTTCATAGACAATAAATGAATAATGCAAAATTTGATAACTTCTGTACTATTTCAGATATAGAAAAACGGGTTTCAGATCTGTAATCGCCTGTCTCCCCTACAAATCGGCATAAACTACTTATATATTTAACAGGGGGCATATCTCATCATCGCTATTATTAACGGCCGACTCAAAATCAGTGCCAACCAGTTGGTGAAGGCGCCTACATCCAGAACCTAGAGGTTCCCTGTGATTCATGGATTTCTTCTCTAAAAAATGTCAATTTGTGAAATAATCACTGCTATGTATAAGATTTAAGAAGTAGAAAAAAAAAACTTGTTTCTTCTATTAAATCTTCCCAGTCACACTTTGAATACCATTATTGTTATTTATAATTAAGCCTATCTCTATGTCTAAGTAGTGGTGTTTTTAATGCTATGTTCAAATTAATTTTGATATTTGTATTAGTTCAACTTTGAGACAACTGCAGAAACACCTAGTGCATAGGTATCTTTGAAGGGATTTGTGGTTTCTTTGATGGGATTAACAGTATGGAAGGTGTGACCATCCTCACACTCATGAGGTTGGCACCTGCAGGGCCTCTGAGTCGCTCCTGGTTGGCACCTAGTGGACATGCCAGCCACACCTGGAGATGACACCTGCTTTGATGTGAGTTGTGCTCAGAGCAGTATGAGTATAAATTGAGGGGGTGGCTGGCATGTCAGCACACCCTTCTCTGAGCTCTTCACTGCTCCACATCAATCTACAATGCCATCCAGAAGACAAGAACCCACCACTACTCGCAAGTCAACGAAAAGGAGGACAGAACTTCTACCTGCGAATCCATGCGTAGAATGTCTGGAGGATGTACGTGTCAGGCAAGAAGCTCTCTGCTGTGACTTCTGTGACAAGTGGCAGCATAGGACCTGTAACTCTGGTATCAGTCAGGCTGACTACAGAAGCATGGTGAGAGGGGAGCTGGAAGGTCTGTGGCTCTGTAAAAGTCCAGTCGGCGAGTCTTCCAGAGTGACTACCGACCGAATTCCAATATAAACAAGGGTGACGCAATGGCCCAGAGACAGAGTGCGGTAAACAGACCAAGGGAGGGAACCGACTTGGAGAGACCGCGACCCATGGCTTGGGACAGAGCAAGGGTGTCAGCTGTGACCGATGAAGTACCTGCCCCTAGACGGAATCTTGACCCACTGCCACAGATGACTGGTCCCCTACCTACGCCTCCCCCAAGAAGGAACCATAAAACTAGCACCGAGCAAATACGTGAAACGCCATATGGGATTGCTTTCGGAGGTCCTACGGCTTATCTAAGCAACTTCTACCGGTGTAACCTGCAGTACTCACCAGACGACGCGCAACCTCCAATCACATTCACTAGCTCGGAAAAGGCCTTCCAGTACGCTAAAGCTGTGTATTGTGGCGACCCCGATGCAGCCAAAGACATCCTAAACATCGATGACCCGTACGAGGTAAAAAAAATCGGCTCAAGAGTCAAGGCTAGAAGTGGAAAAAACTGGGACATTGCTAAAGATTGATACTACAGGACATACTGGTGAGGAAGTTTATGCAAAATAAGGAACTGGGTGAAAAACTAATTGGCACATCACCGCATAGCTTAGTTGAGTCAACTAAAGACGAGTACTGGGGCTCTGGTCTCGTTTATGAGCGCTCTCACTTAGCTAATACCTACATGGGACTGAACCGATGTGGTGCGTTGTTGATGACCGTGCGAAGTCTCTTGATATAAACTGATCGACACATTTGTTGGTTATGGCGCTTATAATCAGTGACTCAAGACTGGGCATTGCTGCCCCTATACTAAATCAAGATCCACTGATATATGATGTCATTGTTCTGCCGGGAGCTGGGATGCGCCGACTTGGTGAAATGGCTATGCACAAATGTCGAGAGAACTTAGGGTTCCAAAGTATTTATATATGTGGAGGGATATGTGATGTGACACGGTTTAATAGGTGGAGTGGAAAACCCGAGTTAAAAGGAACTGACACAAGGAAGTACATCAAAGAGCAAATATCGCTGAGGCGTGCTGTATATAGTGACATTGTTGCTCTGAGACCAGACATAAGCGTATGTTTTGCTACTTTCTTTGGACTCGATTTTGCTAGATACTATAGCGTCCCAGTGCAACCAGAACTCCAACATAAGCTAGAAATTAGGGTACAAGTCAGCAACTTGTATATAGTGGAGGAAAATCAAGAAAGGGCAATGGCTACGCCCCAATTAGCTAGCTTAGTTTATGTTGATCACAGCAGCAGAGATTCTCCATTCTATACGAAAAGTTATGGGATGGGTGTCACGCCGACAGGCACTATGCCGCCAACCTAGCTCACTTCATTTTGCGCGCTGTGCGAAGAAATGCATCGCGAACGGGTGAACAGTGACACTGACAGGAACATCACTAACCTACACTTGCGTACTGCAGACTGACGATCGGCCCTGGGGTGATCTAACAGAGAGCAATAAGCGTGATGGCTGGAAGCAACAAGAAACTCATGATGTACGGGAGCAGGGATGCTGTACTAACCTGTGGTCCACTCTAAAGTTAAGTACACCTGACGCTAAGTGATAATATCGAATATGTTATGGCACTGTATAAACGAAGCCATGCTACTAAATACTGTGATAAAGTTAAGAATTATTATAAAACATTGTAAAACAATGAGCCTACCTACTGAAGTAAGTAATATAACTAACTATCCTTAGTCGTATAAATAAATATTGAGAGAAGGGGAAGGGGAGGGGCAGGGGAAGGGGGAGAGGAAAACGAGGAAAAAGGGAAGTGTTGCCTTATCAAATTATAGTATGCAAACTCACAATGACTGCGAGCTATAAAGAAATGTCTAAATGTTTAAATGTTTAAATGTTGGTACCTAATATGTAAAAATGTTGTCAATCTATATTCTAGCTCCTGAGAGTGTCAACCTCGACAACACTATGGTCAATGTGGAGGAAATATACAGTGGACAGTGAAAGTGGCCCCCTCATCCTCATACTCATCCCCACCTCGGATGTGAACACACCAATAACTGTGACAATCAAAGGCAAGTCTAGAGACTCGACTCGTGGACGTGATGAGATGAAACTGTGAGTACGGAAAAACTTCTGACTGTGAACAGTCCCTCGATGAGTGTGACGAACTAAGTTGTAAAACAACATATCTGATTGAAGAGGGCAACCGTTGATTGCTTGTTGACGAATCCGGCTCACATTTAAGCTTGACTGCGAGTATGATATCTCTATGCCTACCTGGGGGCTAGGAACTAAAACCATAATAGAAATGGACATGATTATGTGTTTGTGTATTTGCTGAATACTGTATATACCTCCTGGACAAGACCAAATATGTAATATTTGAGACAACTCTTTATGTACCTACTGCAATCTCTGTTGTTGTTGGTGAAACTGTAAATCATGTGATGATGTTTCTCTTTTACCCTCCTTTTCCAATTGTTCCAATTGTTCTATTTTTACTTGACTCTTCTGAGATCAATTCCTGTAGTCATGGTCCCATAACATATAACATATAACATACAACCCATTATTATCAGATATTATCACAATTAGATTATGTTACATATACTATATTACATAATATTATTTACACATCATGTTATGAACCAGTACCTACTACACCTCAGTATCTCTAGGAGTCAATCGCGAGTGGAAGAATGAATGAGGGGATTGCTCCTCCTCCACCACCTTTTGCACGAATCAGTGGAGACGGAAGCACACTGCACACATACACACACGCAGAAGGACAGAACAGACACGATTCCTCCTTCCCTGGCACAATTACTGCCTGGGACTCCCCACGCAAGTAATTACTGTAGTATACACGCACTCACATACACATGCACATACGCACATAACACACATCTTTGCACATACCCAGCACACACTGCACCATACACACTCACTCACCTAAATGGGGATAGTTAAATTAGGTCATGTTAATATCCAAAGCTTGTATCCGGCATTGGCTCAGGTGAATCTACTACTGCCTCAATATTCTTTCCTAGGTGTAACGGAAACTTGGTTAAAACCTGCGATTAATGATGGCATGGTTCAATATGGGGAATCAAAAATTTACAGAACAGATAGGGAACATAGAGTAGGGGGGGGTAGCCTGCTATGTAGACAAAGAGCATTATCCATACACTACTAAAATAGACAAATATTGCGTCATTAGTGAGGATATTGAGTGCCTCTGTCTCATGACTGATCGACCTAACAACAGAGTGATGGTGGTTACTATCTGTTATAAGCCTAATAATGGGTCCATGGATCGATTTGTTGAACATATAAAAAACATCAAGGAAGACGAAAAGCTATCGTCGGCAGAACACTGGCTATTAGGTGATTTTAATGCAAACCTATAAAATCGAAATGATGTCACTGTTAAGAAACTTATCACAAGTACGAAAGAACTTGGGCTAAAACAACTTATTGACGGAGTCACTAGGCCCGCCAGTGGATCGCTCATAGATCACATATATACTAACTCGTCAGCTGTACGACTGTATGGAATAACTAATGTCCTAATAAGCGATCACTTGGCTGTATATGTCGAACGTAAAAAGGAAAGGTTGGTAAAAGAGAAGGTGGAATTCCACGGTAGGAGTTACAAACATTATTCGTTTGATTCGTTAGCGATGTTTTTGGTAGGCACAGATTGGACAGGCATATGGGAGAGCACTGACCCAGGGGAACGATGGGGAGAAATAATAAACACCATAACTATCTATCTTGAGGAAGTTTGCCCAATTACTAAAATGTCTTTTAAACAAGGCAGGGATCCATGGATAACGGACGACATGCTGTCTAAAATTCATGAGCGAGCTAGCCATGTAAAAAGATATAAAAAAAATGGAGGCCATGATGACTTTATAGCAGCCAGGAAGTTAAATCAGGAAATAAGAGTAGGTCTGAAAGCAGCTAAGGACGAATATTGCAAGGAGGCGATAGATCAGGCAAGGGATAAGCCTAGAGACTTTTGGCGACTTGTTAATGAACTCACAGAGGGTAAGAAAGTATGCAATAGTTGCCAGTTAGTGGATATTGATTCTGGAGAAGGTGTCCCCGCAGGCGAGACTAGTAATTATGTAAACAAGTTCTTTTGTGAAATAGGGAGTGACTTATTTAGTAATTGTGATCTGGATGAGCATATGAATTAGATGGGAGAGTTAGGAAAAAACCCGGCAAATAACAAGTGTAGTAATATTGATGTATCTAAAGAGGATCTACTAAAACTAATAAGGGGTATCTCATTGCACAAGTCTTCTGGTTTTAAGGATATATCTAGCAGAGTCATTAGGGACACCCTTATCATCTTATTGGACGAGTTTAGATATATTATTCAGACCTCGCTCAAATATGGGCTAGTGCCAGACACTTGGAAGTCTGGTACTGTCGTCCCAATACCCAAAGGGGGGGACACCACGAAGATAACCAACTGGAGACCAATCACACTCTTACCGATACCGGCAAAAATAATAGAAAAGGTTGTTCATGGGTACCTATACGCATGGTTAACAGATCGTGACTATCTAGTTGACACGCAATACAGCTTTAGGCCAGGTTTTGGCACTGAAGATGCTATTTTTACCTTCATGCACGATCTTTATGTTGCACGCGACCAGTCGATGGTTACCGCATCTTGTTTCTTTGACATAAAGAAAGCCTTCGACTCGGTGCCTCACAGCCTACTCTTAGTCAAACTGGAACGCCTTGCGTATGTGGAAAAGGATATCATGGATTGGTTAGTCAATTATCTGGCAAACAGGAGGCAGAGAACCTTTATAAATGGGGTTACCTCAGCGGAGCTATCAGTCACCACAGGGGTGCCGCAGGGGTCAGTGCTCGGCCCGTTGTTGTTCATCGTATTTATTAACGATATTTGCAAAGATTTAAATGAAGTAAGAGTGGTACAATATGCTGATGACCTTGTTGTGTATGTTAGTGATGTTAATTGTCTTAAAGCCCAATCGCTGCTACAAGAAGCCACTAATTGTATTCATAATTGGTGCGAAACTAACGGCCTCTGTCTGAATGCTTCCAAAACTAAGACCTGCTTATTTGCAAACAGCTCACGGCGACACCATCAACCTGATCTATCTATCAATTGTGGTGGTGAGCAACTGCAAAGTAAGAATCAGTATAGATACTTAGGCTTAAATCTAGATGCAAACCTGGACATTGGAGCGCACGTGAGACAAATTATGAAATCGGTATATAATCGTATCTACCGATTAAGCAAAATACGGAAATGCATATCTTGGAGTGTGGCACGTACGATATATTGCTCGTGCATTCGACCCATGTTCGAATATGCTGGATTTGTAGTAGGAGGGGCACGAGAAGCTGACTTGGCTACACTACAACGGGCCCAGAATCGAGGCCTTCGAGTTGTGCAAGGGTACCATAAGCATAAACAAACGATAGAAAATCTACATGAAAGCCAGGATGTACAACCACTATGGAAGCGACGAACCATTAAGTTAGCAACGATTATGTATAAACTATCACGTAATCCTGACCTAATCGACCGTAGAAAACTGTCTACACGGGCAGCAAGGAAGATACGTTTTGTAAACTACTATCATAAAACTGGCAAGTATACAAAATCACCAATGTTCCGTGGTATACAGATCTGGGATAGCTTAAATGGAGACATACAGGGGCTGAATAGTTTGGCAGGTCAAAGAGGTCAAGAGTATGTATAAATGAATTTATTTTATTTTTTATTTTTTTTTTTTTATTTTTTTTTTTTTACCTAGTTAAGTGTTGCGCTAGAAGGCGCCAAATGTGTTAGTAATACTGTACAGAGAGTTGTCTCATTGTCAAATGGAAGATCTGGATGTATCCAGAATTTGATCAATAAAAACTTTAACCAAAAAAAAAAAAGAAAAAAAAGTTTGACATTTTACAGAGATTTGTTTGTTATTTCCATGTTGTTTGTTTGTTTTTTGTTGTTGTTTAGGGGGAAGGGGATATTGTGTATATATATATTTGTGTGTGGTGGCTGATACATTTTTTTATATTGTTGTTGGGGGGGGGGGGGGGGTAGGCAAGGACATGGTGTGATATTTCACATGGTTCATATAGAGCACCAGGATTGAAATTCCCTGACTTTTCCCTGACCAAAGTATAATTTTTGCCTCACCAGACAGAACAAATCAACACATTTAACCCTGTTACACCAGTGGCATAAACATAGGGCCTGGTATTAAGTTAGTGATTCCAGGCTTCAGTGGGATATATGGGTCTATTTTTCATAACATGCATTTTTCCCACAAAGTGCAGAAAATAGAAGATATTAAGCTATTACAGGCATTTAATTTCAATGAGCTTTGACCAGACATTATAATTGTATAGAGGGTTAAAGAGATTGGGTTTAGATAGTGTGTTAAATAGCTTGTTTTTATGTATTGTTAAGCATTTAGTCTAGGTTCATGAATAACCCCAGGTGTATTATCTAGTTCAATAGTAGTAATGTAACAGCAGAGTTGATGGTTGCACAGAGATCTTCTTTGTTCTTCTTTGTTCTCAATTTGTTCTCTCCTTAGGTGGTGGATTGTTCTGATTTTGTCATCTTGTTCTGAGTTTTGTCATGCCAAAGTCTGTTGCTAATACTGGGTCAACATTTATCAGGAGTATTTTTATAGATATCAATATGTTAGAGTTGATGGCATACCCCTATGATACTTCATATCCCAACATGAAAGAAGTGATATGTATAAAACCAGAGCTGACCGGGTGATGCCTCAAGGCATCATCCAGGGGTGGCCAGGTTATGCCTTGAGGCATCATTTCTGAAATATTCAGGGTTTAAAAAAAATAAAATTGGAAATGATGGCTCAATAAAAATGAAACTTTCGCATAATGTAGATATAACATAATATTTGATATTTCAGGTGATATAGAAAATAGTATTAAGTATCAAGTGTCATGTCAGGTGATGCAAAGATGAAATTGTTCACAATATACCCTATATACCCGGTCACTGGCACTGGTCCCCAGCTCCATGACTGTACCCCATGCCCTGGGTACCCGGCACAATAGGGTTAATAGGTAAAATATGCACTACGTCACTCCAGCCAATTAATTGTTTATTTATTGTTTATTGAAGAACTCTATTTTATTTTTTAGGATTTCAATGTTGATGTTACTTTGCATCATTTTGTTGTAACTGAGGTTTGTTATAATAGTGTTTGTGCATTTGTGCATTTCACTTGATTTCATATTTCAATGATTTATTTTCATGTTACAATTTATACATCCTTACTTTTATATTTCATAGGGAGACAACTGGTTGTGCAGCTATCGCACAGGCAAAAAGTGCCAGTTGCACGTGGCTGGTGACAGACTGCCCATTCTTAAGAACATATGTCGGTATGGAAACCGCGGGCGTAAGAACCGCCCCAGACATCCAAGCACACTTGACTTCGCAATCAACTTTGATGTTGAGGGGTTCCCGTCGGTTTCCACAAAGCCGACATCATCTCAGAGAATGGGAAACGTCATCTGCTCTTTGCCAGCGATGCTCAGCTAGAGATCCTGGCAAGTGCAAAGGTGTGGTGTATAGATGGTATGTCTAAACAATTCTTTATATTTTTCATTTTCTGTGTTTGCCAGTTCATATTTAATGTATAATATATATTTGAATAATTGTTTATTATATTTGAATAAACAGTGGAACCTCTTGCCATGTATTCTGATGTATTTGAATAATCAAGATATTGATATTATGATAAATGTTTTCTATTCAGTGCTATGCTTTTTTTATTTCTTGTTTGCAGTTCAGTTTTGATGTATATATATTTTGATGATCATTGGGGTTAATCATTTGTTGTGCTTTTCAAGTTTTTGTTTTTTTCTGTATTTCAGGTACTTTTTGTGTGTCTGTGGATGCAATTGCTGACTGTCCACACCTTTGTTTGTAAAGGGGAGAGCATGAAGCAAGTGCCAGTATTGTATGCCCTCATGTCCCGCCGCCAGACTGATGACTATGATGACGTCTTTTCCAAAATTCACGAGCTCCTGCCGCATCCACCTGCAGTTCAAGAAATCATCTTGGACTTCGAGAGACCCATTTGGGTGTCTCTGGCCAACATCTTCCCCAATATGCCCCTGAGAGGTTGTTGGTTTCATTGGGCGCAGGCGGTGTTCCGGCGGATACGGAAAGAGGGTCTATCAACGGCATATTTCAGTAACAACTCCATCCGACAGTATATCCGGGAGCTGATGGCCCTGCCAAACCTGCCAGCAAATCATATTGAGGGGACCTTCTTGGACCTGAAGGCACGTTGTCCAGCTGGTCCTTCTGCTGTGAAGCTCCGTGAGGTCCTGAGGTACCTTCAGTCAACCTGGGTGTGCTCTGCTGTTCGTCCTCCTGCTGCCTGGTCCACCTTCAAACGTAGTGTGAGGACGAACAACGATGCCGAGGGCTGGCACAACCGCCTCAACCGTGATGTCCCCGGAACAAAAGTGAATATGTACGAGTTGGTTGACTACCTCTTCAGACAAGCTAAACTGGTCGAACTGCAGATGGACCTTATCACTCAAGGCCAGCTCCTCCGCCACCAAAGCACAGAAGCAGCCTCTAAACAGGCATCGCTTGTAGAGCTGTGGACCCTGTATGAGTCTCCAAATCGTGACATAACGACAGCTGAGTATCTTAGGAGATGTGCAGCTTGTCTGACCACAGCGAAGATGTCAGGGACGAGGACATTCCAAGGGATAACATCTGAGCATTTGTGTATGACCTACTTGTAATTACTTGATATTTATTGCTGTATATTTATTCTATGAACATTATTTGGGAGTCAACTGAAATGTGTGTGTTTAAATTAAATGTGTTTTACCAAGTTTTTATAGTGATGCATTAGTCTCACATATTGTACTTAAACTACCCACCCAAGTGTTTGAATACATTGATGGTGTGACACTATATCATTGATCATATATTTGATTTTTTTTTGTTGCAAAAAATGAAAAGGGTTTCGTCTAATTCCTCTTACTTCTTCAGAAAAAGGTAGAAAATAACTAAATATATTGAATTAGATAGCGAAATATATTGCTTTTGCTATAGAGTGTAATTTGTATTATTTGTCTTGGTAGAGATTTCAAAGTAGATTCATAGTATATTGCATACGCTTGGTTACTGCATGCATACGCTCGGTTATGTTCGGTATCATACTATGTTTTGCCTAGAATAGCAAGCAAAACCAATGAAATATATCTTTCAGAATGTTATATTTATTGTACTGTCTAGTTATTTTAGATGAAATTCAACCTTTCATCCAAGAATTAATGCTATGATTATCATCTCATATAACTCTATTGGTACTTGGAGTAACCTGTATCAGATAGTACTAATGATTGTTAAAAATGATAAGGTAAAATAGGGAATATGCAAAATCCTGCTTCTCTATCACTTAACACACACACCCTCACCCTAAGAAACACACACACACCCTCACCCTCAGGGGGTGCGTCCACAAACCACGACAGGGCTGCGACACGTGCCAACAAGAAAGTTCCAATCGCAGCCTTGTCGCAGCCTTGTCGTGAGAAGGGGGGCTGTCGTGACCCCTTGTCGCAGCCTGTCGGGAAGTGCACGCTCCACCTAAATATTCTATCGTAGACCTCTGCGACAACCTCCCGACATGCCACGACACGCCACCAAAATAGAACATGTTCGATTTTGTCGTAACCTTGTCGGAAGGCCCCCGACAGGCCCCCGACAAGCTTCATGTCGCAGCCTGTCGTGGCCTTGTCGTAGCCTCTTGTCGGGAACTGTGGTCCACCAACCACGACAAGGCTATGACAAGGCTTCTAATCGTAGAGCTGTCGTGGACCCTGTCGGAAAGCCATTGTCGCAGCCTTGTCATGGTTGATGGACGCACCCCCTAAGAAACACACACCTTCACTCTAAGACACACACCCTCACCATAAGACACACACACCTTCACCCTCAGACACACAACCTCACTATTAAGACACAGACACCCTAACCCTAAGATGCACAAAACCTCACCCTAAGACACAGACACCCTCACCCAAAGACACATACATGGAATCTGATGTATATAACACCAAATGAAATACCCCAGGTCTAGTTTGAGACAAACATCAACAATTATGAGTATTTCAACATTAGAACACTAAACTATCGTTAGTTCCTCCAGTTTAGAAGTATAAATATGTGACCAACCAGACAGTGCATACGCGTGTCTGGAGTCTGGTTTTGTGTTCTAGGTTCAGCTAGGTTGTAGATTCCGCATCTCCCAACTTTATCGAGGATCATGCGAACCAACCTTTGCGGAGAGTACAAGCACAGGGTAGCAACTTTTCGGTCTGTTCCAGTTCGTTCTCCCACCGTTTATCATCAACTACACTACTCACAGATGCATCAGCAGACGATACTTCTGTCACTTTGCTCCGGTCATCTGTATCGTTGATCAAAAAACAATCGAGCACAGACATATACTCGTCATTTATCAAAGCGATGCAAGATCCGGCATCTTCTCGTTCCACCTGACATTCCTCAACTACTTCCTTAGCAATATCGGTGAGTGGTTCATGTATACATGGTTTTTTCATTGCCCACAGAGGTGCCTGAGTATTTGGTTCCTCCATGTTTAATGTTGGCTCCGGAATTCTCAATGAAACCGGAACTATTTTCACCTACATTGCCGGACGTTCATTTGTTGGTGTATGGACAGAATCTGTATCTAACCCTGATTGGATATTTTTTTACATATTGTACTATGTGTGTGATACAGATGTCCAATGTTGATTCTATGAAGATTTATATTAGGGGTAGGATAATAGAGACTATGGCTATAGTATTGAGGAAAGCGTATACATATTGATTGGCATTAGAATCTGAAGCTATAGTTGTTTCAGAGAAATTCGTAAACGGCTCGTTCAGAATGAATTTCTCTGAAACAACGAGTAAATCTAACCCTTATTGGCACCATCACTATGGTTTCATATTATTATATACCTTAATTTGGTCTTACATAGCTAAAACTGACTGAATTTGATGTTGAAGTCACTTTTTGCAACTCGCAAAGACAATGTGTACGCTAGCAGACATACCGGAAGTGGACAACCACATTGTTCTGGGCTTTAGAATTTAAAGCATTCTGATTGGCCGAGAAGCTGCGGGTTCCCCTGATAATGACATCACGCTGACTTGACAGTGGTGCGGACATTTGTTGACATCTCGAGTCGCCCGCCCGGCGAGTGTCCGTGTTGGTATCGATCGGTTTCGCATATCTAAGCTATATGACGTGTTTCATGTGATTCGGTATCATTTTTTACCTTGATGTTTGATATATTTTCACACTAACTCGCTCAGTGGTTTCTGTATGAAGCCTCAGAACTCGTGAAGTAAAGGGATCCGCCATTTTAAAATCTTGTGCCTATACCTGTGTTGTCGGCCGCGTGCATTTTGTCACTCAAAGCGTGCAATCTGTAGGAACCCAAAGGCACCAGTACATCATTTCACGGTGTACAGTGCATTCTGTGTACGATAACTGTACCCCTAGGAGCAGTACATATTTACACTGATTTAGTGCATAGGTATATAGTAATATCAAAACAGCGTATTTTTTTAGAATAAAGCCTGTATTCCACCAACAAGACAAAATCGTTGTACAGCGCCCGTATGGCGGTTGCTGTGGTTGCTGGCAGATCTGCTCTATTTTAAATCATCTGTTGGGTTGGTGGAAGCACACACCAGACGTTTCAGCAGGCGTCGGTTCTCCTGCCCGACGTTTCAAGACGTCGGTTGGAGGATATTGGGGTTGATAGGAGTGTCGCCTCACGGTTGCTGAGCGTCTGCTGGGGCGTTTGGCCATTTCCCAGCTGAAATGCGCTTCCACCAACCAGAATTTTCAGGCGATCCCCCAACCAATACCCCCAACAACCCTCCACAAGATGTAAATATAGCGTCGGCCGAAATAACTGATTGATTAGGTTTTTGTCTGCTGGAATTGGGCGTCTGGCCGATACATTTGAAGAGTACGACACCCGCCCGTGGGTTCTGCCGGGAGTTGCGGCGAGGGAACGCCGCCAACATAGTGTGAGCGATACCGGCGATACCCGTAACCGCGAACAGACATAGAAAATTCTGACACTTTCGATATTTTCGGCGGAATTCTAGCACCATAGCGTGCCATACACATTCAAAACATCAATCCTTGTCTTTATTTACCTTCATTGTTCGATTTAATGTGTATTTCCGTGGTTATTTGACAATCTCTGCCCGTTCCCGTACAAATCCCAACATGCCAACACACTACTCCGCTCGAAACGCGGCTTTCGTGGGTTCGGAGTGTCGCAGTGTATCGCCGCACGTCGCGCTGCCTATTGGAAAACTCGATTACCACGTAAAATGCGGCCAACGTCCACCAGTCGGCACCATGGCTGGGGCGTCGGCTAGGATCTGCTGGAATTTCGAACCCACCTGACGCTTGTATGGCGACCACATGAGCGTCTGTTGGGGGTTTCGGTGGAGCAGCGACGCATTTTGACGCAATTTTTTCAGATGTTTCAACCGACGTTGGCTGAAAGGTCGGCTGGAACGTCTGTTGAAGTTGAAAAAGTGGTTGTTTGGTGGAATACAGCCTTTAGTGTTTGAAAGCTGTTATTTCAGTAGAAATGATCAGTTACCTCTATGAATGTTTCTAAAGTACTAGAGTAAGCAACAAACCAAATTGATGATTAAATTATTGTATATCACATGAATCAGAATAACATCTTTAAAAAAAAGTACATTTGGCCTCGGATCTCGCCAACAGAAAGTGAATGATAGTAAGTATGACCAATATATCATCCAACTTCCTGTTTGCGCCATGTTGGAAAAAGAACCAATCAGAAACCGCCTTATGAATAACCAATGGGAATCAAGGTTGGGGGAGATTTACGACCGTCCGGCCTGGGACTAAGGAGGTGCCTGATTTATAGTCCTGTTCTACAGGGATAAACTAGATGCAGGGACTGAGAAAAAAAACCTGAGACTAACATGACGCTGTTCTGGTAGCTATGGGTTAATTAGTGTTGTAATTACATTAATACGTAAGATGGGGAGGACTGGTGGAAAGTCTACACGTATACACTTAGAAGTCCTACGTGAGAACGTAGTGACGCTTGGCGTAAGGCTTCCTTAACTTTACTAAACCTCTAGTGCCACCTAGCGGCGATGTTAGGAACTACTGAAATATCTCAGATAATAATTACGGCACGTAGTGGCCAAGAAATGAAGTCCTGAATAGATCTTAATTAAGTTGTAACTACAGTGTCGACACCTAGCAGTGAACGTAGGTGAAACGGACGTAGATTCGCCTCCTATGTTTCAGAGATATGGACCGACAAATGTCCGCAACTTAATGATTAATTAATTACGTTCATTTGTGATTCATAATCATTTTACTATATATGGATTCGTGACAGAGATGGATACTTCGCCTATCTCCATAGGTCACGTTAGTCTTATGTAATCATACATATTCTTAATTATTAATGGTTGAGTTAAGATATCATATAATTATTGTAATTATATTTCTATTTAGTTACGTAACATTGTGGGGAAGGTAGGAGCAACTCTAAGGCTGTGTGCACACAAGGCTACCAGACTCTGTAACCCCTTGCGCACAGCGAGGTCACCTTAATGAGACCTTTAATTAAGGTAGGAAAGATCTAATATCAATATTAAATGAATTCTAGATACTAATAGATTTGTGTCATTACTATCATGGATGAGGACGAGATTGATGTATGTTTGATAATCTTTTAATCAAGATAAAAACGTTTCACAGCAGAAGTACTACAAGGCATAGGCAGAATAGCATATCAGAAGTTCAGTATGATAATATCAGTTCATGAGTAATGTGACGATAGTAGACAGTAGAAGATTCAGACACCAAAGTCCTTACGTGGTTAGACTTAATGAGGTGTCAGATGTAAAACCACGTAATCAGTGGAAGTGACCTTAAGTCAGAGTTCGTGTTCTTCTTGAACAATGTTCGTTGTCTTGTCAGAGAGTGATAGAACTCATACTCAGAGTGGACAGCAAAGATTAAATCATACTAACAAGCAATACAAGGTATTTGCAGCATTAACTCACCAGTTAAGTGAATGTCCGAAGTGAACTCACGAGATTCCTATATTCACTAAATAAACTTTGATCCATTCGAATGTAAAGTTGGATGGAAATAGAAGTGAAGTCCAATCACTAGTTAAGTGAAGACGTTCAAGACTGCACGTTAATAGTTTGAAAGATTCCTATATAAGTCCTTTGCAGAAGTCGTGTCCTTGGAGAGCCCCAATCCAAGTCACTTTCTACAATTCGAATCCGCTAGGCAAGACGCCTTAGCTGTTCCTATCTGATATAATATCACTGCATAATCCGCGCACTTCTGCTGGTATCCGGAGCCAAGCAGGACGCGTCTGGATCGCAGGAGATGGTGGTAGAGACTGACGATACGGTCAGCTCGGGAGCAGATCGAAAATGAGCATTTTCTAAAGGATCATGGGAAATTTGGAATGAATCTCGTTTTAAGTTCACGCAGGTCCGAGACACGCGTGGTTATGTTAATACCGGGGGAATTCGGGAATACCCTGAGAGGGGACTTCCCCAGGGAACTCCAGAGGCGACCCCCAGTCGTCACAGTGACGTCAGAGGGTCTATTCCCAGAAGCGTGGTGTTCCCCAGAGGCTAGCTAGTAGTATAAGGAACATCGCTTCTGTCACGGCTATCTACCCTGAAGTATACTCAGCCTATGATGTGGCTTAGTAGATAGCTATGATCAATACCTTGGTATGTAGTGTCAAATACTAACACAAAATACCGATGCATGAGGTTCAACACCAATACCCAATGCCAATACTAACACCTAACAACAACACTCAACACTGAGTAATGGTAATACTCCTAATACTAACACTCAACACCGAGTGCGCAATGATAATACTCCTAATACCAACACTCAATAATAACACTCTCAAATACTAATACCTAACAATAACACTCGATACCAAATACAAACACTTGTTATCATAGTTTCTTCTTCTTGGTACTTATACATCAAACCATACATATACTAGCGATACGTCATGTTTCAATACTTATACGTATTACATCCTATCCTATGAACAAGAAGACTGACTGACAACAGGAAACTAAGACTAACTGATTCGAGCTTGAGACCGGAGACCATGGTTGTATGTATCCTTACAGGCCTACTTTAGTAAAATTAAAAAAAAACACCCGACAAGAATGAACTAACACTTGATGGAAAAATATCATAATTGATCTTACTCGTGTAAGAACCACTTGCTGTAAAATTAAATAAAGACTACATCCACATTTACATCAAATAGAAAACAAATTACATAGTCAAAATAACATAATCAAAGGTATCTTTAAAATGTTATTATTGTATCCGAACTTAGAGAATGGCAATGATTTGTAGTTCGCTGTTTGAAATTGAAATGATTCTGATAGGACATAGACATTTGAAACAAAAGGCCTTCAGTAAAATAAAAAGTTTGATAAATCCCAGGTATGGATTTATGGAAAGTGGTTAAGGTGATAAAGCTGGAGTAGTTCTCAGGTTCCCATAGTCTTTCTGTTTTTACTTTGGACTTCTTTATAATTGTTTTCAGAGTAGAACATGTTTTGGTTGTGTATTCCAGGCAAAACGTTACAGTAAATGACCTCAGAGCAGAGTCTTGGAGCTGTTTCAAAAGTCGAGTGAAGTCCATGATTTTGAAACAGCTCCCTGATCAGTGTCTGACAGTCACACCAGATGGCAGCACTCTCTGGCGATACCTGACAGGATTTCTGGCCTCATACTAACCAAGAAGAACCAAGAAAAAAAGCCTTAAAGTTCATGTCCATCGGCCGATTATTCTGTACCGATCTGCAGTCGGAAACACTGTTAGATCTTTTTGGGTACACTGACGCCAGATCAGTGAATGGAAACGAGAGCTGGGACCTGTTTCACTAGTCTTGTGACATGTCTGTGACACCATACAGACATTGGAGTTGTCTAGTTTCGTGACAACACAAGTAGCTACCCTTTCGAAAAGACAGACCCCAAACATAAGAATTATACAAATCTACACATCATGGATCTGTTTTACTAGTTTCGTGACAAAAGTGTTAGACAGATATGAAAAACGGCACCAACAGTGCAAGCAAGAAGGGACAAAACGAAGTCTAATGTCTAGTTCTTATGAAACCGGACACACCATCTAGATGATCTAGACATGTCACGAAACTAGTAAAACAGGTCCCTGCAGAGAATGCTCACCGAATAATTCAGTATAGATTACGTTACAAGGTCACCACTGCACCACACACTCTGTGTGTATCTGAAAAGAACAGTAGAAACTGTGCATACACTGCAACTGCACCGTTTTTTTTATGAGGCCCGTTTCCATTGGCCGATTTCTCGTCACCGATCTACAGTCAGGAACCACCGACAGACTTTTGGCACTGCTGACCCAAAATCGGTTAATGGAAACTACCCAGTTCATGAAATGACCCACGACTTTGTTTGCTTAGATTATGCAATGTGGCACCAAACACCACTAAGTGAAAGCTTGGTCACTGAGGGAAATCTACTACCCTTCTATACCGACGCACAGTCAGTGGCACCACCGACAGACTTTCTGGGTAACTCAAAAGATCAACACCCTTTTCGTCGGGAGATGGAAACGGGTCACAGTCAGTGCCCCCACCGACAGACTTTTAGGGTAACTCAAAAAGTCTCCCCCGTTTTCGTCGGCCAAAGTGAACGAAGCTGTAGCCCATGGGTGCCCTTTGTAGCAGTAGAGAGAACTAGGAAAAAATAGAATGTTCATCATTGATGAAGGAGCGTGCAATTATATATGAATAACATTCAGTCTATGGATAGTTTTCTGTAACCTAATGGAACCCAGTGAACCTGCTATTTCTGCAACCACCTGAGTATAGGATCCAAAAATATCAAGGTCAAGAACTAATGGGTCAATGAGGTATTTCGGTCTCAAGTAATTGGTCATGGTCAGCTGAGCATGCTTCTAAGACCCTGAGACACTGGCACCCTGCTCCTTTCACATTATCACAGTCAATAGCATGCAGATAGTGAAGGGATAGTTTTCTGGCAGCATGCTGAAAGTGTATATATGTGACCACTCTAACCTCTAGGTCTCTAGATGATCTATATAGCGCGTGCAAGCACGCTCTAAAAAGATCAACAGAACAGCTACTGACTCAGTTGTCCTGAACCAAATAAAATGATTGAATCTTGCAGTGGCCGATGATACCAGCCTACAGTTCTGGTACGATGTACAATGTACAAACACTACACAACAATGTCGTAATATCAAGAGACGTCACCAGTTTGAGTCTGAGTTTATTTGTGCCACACATTTTGTTGGGTCCATAATTTCACGAAGACGAGTGACATTACGGAGCCAACAAAGTGAGTGGCACAAATAAACTCAAAGTCAAACGAGTGGCGTCTATGTTTTATCCTACCCCGTTTCCATATATTTTCAGTATCAGAAAGTAGTGGCATAAACTTCACTTTATGTCACACCAGTGACATAAACATATCCCATGTTAAGCCTATGGCGTTTTTTATAAGGGGTAGGATAAACGGTGAGATAACACTTCAAAAAACCTCTGAAATGTATTTCTTATTGAGATTCTCCAGAATCAGTCAAAATTGGTTACACTTCACCAGGCACGTAGCTTACACTCTCACACCACACACCCTACACTCTCACACCACACACCGTACACTCTCACATCACACACCCTACACTCTCACACCACACACCCTACACTCTTACACCTCACACCCTACACTCTCACACCACACACCGTACACTCTCACATCACACACTGTACACTCTCACACCACACACCGTACACTCTCACACCACACCCTCTACACTCTCACACCACACACCGTGCACTCTCACATCACACACCCTACACTCTCACACCACACCCTCTACACTCTCACACCATACACCCTACACTCTCACACCACACACCGTACACTCTCACATCACACACCCTACACTCTCACACCACACCCTCTACACTCTCACACCATACACCCTACACTCTCACACCACACACTCTACACTCTCACAACACACCCTACACTCTCACACCACACCCTACACTCTCACACCACACACCCTACACTCTCACACCACACCCTCTACACTCTCACACCATACACCCTACACTCTCACAACACACCCTACACTCTCACAACACACCCTACACTCTCACACCACACACCCTACACTCTCACACCACACACCCTACACTCTCACACCACACACCCTACACTCTCACACCACACCCTCTACACTCTCACACCACACCCTCTACACTCTCACACCATACACCCTACACTCTCACACCACACACCCTTCACTCTCACACCACACCCTACACTCTCACACCACACGACATACACTCTCACAACACACCCTACACTCTCACACCACACACCGTACACTCTCACATCACACACCCTACACTCTCACAACACACCCTACACTATCACCCCACACACCCTACACTCTCACACCACACACCCTACACTCTCACACCACACCCTACACTCTCACACCACACACCCTACACTCTCACACCACACACCCTACACTCTCACACCACACTCCCTACACTCTCACACCACACCCTCTACACTCTCACATCACACACCCTACACTCTTACACCACACACCCTACACTCTCACACCACACGACATACACTCTCACACCACACACCCTACACTCTCACACCACACACCCTACACTCTCACACCTCACACCCTACACTCTCACACCACACACCCTACACTCTTACACCTCACACCCTACACTCACACCACACACCCTACACTCTCACACCTCACACCCTACACTCTCGCATCACACACCCTACACTCTCACAACACACACCCTACACTCTCACAACACACACCCTACACTCTCACATCACACACCCTACACTCTCACATCACACACCCTACACTCACACCACACACCCTACACTCTCACACCACACACTCTACACTCTCACAACACACCCTACACTCTCACACCACACACCCTACACTCTCACACCACACACCCTACACTCTCACACCACACACCCTACACTCTCACACCACACACCTTACACCACACATATTTATCGTGGTATGTTTGTAAGTCTAAGTCGTAGGTGTAAATGCATGGTTGACCAAGCATTGAGCAATGCGTTATCTGTGTCAGTGCTGGTGACACGCCAGACGCCAAATGCAATCCGGGTCAGAGCTAAACATCCTGTTGAAAATATCACCTGAGAAAATCACATCACATCAGAAAACACCTTAGGCTGAGAAAGTCCAGGTACATAAGACTCAACCACTGCACGACCACACACCAGGACAACAGAGTCACTCTTGCCAGCTTCCAGCAACGAGGCTTTGCGGAGCCAAAATCCACATTTTACGGTAAGTCATCACACATGACACAAACGCCCACCATTTTTCTGGTGCATCATGTGTAACAGCGACATTGAATTCCGCTGGTACCTGACTGATACTTGTTGGATTTTATGCTGGTTCACCCGCTAGAGGGCGTGGCGAAATCTGTCTTTGTAATCTTTTATCTTTTGAAAGGTTGTTATTTCTTTATTTTGTATCATCGTTCATTATAAACGAATACTAGTAAGTTATTTGGGGAACCTCGTGAGGGAGAGAGGTTGTGCTGGTTCTCCTTGCCACTGCAAATCGGCGGGAAACCAGCGAAAGCTCATCGGGGGCGTCTAACTAGGAGAGTTATGTGAGGAGAGGTCCTAGGACAGTGTTTAACTATAAAGAGAATCCTAGCGAGGGACTGTCTTAGCAGAGGATCTTAGCCAGATTGTCCAAACGTGTTCAACAAGTTTGACCCACATCTTACAAACTTTATCCTACCCCTAATAAAAACGGTCCATAGGTATAACATAGGCAAATTTTATGCGGCATGCCATGACATAAAGTGCGATTTATGCCTCTAGGGGCATAAAAAAGTTTCAGTTGGACTCAAAAGTTCTGGTTGGACTTTGGTTGGTCGTTCAATCGATATTTATATTTTAGTAATCCAAAAGGATAGAGACTGGGTAGGATAAATACAAAACCGAACTCGAGTTAGACTTGTTAGTGTCTATGCCACTCTGGTCAGGTCTGTTCCTCACTACGCTCAGCTAACCCTTCGCGTAGTAATACACGACCTTCCCGTCGTGGCATAAACACTGACAAGTCTAACTCTCGTTCAGTTTCTACTAAGTACTCCACATACCCAACAGGGTCCTAAATGGGGGACACCTATACAGGGGTCAGATTTTTGAAACCTGCTATATTACGGTTTCTTCCTGGGATCAGACACTCAAAAAATAATTTTAGAATAATACTTCTTTTTATATTTTATATTGGTCCCCTACCAAGTACCTTCCAGAAAAACATTATTCCAACAAAATCAGACAAATGGTTCAGATTTGAGAGCCTTTTGAAATTGTTTATAATACTGCATGTTGTCTACCCCCCTAAAATATTTGAAATTTCAAGAAATGTTATAAAAGGTTATAACTTGAGAAGAACTGATATTATATGGTGACTTATGTTATATTTGACCCAAAACACCTCAATCACATATTAGATATGAAACAAAAGCTATGAGCATATTTAGGTGTTGGGCCACACAGGGGTGTCGGACAACACGAGGGGTGTCGGACAACACGTTTTTTAAATCACTCAGAACAATGGACAAAATAATATTTGTGGCTATAATCCTTTATATTCTTAATCAAATGATAGAAATCTTTGTTTTTCAAAGCAAACCACTCAATTATTGATAAGAAACAACCCCAAATTCATGACTTATATCAGAGCGTGTTGTCCGACACCCCGGGGTGTCCGACAACACATCTTCAGTTTTTTAACCACAAGAAGTACATTTTTTTATTTAGGAAAAAAGTAAAGTGGGTATTTATAAGTGGTAGGAATACTTAACATATAGAGGGATATTTGTTATTCTATTATGATTTTTATTTCTTCTATACATCTTTTAACAGGTGTGTTGTCCTACAGCCCATTTTTTTGAAAAATATCATCATGGAATCACAATGTTTATCAGAATAGATAACCCCATTGTATTCAAACTTTCAGGCATCACAGTAGGGATTTTGGTCAACATCTCACAATAAAGGAAAATTAATTTCTCATTGTATATCTCATAAGTATTATGCTCTCAAAATTGGGGTGTCAGACAACATGCTCTATAGGTCTCTCTGTTGGAAAATTTAAAAGTCCTGGATAGTTTTGACCATTTTCATATTTTTTCAAACTTTTACCAATTTTCAAAACTATATTGTCTACACTTTGCATGACATATGCTTTAAACACGTTGATAAAAACAATTGGCTCAAAATTGTGCCTAATAGACTTTGGAAAAAAACTGAAAATCCTGAAAAACACTTTTTTTGTTGATTTTCATAAGGAAATATTCCTCAGAGCTATACAAAACCCTATATTGGAATTAAAGACCATCAAAAGATGCATCGAAAAATGCCACTTTTTTATCGATGAGATAGGTTTATACAACATCAGCCTTAAATAACCTGTTTTGGGTAATTTAGCAGGTTTAAAAAATCTGACCCATAGGTGTCTTAGATGATTGAAATTCACAAAGAACAACCTTATTTATCGATTTAACTAGAGGAGAAATGTGTATGTAAATGGCAGTGTTTAAGGGGAAATATCTTACATTTATAATTTAGTTAAATTTGTTGATAATCAAAAATGATGACATTAGTTACCAGAACCCCCATTATGTGGTACTACCTACAGTTCTTGGGAAATCTCCTCCACGGGGCCCCCCCCGGCTGTCTTACAGCCTGTTTTGTGCTAGCCCAAGACCGAATTCAGTCCTAGGAGACTAATTATCCAGGATTTTCCTCCCTACGGGGAAACCATTTGTTAAACGGGAAAGGTCTTTCGTCCTAAGATATGTCTTGGATTGCTGGCATGATCGTAGGAAGATTCTTCTGCTAGGGCCGAAATATATCAAATGATAATCAGGTATAGCAATTGGTCACCAGTCCTGGGGACCGTTTAATAAATGAAGGAAACTTCATGACAACCCCCAGATAGGCCCTGGGGGTGTTCTTAAATTAGGAATGATACTAGCTAAAAAATTGCGTTTAGGACCAACTTCAAGCGATAGTGACCACGATTGGAGTGTCAGTGGGTTTTTCAAATGTGGTCCTCAGAATTTTAGAATATCTTTGGCCATTTTTGTCCCATGAAATATGTCCTTTTGCCTCTAGTGTCGGGACTTATTCCATATGGGACGAAAGACCTCGAACGACTATCATACAGGCTCAGTAACCACCTTTTCTCTTAATTTCAACTGGAATATATATACACATATCCTACTATCCATCGTATACAAAGCCCCCATTGAAAATGTATGGGGACTCAGTAAACCATGACCCATTGTATACAAACTGTCAGATACCATAACTGTGGTATACGGATTCAAACCTGTGGTATACGGCCTCAAAACCATGGTATACGGGAAAAATAGTCCCTTTTGCTACAGAGAAAAGAAATAGTCCCTATTGTTAACCTTTTAATATGGCAATTACTGGGTTTAATTTATTCGAAAAGATGGATAATAAATAAAACAAACGATGATTTTGTGGACAGGCGGCTCTGTAATCCACTCGAGCTGGCACTCGTGTATTACTACGCGTCAACCACTCGTGGTTTACGGCCGCCTGTCCATAAAACCATCGATTATTGTCTATTACTATGTGCATTACGTTTATTTTCTGTTTGACGTTGAAGGTACAAAGTCAATGAAGTTACACTTCTCCTATTAAAGGCATGTCCGACAAATGACAGTGGCGCCATCTGGATATGTAATGACCAGAACTATTGAATCAATCTGAAATGTATAACGGACAATTTGCATTGAAAATTAAAACACATTTCATTTTCGTGAAGATTGAATCTGATAATCTCTCACACTGCATGAGAAGCATCATTTTATTCCTATATACGCCACCACGGAAGTGCATGTATTGGCTGAATCTTGACTTGTTTTCAGATATATACGCCCAGGCCTTATATACGGACGCGTCTTGGCTGTATTTTACACCGGGCGTATATGAGAGGAAATATCCTCTCCCCCCCCACTGCCTCCCGCCCCTATGTGTTGGTAGAATTACAGTTGTCCACAGTAGGAAGCCCTCCCCAGTGCATTAAACTCAGTCATATAGAATAAGAACGGATCACAAAAACCAGCTTTGACTTTTTAGTTGACAATATTTAAAAATCACCAGGGACCTGTTTCACTAGTTTCGTGACAAAAGTGCTAGACAGACATGAAAAGCGGCACCAACAGTGCAAGCAAGAACGGATAAAACAAAATCTAATGTCTAATTCTCCTGAAACCAGACACACCGTGTTTGGGTCTGTCTTGTCCTAAGGGCAGCTACTTGTGTTTTCACGAAACTAGTCAACTCCAATCTGTCTATATGGTGTCAGAGATGACATCTAGACATGTCACGGAACTAGTGAAACAGGTCCCAGGTGCCACTACCATGAATCGTCTGATATGCCTTTAAATCAGTCGAGGATAGATTTTGAATGCTGGTGCAGTTCCCCTTCAACTCAAAATGCACCCCTGTACTTCCCTTGCACTATTAGGCCACTAAAAAACCAACTTGTTTCTCATCACTGCACGCATCAGAAAAAACGATTTTAGAAGATTTTATATAGATGAAACTTGATAAAAATTATGAAAGGTATGTGTATTTAGTATCAAATTAAAGCTCCTGGTGTCAGGGATGCATTAAATGTATAGCCAGTAAAAATCTGGAAACCCAGCGTAAGCAGGCACCCTGCGTAAGCAGACACCCCGCATAAGCAGACACCCCGCGTAAGCAGACACCCCACGTAAGCAGCCACTTTGGCCCGGATTGGAGGGTGACCCCTTATGCGGGGTTTTACTGTATGTCTGCCATCTTTGATATAGAAAAAAAAGCGCCCTCATCATATTTTTCATGGCTTGGTGATGAGAAACAAGTGGGTTTTTTTAGTGGCCTTAGTATTGCTCCAGAGAGTCTGTATCCTGATTCGGAAACGCATCACAACCGTTAAAAGGGGGGGCTGACTTATTATCCACCGAATAGTTTCCAAAAAAAACACATGGGGATCGTGTATCTAAATACCTGGAGCATACTATAGCAAACTCAATAACATCCTCTCGTAAACAAATGTCCCATGGCATCCCTCAAGGCTCAATTCTGGGCCCGCTCTACTTTTTAATTTACATCAATAGTCTCACAGAATCAATCACCCACTCCTCCCTTAAATTATATGCTGATGACGCGGTAATTTACATTAGTGGAAACAACCCCCAACAAGCTCTTACCAAATTACAATCAGACCTACAAAGTATAGAAAAATGGTGCACAAACAACAGACTGACCATAAACGCAAGCAAAACAAAAGTTATGACCTTTAGACCCAGACCCCAAACAGACAACCAAAGACACCCAGTTCTGACTCTAAATACTACCAAACTCGACGAAGTTACCGAATTCACCTATCTTGGAATCACCCTTGACCAAAAACTAAAATATGATAAACACATATCTAAATTACTACGTAGTGCCCCCACAAACTCAAAATCCTATCACACATGCGTAAATACCTGACCAAATCACAAGCCATGACGATATACAAGGCTAAGGTCCTGCCGTATCTGGAATACGGTGACGCTCTTTTCCATGGAACACACAATCAACTACTAACAAAACTCCAACGCTGTCAGAACCAAGGTCTAAGAATCTGCCAAAAAAGCGACCCAAGAACCCCCACAAATTACCTGCATACAGCTGGTAAACTAAACAAGCTACACGAAAGACGAGAGGCACACCTAATAACACTGGCATACCAAAGAGCTCAAAAGCAACGATACCTATTAAACCCACCCAGACAAACTAGACAATTCGAAGCCCCAACACTTGCAGTAGCAAACAACATCCATAGCAACAGTTATTTCAAATCAGTCCAATACAAATGCTCCACCCTATGGAACTCACTCTCTCCCGATACTCGCAAACTCCCGAACTACCCGAATATAAAAGCCTTCACTAAACTGCACTTGAAAGCTAAGTTATACATATAGTTTATTTTCATCTAAATAACTATCTCCTTTGTCGTGACTTTCCCAACACACAAATGACTACTACTTTACGAGTTGTCACGTGGTTAACTAGCTTTAACCCGGCAACCAATCTGCCTACTAATAAAATCTGTATTTAGATGATGTATGGAGATCATCTGCAGAAATTTTTGTAACTTCTACATACTCAACGAGTTCTACAAATTCGCTGTTAATTCACCTGTCATTGTAAGCCTGCTAGTCGGGCACCGACACGGAATCGAACCAACTGGAGGGGGTGGAGGATAAGCAAAACATTTGCTGAACCCTAACGCCAGTATAAATAAAAACTTTAAAAAAAATAAAAATACGGATATGTTGTATGCTCCGGGTAGCAAAAGCCGGCACATACGGAAAAATAGTGCGCATGAAAAAGATAGTGCATACCTAAATGAACCAATATCAGTACCTAACTTGTCAGGAAAAGGTGGATAATAAATACAATATAGACTGGTTTCAGATAAAAGCAGTTGTATACTCCTCGGAGTTGACTCTGCGCAATATATCCTCGCCTGCACTCGGATATTACTACGCGTCAACTACTCGGAGCATACTACCGCTTGTATCTGAAACCAGGTTCTACCTGGATTCATTACATAGTTTCGATCACCAGTTGGGAAGTCAATCGTAAGGCCTATCGGGACACACACCACACACACCACACACGCCACACACCACACACACCGCACACACCGCACACCACATACCACACACACACCACACACACCACACACACCACATACCTCACACACCACACACACCACACACACACCACACCACACCACACACACCACACACGCCACACACCACACACACCACACACACCGCACACCACACACACCACACACACCACACACCACACCACACCACACCACACATTCCACACACGCCACACACCACACACACCGCACACCACACACCACACCACACCACACACACCACACACGCCACACACCACACACACCACACACCACACACACCACACACACCACACACCACACACACCACACACACCACACACCACACACACCACACACACCACACACCACACACACCACACACACCACACCACACCACACACACCACACACGCCACACACCACACACACCGCACACCACACACACACCACACACCACACACACCACACCACACCACACCACACACACCACACACGCCACACACCACGCACACCACACACACCACACACACCACACACCACACACACCACACACACCACACACACACACACCACACACACCACACACGCCACACACCACACATACATCACACATACCACACCCCTCCCACGCACACACACCTCGTAGTTGTTTGTTTGGTTTGATTTTACGTCCAGTCAACCATGATAGGTCCTTTCCAGACTTTCTCAAAGTTCTTTTCCACCACTAGGGGCTGGGCCAGTAGGGGGGGGGGGGGGTTGCGAACCGCACTTGAAACTGGACGTTCCAAATTCTTGGGCAAAATCAAAAGCTGTGGTCAAATTATGGTGTGAACCACCTCCCTTGCAACTAGAAAGCTTGCGACTACCCCCTTAATATGATCAACGGGGAATCAAATCATCCATGTTATAAGTGAGTAAAGTAGAATGATTTTCCCCGTCATCTTCTTTTTTTTCATTGTTGTCTCTTTCATATTACATTACTTGTCTTGTGTATCTTCAGAACGAGTGGATAATTTAAATAACAATAAAGGGGGCTTAGCCTCAACTATAAAAGTTGGTAAACTTTGTCACACTCCAGATATCTGAGACAGCAAATAAAAATGGTCATCTAAACCTTGCAGCAGATGTGTCACGATGTTTGAATTTAGTCTTGACACTCTCGGGGGAGAAGCTGGCATGTGACGGGCCAGTCCCAACATTCATCTCATCAGGTGTTTACAAGTGTGTAACAGATTGTCCCCATCTGTAAGTAACTTTCATCTGCTTATTTACTGTCTGTTGTAGAAAATGCTAACTGTCCTCTACAGCCTTGTTTGCATAACGCCACCAATGACCGCAGTCTTCAGGATAGCAAACAAAACTTAATCTCTTCTTTATGAAGTCACAGATTTCCTGTGTTTCAGGTGACATATGTTAGTGCCCTCTGCAGCACGATCCTGTCACTAATCCTCCTTTGTTTCAGACAGCGCCCTCTGCAGCACGATCCTGTCACTACACCTCCTGTGTTTCAGGCAGCGCCCTCTGCAGCACGATCCCATCACTACACCTCCTGTGTTTCAGACAGCGCCCTCTGCAGCACGATCCTGTCACTACACCTCCTGTGTTTCAGACAGCGCCCTCTGCAGCACGATCCTGTCACTAATCCTCCTTTGTTTCAGACAGCGCCCTCTGCAGCACGATCCTGTCACTAATCCTCCTTTGTTTCAGACAGCGCCCTCTGCAGCACGATCCTGTCACTACACCTCCTGTGTTTCAGACAGCGCCCTCTGCAGCACGATCCTGTCACTAATCCTCCTTTGTTTCAGACAGCGCCCTCTGCAGCACGATCCTGTCACTACACCTCCTGTGTTTCAGGCAGCGCCCTCTGCAGCACGATCCCATCACTACACCTCCTGTGTTTCAGACAGCGCCCTCTGCAGCACGATCCTGCACTACTTGACCTGTGTTTCAGATAGCGCCCTCTGCAGCATGATCCTGTCACTACTCATCCTGTGTTTCAGACAGCGCCCTCTGCAGCACGATCCTGTCACTACTCGTCCTTTGTTTCAGACAGCGCCCTCTGCAGCATGATCCTGTCACTACTCCTCCTGGCAGTGTTGCCTGCGATGACGTCACAGAGTGCCATCAGTGGGGCAGACCTCAGCTTTAAACTCACACGGATTGCAGAGGAAGCACTGGGCATTTCCAAGATACAGGTTAATATATCTCCTTGTCTGTTAACATATCAGGAATATCAATATTGTACTATGGAGGAAACCTAGGAAAGTTTAGGGTCATTCACAAAGTAAAGCCACATGAATTATGTAGTGATGCAGCCTGGTTGTTCTATGACACAGAGAGAGGGGCTCGCTTCACATACCTTACAGCTATGATTCATGCATCAGGCACTATGGAAAAAACTTTATAGTCAGAACTCATATCAGATCATCTAGTACTTCACAAGGTGAAACTGCATGAATTACGTAGCGATTCAAACAAGATGGAATTGGGCTCTGACTGTAAACATGAATGGGTTTCTTAATTTTTCTCACCCCTCACATTAACTAATTGGCTAACTTTTGCAGCATAATCCCTCATCAAGTTTTTTTTTTAAATACTCTATGGGCATTGAGTACAAGTTCTCAATGCTAAGTCTATGGGGGTTGAAAACAGGGGTGAGATAAAACAAGTAACATTATTGCAATAAGGGGAATGGAAACTAGGTTCCGTAATGAGTTTTAGTACGATTGCACATCTGACTGTTATTTGGGCATGTGGTTGATCAGATGGTGGATTATTGCATATTCTATATCATTTCATAACTTCTATTATCAATATATTATAAAATTATCTGAAATATGAGATACATGTCTTTTTCAATACTCTGCCAACCAGATCAAAATTGTTAGCAATCAGCTAATGGTGAACTTTGGTCTAATAAAGAAAAGATTCATAATGCTCCTTCAGGTTTTCTAACACTATGGAGATTGGCACAATCACAAAATTTGCTTTTGGAGGTAAAAAGTACATGTATATCAAATTCTGATAGACAGTAGTACAGGAATGAACAAACAAGAATTCCCATTTATCTTCACCATAAGACTAATAGAATTTAATGGCATTGGGAAAGAAGAACTCCGCGATCAATTGATTGAGACACTGTGATCAATACCTTTCTTTTCAATTCTGATCTTGGTGTTTTATGTTTTATGATCCAGAAAGTCTTCGATGAGTACGCGACCTTCACACTGCAAGTTCCTGATGGACACAAGATCGTTCAAAGTGTGAGTGCTCCTTTCGTTCTGAATTTACATCTATAACCTGTAGCGGTCGGGTTAGTCCAGTGGTGGTGTGTTTACTTCGCTAGAGGATGCAGGGTATCAGTTCCTGCTGTGTAATGGTTCAGCAGAGCCCATGCATGTAAGTGCCACAGGTCCACCCAGATTACGTAACTCGGCTTGTACAAAATGAGGAGTTGACAGCAGTCAATGGATCACTCATCGTGTTCTCTCTGTGAGCAGTGAATATTCGGGGCCTCCGAACCCTCTTGGTGGTTGAGCATGGATTGTTAACCCTTTGCTTACCCCACCTGGCCACAGGTGCATGTCTTTAAATGCAGCATGCCTGACACCAGACTACTTCTGTAGGGCAGGCCTATGTTCCAATTGTTGAGAAAATTTATTCTTTTCCAAAACATTTAAAGGTGTCTGTCTATGTTCCCATGATGATAACTGTAAAATCATTTATCAATTATCATTATAAGGGGCGTTTTACATAGTCTTTGAAAAAATTATAGAGCTCCATTTTGAATTAGCTGAGATAAATGACATTTTAACAAATAGTTTACTCAAGCCACAGGAGGAATCATTGGTAAGCAAAGGGCTAACTTTGGTTGATAATCTAGCTCCCTATGTGTTATTTGGCACTCCAGGGCCCTGTTTTTAGGTCAAGATAATCTTTGGCTAAGACCGTCTTAAGACCAAAGTGTGCTATAGACAAGATATCTTAGAGGATCGTTGATATATCTTGGGTTGAGACGTCTTAGGGGCGTCATAGCTGTCTTTTAGTCAAGATTCTCTTGAGATATCTTAGGCTATCTTAGCTCAAATTGGCTCCAAAACGGTCTCAACCCAAGACAAGGTTGGAGCTGTCCGAGAGGTGTCTTAGATGTATCTTAGGGCCGTGTGACCACATAAGAACAAGAAAACAAGATGCTCCTGTCATTCAACAGTCCTCGGTCACCATTCCGCACTCAACCCGCATAGCTAACTAACAGGCAGACGTTGATATGTGTCCTTCTTGGTCTGACTTTGGTGAGAATTGCATCGTCCATGAAAGCACAAATAAAATAGGAAACACATTATCATTGACGTGTAGAACATCTGTATTGCACTGTGTGCATTTACAAAAATATGTGACAAATTGTAATAATTGATAAAAGTATAAGACGTACAGTTGAAAGATTCGTGGTCGCATGGTGGTGGATACAGACACACTACAAGATAAGCCTCGTTAACCCGTACAGTTGAAAGCAGTGTTCTGAATAAGGAATGGCTAATCATGTGATGTAGAAGCAGTTAGCCTATTGATGGATTGCTGAGTATATTAGAAGGTTGTGAGGTCAACGCTGGACGGTAAGAAAGCACCATCTGGTAGATACTCAGCTGTGTGAGCAATATTCACAGCACGGGAGCATTGTGAATTCTCCTGCAGCCGCTGGAGGCCTTATTCTACCTGGAGTAAGGTTGCCCTGTTGTGATTGTGTGCATGGAAAGAAGATTGCTCCATGAGTCTAGGACTACCAGCGGTCTGCAGGCTGATTCTCATAGAGAGAATACACGAGTGATCTCACTACCTGAGGAGTTGAACACTTGAGTAGATAAAGAAAATCATCATGGTGAATGCGAGCAATAGCGAGTGATTAGAACTCTTTAGGAACTGTGAACACACCAATGCATTATCTATTCAACACTAAAACTTATAGTTTATTGGAATTGAAGATTTGAGCATTATATTATGTTGATCTTGTGAAATGCAATCTGTTGCAACGAGGAACTGATATGAACCACTGAGTGGCTATAGTATAGTCAGTTGCTTTTTGAGGTCTGGTACTTTATTTCTAGCTTTTGTGAAATACTGTCATCGGAACTATGACCTGATTAAAAGGAATATTCAAGAATCATTGTCTCACGTTTTACCTCAAGTGTGCAGTTACTGTGCATCATCAGCTATAACATTGCAAGTGAAACTCTACTTATAAAATAGGAAGCTACAAGCGATTAACTAGCTAATAAGATGAGAATGGACTGAAATTTAGATGAAATAATATATCCTTCAGGTTTGAAAGAGTAAATGGTGTATGGATCATTGGATATGCGGAGGTAATAACTGAGTAAGTAATTAACCATCGTCTTAGGAAGATCTTAGACCACACAACAGTACAGTATGAATTTTGTCTGTAAGGGCTGACACAGCCAAGGATTTATATAGAACTGCATCGAAAATTGTATTAATACACAATACGCCACGTGTTTGGAGGTGCCCCAATCATCATTGAGGCGAAGCCGAGTGACGATTATAGCACACCCAAATGAGTGGAATATTGTGTATTTTACAATTCGGGTGCGGTTCTGGATTTATCTCACTCCTTTTTATGACATTAAGTAGCATAAGAATATCAGAATAATTAGAATATACTTAGCAAATCCATATGACGTCATCTCACATTCACTATGCCACGGCCGCGATGTAGTATTGTCACTTTATGGGGGTGTTCGTTGAGTATTTTTTGCTAATGTTATTTCTATGGCTAAGGGGTGAGAAAATCCTCTAGTACCCACATGAAGTAAACCGACACATCCTGTGACAGGCTGAAGGTAGCTCAATCCTAATGCCCCAGTCACATTGGCGTAAAATTTGGCGTAGCTACGGATTTGGAACGTATTTGTTTGCTTTTCTTTAACGTTTTAGTACACCTCTCAACGTTCATCAACGTTTATTTATGCTTCTATACGTATTGTGGCGTTTTTCGGCGCATTCCGACTTACCTTTACCTATCTCCGCGTTTTGTGGCATATTTTGAAATTTCAAAATGTGTAGAAGAACGTAGACGTGCATACACGGAAAAACGCTGTTTTTTACGCCAGTGTGACTGGGGCATAACAACTTCAACAGATTGGACATTTACAGCAGCCACATGCCCACTAGTCCGTTCACGCACCGCGCCGCCTTCGGGTTACGGTACGTGAAGGTCTAACAGAGTATGACTCTGACTGGCCTGCCACCTTCAGTGAGAGGAATTTTGTGGTTGGCTGTGCTATTTATAGTATCAGTTTGACAAGGGGGATACTGTATTATATTGCTGGTTACTGGATCGCAATACACATGAGGTTAGAACCAGCGATCCGCCATTTTCCAGGTGCATGTTGGGAAGAAGGTAGGAATTCCCACCTTAAAATGGCAGCGCAAAACAGTCCCAGTATGAGAGCCTGTGCACCCTGGCCTGGCGACAATAGGCTGTACTAGAGTCTACATGCCCACATGGTGGTGTGGGTTGGTGGCTTACAGTGGACGGAAACACAACTAACACCAGCACACACCTATAACCGGGCGTTTACGCTAGACGACTAAATATGTGGTGACTGTAGATCGTCAAATCAATATCGTCAGGTGATGTCCACTGCAAAAGTCGTCAAGCTCAGAATATCCTCGAGCCTTTACATACACCTGTCAATGACACCAAGACCCAATCTACTCCACCAGTATGACACTTGTTGTTTAC
Source organism: Alentia gelatinosa (assembly GCA_950022655.1). NCBI lineage: Eukaryota > Metazoa > Annelida > Polychaeta > Phyllodocida > Polynoidae > Alentia > Alentia gelatinosa. The sequence goes on along the minus strand of OX465591.1, from coordinate 2,043,479 downwards.
ATAAATCAAATACACTTCATGCTTACTTCATGCTTACTTTGTAAAGTAGCTTTAGGCCTGGCACCCAACAACGCCTATGCACACAGAAAGACTTCTGATACACACCAATACAAATTGACCAAATCATAGCCTATCGGGTGGTCCATATTGTAGTGTATCAGTGTCTATTGGTGTGTCGTAACATGTTGGGAGGGTGGACAAAAAAAGGTTATCACGGTCACGGTATACCTCACAATGCAGACAGTGCAAGGCTTGCTTACTGATATGTATAATACTTTTTAATTCTGGAAATAATTCATATTTATAGTAGAAAATTTACCCGTAGATACAAGACAATATATAACTTTTCAGACATTAATAACTCAGTTCCAAGTTAAAGTATGAAATGATCAATTTGTGACTTGTCACTGATACACACTGATGAGCTGAAAAAAAAAATTAAAAAAAAAAAAAAAATTTCATATCACCTTACCATGCAACCCAACAGGGAGGGCAGTAACGGTGTATATATATTTTTAAAAAAAAACAATCGGTACATGTTCAATTGTCTCAGAACCCCTATGATACATATTTTTTATCAGGAGCGGGCCCTTGTGTATCGGTTTATATCAGTAGTGTCATCAAAGAAACCTGACCAACTGCCCCGATATGAAGTAGGATTTTGCTGCGATTTTGATTTTGCACCAGGAGGTCGAAATTGTAGTTATCGGTGTGTATTGGGAGTAGGGTGGACACCCCCTTAACTATAAACTTTTCAGATGTTGGTCAGATTTTGTTAAACACAAAAATATAAAAGACAATATTGAATGTTCATTATGGGTCTTTTCTCTTGTTTTTACTCAGATTGCTGAACAGCTGAGTGCTTACATCAAGATTTCCTATAAAAAGGTGCAGAATAACCATGATGCCATTCTGTCCTGCCTCAATGACTCCGTCCATGTGAATGAATCTTCCCCGATAAGTGAGACACCCAAAGAGTGTTGTGAAGTGGAAACCGAGTACCACGAGCCCTTTCTAGGAAGGAATGTAGGTTCACATGATATTTGACAATAATTACACAATTATTTTGAGTGGTAGCAACATCACAAGTATTTGTTGGCTGAATTTTACATTTTAGTAGAAGTCTAATTGGGCCCACAGTCCCATAAACTGTTATAAGATGATAGCTAACAGACTCCTTACACCAACCCCTCTGCTACACCTGCCCACCTGCCTTACCGCCACCAAAAAATAATGCCATGAAAAAATATTCTGGTGTCCCATACATATGCAGAGAATTGAGTCAATTTTATCCTGTGCAATTAACTTAGTATCAAAAGTATACGCCACAATGAATGTCTCACATACTGGACTGACCCTCACTGTCTTCCTGTAGATAAACCGCCATTTTCTGTGTGCGAAGCGGCCTAAGAAGGAAACGATCATTGGTCCTGTGTGTGAGGCCTTACAGGAGTCATATCAACGTAACTATGAGGATACACTACGAGCAACAGCCTGGCAGTTCTATGCCACAGAGAGGGGGGCTCACTTCACGTACCCTGCCCGGATTTCCAATTGTTCCGGCTACGATCCACGTATCAGGTACTATAGAGGAAACCTATAAAAGTTTAGGGTCAGAGCTTGTATACAATCAATAGGAATTGACAAGGCAAAGCTGCATAAATATTGTAGGGATTCAAACAAGATGAGTTCAAGCTCTGACCCTAAACTTAATTAGGTTTCTCACCCTTCACATTGACTAATGGCCTAACCTTTGTGACATAATCCCCATTCCATATTTTTTCTAAATACTCAACAGGCATTGGATACAAGTTCTCAATGTTAAGTCTGGGGGAAGAATACCAGTATCAGGTACTCAATCGATACAACAAAAGAACTAGTAAAAACTTAGTTATGCAAGAGAACCCAGCAAACAAAATCAATTGGAAACATTCAGAAGAAACAATTATTCATATGAGTGTACCCCAAGGTCCAGTTCTAGGACCATCATTTCTCATTTTGATTTTTTTTAATGATTTCTTGAAAAGTATTAAAATCTCAAAAGCTTCAATGAACGCAGATGGTCTGGTTTTGTTAGTACATGGAATGAATCAAGAGAAATTGTTAGAAGTAATGGAGAGGAACTCTTTAACATAGATAAATGGATTACGAATGATAATCTAATGGTGAACTATAAAAAATCAAAGGCAATGTGGTGTAGCAATAAAAGAGACGTGGACAATGATGAGACTGTAAGCATGGGAGAAAACAAAATAAGTAAATATCTGAACTGTTTGTCTGTAAATCATATACATTGAACTCAATAAGGCTGATTTGCTAAGATGTCTAGCACCAAACATGGTTAAGATGACAGTACTTTATAACATGAAATTATTTTTGCAGGCCATGGTACAATGCTGCCAGATCGAGAACAGCAAAGGACATTGTCATCGTGGTTGACCTGACAACAAATGGTGACGTCCACCTGCGAATCAAGGCAGCACGTGTTATCATCCAGACTACAAGTGACCGAGATCGAGTGAGTAATGTAGATAAACTGACCAGGTATTTTATCTAATAATAGTCACAAACTCCCAGACCATCAAAAACTTGTCCTGATGCAGTTAGGCAGGAGTGAGTAGCTATAATCAGACTAAATGTCAGGTCAGTTTTTCTCTTTTTATATTTTACTTGTTCCAATGTTAAGAATCAATAGGAAGTTGCTGTAAATAGAGACTAGATCAGATCTGTTGAGGGATCTAGGATCGTACATGAAGACCCTTTTCTGTATGCCATAGAGACCCATGGATGATGTAGGTTAACTTTATTCCATACTTATGGATAACCTCTCGAACAGCTAAGACTGTCTTAGCGAAAGAACCTAAATATTCTCAATGAAAACCCTTGTACAAGGTATAGAAAAAGGGTCTTCATGGACAATCCTTGATTATGAATCAGGCCCCAGTACCATGGGCTTGTGTAATACAAGTTGGGCATCAATTGTAAATTACACTGCCCTCATCACTATATTTCAGTGGATTACTTGTTTACTCTGTACCTCGAAGAAATTGGGCATGGTTAACTAGTCAAGGTACTATTTCCCATAACTGACATCAACTGACATAAAAATGCCACCAATGTTTTATGTAGTAGATTGAATACTGGATATGTTTCCTATAGATTACCATTATGCATTCTTCTATGCTCTGGTAATTCTTTCTGTTCGCTGATGAATCTCTTTTCGAAGATATTCACACCTATTCATAACAAGAACTGATAAACTATTTGGGAGAACTGATGAAAAAAATTATAAAGCAATGAATAAATTGCAGTATTCCAAGGTTTATATCAAGCATGGCACATTTCTTATATTTGGGTACCACTAATGCCCCAGTCACACTGGCGTAAAAAGCGGCGTTTTTCCGTGTACGCACGTCTACGTTCTTCTACGCATTTTGAAATCTACAAATACGTTGTAAAACGCCGCAAAACGCGGAGATACGTTAAAGAAAGTCAGAATGCGCCGGAAAACGCCACAATGCGTGCAGAAGCGTAAAGAAACGTTGATTAACGTTGAGAAGCGTACTAAAACGTTAAAGAAACGCAAACAGATACGTTCAAAATCCATAGCTAATATGTGGTCCCCACCAATTCAAATACATAGAAGAAACGCCAAATTTTACGCCAGTGTGACTGGGGCATTACAATATCCTTTGTATGATATATTGCAGTTGGCAGTGGTGATATTCTGTGGCCGCAGAGGGACTGGTCCTATCGGGGGAGTGAAGGGCACAGCGTGCTTCAGCTCAAACCTTGCCGTAGCAAATGCTCCAAACACTGAATTGCTCCTGAAGTTCCTCAGCAGTCAAGTCTCCAAATGTAACACCAAAACAGCATACTTCCAGCGTGGCCTGCAGAAAGGATTTAATTACTTTGAGGGTTCTTCTAATAAAGGTAGGCATTGATCACAAACAATTTTGATTCAATTTTGAATCAGATACTCTGTCTAAACACAGGGACACACCAAGCGTGAAGGGCAGAGATGATCTGAATCGCAACAACACAAAGTGGTGTTTTTGTGAGATATAATTTCATAGTAATATCTCCCACCAATAAGTTAGCATCTTAGAAGTAATAGTCAGGTGAAATAAGAAATGACAGTTCACATGCATGCCATTTAGTGTTGGCACTTCCGGGGATCACTGCTTTACTTTCAGCATGCTGCAAAAACTATCCCTTCACTATCTACTTGCCAACTCTGTGACATTTGCAGGATAGAGAGGACCAGTGTCATAGAGGAGTAAAGAAGAATCCAACAAGTTTTGGTCAAAGTCGTCGTTCTCCACGAGATTGATGCGGAGTGATATGAACGAGGCGACATGACCAGTCACCACAGACTGAACTACCTCACTGACCCACTGGTGTACCCAGCTGACCGTGACCAGTCACCACAGACTGAACTACCTCACTGACCCACTGGTGTACCCAGTAGACCATGACCAGTCACCACAGACTTAACTAACTCACTGACCCACTGGGGTACCCAGCAGACCGTGACCAGTCACCACAGACTGAACTACCTCACTGACCCACTGGTGTACCCAGCTGACCGTGACCAGTCACCACAGGCTGAACTACCCAGTAGACTGCGACCAGTCACTACAGACTGAACTACCTCACTGACCCACTGGTGTACCCAGTAGACCGTGACCAGTCACCACAGACTAAACTACCTCTCTGACCCACTGGTGTACCCAGCTGACCGTGACCAGTCACCACAGACTGAACTACCCAGTAGACCGTGACCAGTCACCACAGACTGAACTACCCAGCAGACTGTGACCAGTCACCACAGACTAAACTACCTCACTGACCCACTGGTGTACCCAGCAGACCGTGACCAGTCACTACAGACTGAACTACCCAGCAGACCGTGACCAGTCACCACAGACTGAACTATCCAGTAGACCATGACCAGTCACCACAGACTGAACTACCCAGTAGACCGTGACCAGTCACCACAGACTGAACTACCTCACTGACCCACTGGTGTACCCAGCAGACCGTGACCAGTCACCACAGACTGAACTACCTCACTGACCCACTGGTGTACCCAGCTGACCATGACCAATCAATACAGACTGGATATTTTTGTCCTGGCACTAAAGTGCTTGATAATTTGTTTTTTCCGACAGGGGATTCATGTTTCCCTTTAATGAATTGATAATTTTTGCCAAACAAAAGCGCTTGATAGATGGTACCTGACAAATTCCCCACGAGGTACAGGAATCGCTATATGTGTCATCCGTTCATGTCAACTGTATTATTGTCATGGATTGCTCTCACAGTACCTGTTATTTTTGCAGTCAAGAAACTTCTGGTGTTTCTAACTGGTAGTAACCCAAACGATGCCCCTCCTTCATCAAATATCCTGAGGAAGGCCAAAGAGTTGAACAATAAATTCCATCAGGAAGTCATCATCATCACCTTTGGCTTCGGAGCCGGTGAGTGAAAACTTCTTCTTGTCTATAATTTGTCACTGGTTCATGGATTCACTTGTTGCGGCCCAACATTTTACACTTATGTGACTTGTAGGAGTCATGAAAGTAAGAAATCTAACAGCTTAGTTTCCACTTCACAAAACTCTATTTCAACTATCGTGGTATATTCTACCACTGGAGAGGATTCAAACTTCAACTACTTCACAGTGTGTTGGAAAGTATTGATTCTGTCAGAAAAAAATCTCCAGTTTTCCTTTTTTTACCTACATCATTACAAAAGTAATGGTCTCAGAAGGAACAAAACTATTTTCCAAGTACATTCCCACTGTGTATATATTTAACGATGGCTCACTGGAAGTAGTACATCACCTAAATGGAAACTACCCATAAGTAACAAAATAACCTGAATGATATTTAACAATTAATTCAATGATAATGATAAATATGGTTTCTGTATATAGAATATACAAGAAAATTTAGATAAAACCCAAAGCAATGCACATTGAAGATATGTCACAACTCTCCTAGTATAAGGCATGGGGTTCTTTCAGCACCCTGTATATATTTGCATCACTTGAAATATATACACAATATTAACTGGTTTCAGATACAAGCGGCGGTAATCTCCAACGACAAGATGCATAGTAATCTCCGAACGATAGTGAGGTGATTACGAAGAGTCTAGTCTGAGGAGATTGCCGTCACTTTTATCTGAAACGAGTTTATATTGTATTTATTAACCACCGTTCCTTGCTAATAATTACGATGCTCTTCTGAAACTTGACCGATGCACCTTCTATCGTTAATAAAAATATTGTTCCCAAATTGCCCGTGAGCTGGCAGTTTATTTGCCTCACTTCGCCATATTGTTTTAATGCTGTCATCAGAGGATGGATTATTCTCTGAAATATAGGACAAAACAATGTAGGAACCCGTTGAAAACTGTAATCTGACAGATTATAGAGTTTGGGAGACACTGCGACAGATTATTTCACTAAACGTGAACTATTCTGTTGCTCACGTTGATTGTGACGTTGTATGATTGTCTGCCGCTGTCACTGCATGTATTAGTTCATGTTTCACTCGCTAGGGGCCCGATAACGCTTTGGGAACTATTTCCAGTAATCTCCTGCAGGAGGTTACGGGCCTCAGTAATCTCCTGGTAGCAAAATACTCACACCCAATGCTATTCCTATGGAGACTCCGTATTAACTGGTTAAACCTATTGTGATAGGTATCATTTTGTTGAATATAAACATATATTGGGTGGCAACTTCCAAATTAGTTGAACACAGTCAGGATTTTTAGATAAGGATGAGTATTAGATAGTTTCACAAAAAATGGAGAGCAACCTCAGGCACCATACATGATTGAATGTCTAGGTAATGGAAACGAACTATCATAACTATGTTGAAGTACTGCGACATATTAGAAACCTATGAAACATAAGTAAAAATTAAAAAAACGTTTGCTCAAAAAAAAAAAATCATTGTTGTAATATTTATCTACATATAGACCCACAGAGTGCTTGGTGGAGCAGATTTCTGAGATTTGTCTGATACTTTCCTGCATACTTTCCCTGGCCACATCTCCCAGCTTACCAGTTAGAAAGATAATCCTCTGTGGACTGCAAAACTGTGATTAATAAAGTACCCACTCCATCCTAGATTTGGGTCACAATGACAAATACTTTGTTAAACAATAGCCCATATCATTATTCTAACAGTTATCTACTTATACTGCATTTAGCCTATGAGTCATGGGGGCTGCCGTGACGCCCCCCGAGTAGGTGTTCTTCACTAATGGAGGTGCAAAAGTAGGTATTCTTCACTAATGGAGGTGCAAAAGTAGTGATAATTTGGAAGTGTCACCACTCTAGACTTGCTCACACATGAATATAAAGTGTTCCATGTGAAAAACATTATGTCCTGTGTTAAGTCATTATGTCATCCTGCTCTGGGATGGGTGTTGAGAGTCAAGGGAACCATGGTAAAACATTGAAAAGCAGTTGAATTTCGTAAGAACAAAGAGCCAGAATATAGATCTGTCCCCCCAAGGGGCCTGCCATACTGCTAGCCACCTCGTGACTTCTTTGTGAACTAACAATGACTCTGTCCCCTATCATTTTAGATCAACATATGCACATCATGCATGTTTTGTTATTGTTTTAGGGCAGTTCTTGTGAGAGTGATAATCTGAAATGCCAAGCAATAGAATTGTTGTTTTTGAACTCAAATTAAGGATGAATCTTAATATTATATAATGCAGTCATGACAAAGACGGGAGAGCTGCTGAGGAAGCTTGCAGAGAGTACAAACTACACCACAAACGGACAAGAATATGTGAGTCTGAGTTAATATATTTACCACATGACGGATCTCACACCATGATGTTGTTAAACGGAAACTCACGAGATAAGAATAACTTGGTCTGTTCTCCGCAGAGTTTGACTGCAGAGTAATTCATGAAGCGAAGCACAGTGAATACAGTTGCGGTCAAACGAGGTAGAGTGCGGACCAAGTTATTTTCATTGAGTGGGTTTCTGATTTTATCTCAACCCATATAACATTATTAATCGATGAAATAAACCACCCAACTATAAGTCATTGGGTATTGGGAACACTACCATCACGGCCATGGAATATGGGTTTCTAACATTAAGGCTATGTAGAAAAACACCGGGTTGACATAATATACAGATCTGCAGCATCTAAAAGTCCTTGAACAAGGGTTTTTACTAGAGGCTGTGAAGGTGTTTGAAATATACTTTATACATCTTCTTTATGGAATGTAAATTTTTTTTTTTTTTGGCATCGGCTTGTCATAGAGGTGTTATTGTCACGTCGTAATAATCTTTATGGAATGTACTTATAAAGATTAACCATAATTGTTTTCTTTCAATTAAATTCGACAGTAATTGTCTTTCGATGGATTGCCAAAACCATGATGTAAAAAAGATCGAAAATTGAATCAAAATGTCAATTTGCTCACCTTCTTTCCTCTATGTTCAATTTTAATCTGGTATTTAATGATATTATAGGGCATGAGGAGCAGGGGCATTGCAGAATAACTGCACTTCACCACCTGGTTTGCTATGCTCTCTTCTATTTACTCCTGGATTAATTGTTGAATTAATTGTTTATGAATCGTTGATGGCCACCTTATTCATTACAAAATATCTGTAATCAATTCTTATGATTACCAGGCACAGTATGAAAAGGCATAGCATGGCATGACGGGGCATGGTATGAGAGAGTATGGCATGACAACTCATTTAGTGTTAACAATGATAAAGAAGAGCATATCATGAGAGATGATAAAAGTGTAGCGCACCACTTGTCGCTGAAAATGTTCAACCACTTTCCGTGAACGGCAGTCGACCAATGGCCCGAGACAGTAGTCGCTACCCCTTACTTACCGCGTGGGTTCGGATTGACCCACTGGAAAGGGCAGGGAGATGCAGGATCTACAACCTCTGGACACAAAACCAGACTCCGGACTATTTCAATATACTAAGTTTTATTCAGTATAGAGAATACAGTGGGTTGGTGCTACGGGGCACCAACTAGCGTGGGAAGAGATTCTGGTATCTTTGCCGTTGAAAGGTACCGAGGCAACCTTAACAACTTGTGAGGCTCCAGGCGTTCACTCAACTGAGAGGCACCACAAGAAGTCCTGTCAACCCGCTGCGGACTCAGTCTTATCTCCTGACTGAGTTACGTAATGCGGGCGACCCCATAGTATTTGCATACACGGGTCCGCCGGCTTTACTGCACAGCAGGGATCGGCACTTGCGCCATCTAGCGTAAAGTGAAACAACACTGCTCGACTACCCTGACCCCTACAAATGTATGTCATAAAATTGTGGTTTTTTTTATGAAAAACAAAATTCATGTCAGGCCTAGCTTCAGAGAGCATGAGCATGACTATAGTTCTGCTTCTTTTTCCATTCCAAGTCATGGCTTTTATTTTCCATCATATACAATAACCTCATTGAAAATGTTTGAATTAAAATGTCCCTGTAATTATCATAAAACATTTGCTCACCCTCTTTCCTCTATGTTCAATTTTAATCTGGTATTTAATGATATTATAGGGCATGAGAAGCAGGGGCATTGCAGAATAACTGCACCAGCTGGCCGGCCAGATTTGATGTAAAACAATAATAAGGTCTCTAATGATATACTATTTACGTGGTGAATTGCTAGGTTCAATTTACTCATCTCTGTTAACATCATCATGTATACACTCATTAATGCTGATATATTACTACAAATCAAATACTTGGGGTTCATCGCCACCTCTCCATATATCCATCAATTTCTGTCTATATATAAATCTTAAGGATCAACTTGTATTTTTAATCGGCAGCGCGGGTCTTACACTCACATCTCCAACGGCACCAACCTCCGCCTACAGATGAGATCTTTGTTTAACTCCTTCCCTGATGCACACCAGGCTACTGTTCCGTATACTATCACACCCTATGTGGACGCCTCAGGCTTAGGTAAGGAACCACCAATGAATGGCTTCAGCCCAATATACATCTACCGATTCAGGGTTGAATGATAAGTTCCCAAATCATATAGGAATCAGTGAACTTGTCGCAGGCAAATCACATAACTCCTTGACCCGTGTTTAAACCCCAATCAGGGACCATTTACCAATCTTATGTTGTCTGCGACTGGATTCATCAGTATGTTGAAAAACTTTTGGCTAGTGATTTAGTAACATTGGTGACAACTCCTCGGCCACAAAAGGACATCTCAAGAGGGTTGGGGTTCACTCATTGTTGACTGACCTATCTATGTGTTCAGGGCTGACTGTATCTGCATGCCCATCCTCTAACATTTATGGTATGGACATATATCAATTTGTCTATATCTATTTAGGTAAAGTTATATGGCTATATGGACATACATATTTCCTCTAACAAGTATGTTGACGAGCGATCTGCGTGAGCGACTGCTGGAATGTGACGGCGTTCTCTCAGCCTGCGGGCGGCGTTTGAGTTAATTCTTTTTCTTAGTCCCAAAAGTGTTCTCGCGTTCCCAGTGGGGTGTGGAGGACACTCTTGGAGAAATTTTTTTTTCCCAAGAGTATCCTCCACACCCCACCGGGAACGTGAGAACACTTTTGGGACTAAGAAAAAGTTTTTTATCTACAGTATTTCCTCTAACAAGTTGTGTTTTTGGTGATGACTGTATGCCCATCCTCTGACATTTCTTCTATTTATCTATTCCTTCTATCTATCTATTCCTCCTATCTATCTATTCCTCCTATCTATTCCTCCTTCTATTTCTCCTATCTATCTGCCGTCTATGTGTCCAGGGCTCATCGTATCGGTCTGCATGCCCGTCCTCTACCATGGGGTACTGCAGGGAGTGACTGGCACAGACATGAAGGTGGAGGAGATCTTCCTGAACGTGACCTACTACCAGCAGGGTCTGGACGCCTACATGTTTATAGTGAACTCCGAGGGCAGAGCCATCATCCACCCGCTGCTGCCCAAGCCCAGTGCCGTGGTCCATGAGCCGGTCAGTGTGAGCATCCAGAACCTGGAGAGGGACCCTGAGGTGCAGGAGGTCATCCAGTCGATGGTCAGGTCAGTCCTCCTCTCCATGCTGAGGTTCGTTTTATTTTCTATGCCAACAAGAGTCTAAGGGCCGAGGAGTTTGTGTTTGATAATTCAATGTTGGTAAGAAGAGTTGTAGCCGACGATCCACAAGGTCTCATCCATTCATGATTTATTATGTATCGTCGGGCCGGGAGACCTCGTCCATAGTCTCCTTCACCTCCCCTGGTGGGCGACACCTCTAAGGGTATCGTGTGTGATTCAAAATAACAAGTAAATGCTTATTTATTAATTCAAACTAGCGGAAATATGTTTATTATGATTTGAATACAAACTGGAGGTGTTAGATGGAGAATTACTGGGCTATTTAGTTAGATTCAGATATATCTATAAATGATGAAATTAGTTCACCATGTGGCACCGCTTTCAACTATTATGAATCCTCGTTCAAGTCTCCTCCACAGTATCCTCCGGGCTAATACAAAAGTTTATTAAAACTACCAAAAATAAGAGCAAGCTCACAAAACACTTAAGTAAGTAGCGTCAAATTGATGAAAGACTGTTCTCTTTTTGAGTTGTGTTTGATAGTTCCCCAGATAGGGAGGAAACATCAAACCTTGTGGGTTTAAGTTATACTTAACATCTGTATAGAATACATATTAAGGATTGGAGCATGTTATAGAGGGCAGAAAACAGAAGTCTAGAAATTACATAAAGTTACAACATAGGAAAAGGAGGCAATGAAATGATGGGGCTTACCAACCAAATGTTAAAATATATACAGGAGAAATTATAAGTGTGATAACAAAAAAGTAGCCAAATGCAGATACTCAGTTGTTCATTGATGGATTATTCACCTGTAAAATGTATCCAAATTGATGATTAATAAAGAAGAGCAAAGCTCGTTTATAAAAATAAAAATTACTAGGGGGCCCCTCGAACGAGACTATGAACGAGGATTTCCTTTGGATGATAGGGGCAATAAAACGTGATTGACGAGCTCTCGTCCAATAGGTCGTCCGTGGAGGGGTCCTTCGTGGGGATTGTTGTCCGCAATGAGAATTGAAAATAAAACGACCCCCTGGTGTCCATCACATCTGCTTTGTTTCTTTTATTGGCCTGTCATCCATTTCAAGTCCTTACCAGACCTCTCATGGTCAGCTTTTCTCACTGTTGTTACACCACAAGGGTGGTGATGAATATATAAGATGAATTCAAGTAGAAATCTAAACCCTACACATCTATCAAAGTCAGAGTTATTTCCCATACCACATAGACATAGTATGAGAAGGACTGGTCTTTGATATAGCAGTAAGTCTTCCATTGCTGGGGATGAAGGAGAAAGGTGGCTGTACACCACACCACACAGACATGGTATGAGAAGGACTGGCCTTTGATATAACAATAAATCTACCACTGCTGGGGATGAAGGAGAAAGGTGGCTGTACACCACACCACACAGACATGGTATGAGAAGGACTGGTCTTTGATATAGCAGTAAGTCTACCATTGCTGGGGATGAAGGAGAAAGGTGGCTGTACACCACACCACACAGACATGGTATGAGAAGGACTGGTCTTTGATATAGCTGGATATGAAGGAGAAAGGTGGCTGTACACCACACCACATAGACATGGTATGAGAAGGACTCATATTTGATATAGCTGGATATAAAGGAGAAAGGCGGCTGTACACCACACCACATAGACATGGTATGAGAAGGACTCGTATTTGATATAGCAGTAAGTCTACCACTGCTGGGGATGAAGGAGAAAGGTGGCTGTACACCACACCACATAGACATGATGTGAGAAGGACTGGCCTTTGATATAGCAGTAAATCTATCCCTGCTTGGACTGAATGAGCAGAGTGGCTGCAGTGTGACATGAACCACAAAGTTCCACATCCTTAGGAATACAAGTCCAGTGCCTGAACCACTGAGCTAACTCCCGACCCCTTAACCCATTGGCGGCGGGTGATGCCTTAAGGCATCACCAGGTGAGATCGGGTGATGCCTTTAGGCATCACCAGTACATATCGGGTGATGCCTTAAGGCATCATTTTCGAAAGATTTACTAAAACAGACTATAGATACAGAAATACTGGAAGAACAAACATGAAATTTTCACAGAATATAGGGATGACATGGTTATTTATAAATATGCATCGAAAATGAGACAAAAAGGTAGGTCACATGACCTTTTAATCGAATAAATGCAGGAAATACGCACAAGAGAGGAAACACCACTCGAACCCGCCAACATGGAGGATTCTGACCCCAGGGGGTCTATTTCCAATTGATATTTGGAATTTTCTTCCCTGTCCAAACTGGACAATATTATATGGGAACACACCTTAGAGTGTGGGGAATATCCTCGTATAAGTCACTGCTCAAATATTATATGTTAAAAGCCTGTACGAATTGATTTTCTAACTCACCTACATCCGCTGTCATAGCCTGCTTTCCCCTGCCCCACCACTGAGTCAAGTGCACGGTTCGATGACAATATCTTCAATTCATTTAATAATACTTTCAAATTTTTAAGCCTGACAATATATACTAGAATAAACCTCAGAGTCTCGGCTTTGCTCCAACCTACCTCCCTGATCATTTATATGATGTTAAAAGCCCGTACAAAATGATTTTCAAATCAAATTATTTCCCTGTCAGACCTGTGTCAACCCCTCTCCACAGTAGATGCCATGTTGAAGCAAGTCAAAATATGAACCGTGTTAGGCCCAACGGTGAAATTCAATCATCAAGTTAATACTAATTCAAACTGTACAATATTATACAGGAACAAAGCTAGAAGTGTGGGGAATATCCTCGTATAAGTCATTGTTCATATATTTAATGTTAAACCCTTGTGCGAAATGATTTTCCAACTTGCCCACATTTGCTTGTCGTAGTCGGCATCTTTTTCCACCACTGTGTCAAGTGCGCGGTTCGATGTCAATTTGTTTAATTTATTTTCTACTACTTCCCCTCATTTAAACTGCTCAATATGTATACTGGAATAAACCTCAGAGTCTCAGCTTTGCTCCAATCTACCTCCCTGATAGTTTATATGATGCTAAACGCACGTACAAAATGATTTTCAAATAGACATATTTCGCTGTCTGCCCTGTGATAACCCTTCTCCACAGTAGTTTGTTGAAGCAAGTCAAAATATGAACCGCATTAGGCCCAACGTTGATATTCGATCATCAAGTTAATACTCGTTCAAACTGTACAATATATATACGGGAAGAAAGCTAGAAGTGTGGAGAATATCCTCGTATAAGTCACTACTCGTTTATCTAATGTTAAAAGCCAGTACGAATTGATTTTCTAACTCGCCTAGATGTGATGTCACTTGACAAGCATTCCCCCCCCCCCTCCCCACCACAGCACTGAGTCAAGTGTGCAGTTCGATGACAATTTCAATAAATCATTTAATATTACTTTCACAAGTTCAAACTGGACAATATATATATATACATGAAGAAACCTCAGAGTCCCGGCTTCACTTCCATCTACATCCCTGTTCATTTATCTAATGTTAAAAGCCCGTACGAAATGATTTTCAAATAGACATATTTTGCTATAATGACTCCGTGAAAACCCATCTCTACACTAGAAGCTAGGTTGAAGTCAGCCAAAATATTCACCAAGAAAGGCCTGTGTTCTGATTAATATATCACAAATTCTACTCATCCAAACTGGACAATATTATACGAGAAGAAAGCTAGAAGTGTGAGGAATATCCTTGTATAAGTCACTGCTCGAATATTATATGTCAAAACCTTGTGCGAATTGATTTCCTAACTCGCCTTTTTGCTTGTCATTGTCGGCATCTCCCCCCACCACTGAGTTCAGTGTGCGGTTTGATGACAATTTGTTTAATTTATTTAATATTACTTTCACGCGTTTAAACCTGACAATGTATATATGGGAATAAACTTTAGAGTCTTGTGGTTGCTCCTATCTACCTCGCTGATCGTTTATATAATGCTAAAAGCCAGTACAAAATGATTTTCAAATAGACCTATTTCCCTGTCAGGCCTCTGTCAACCCCTCTCCACAGGAGACACCATGTTGAAGCAAGTCAAAATATAAACAGCACCTAGGTTGAATTGGTTCGCACAGATCCAACACTTAATAATCTCCCCCCACCACTGAGTTCAGTGTGCGGTTTGATGACAATTTGTTTAATTTATTTAATATTACTTTCACGCGTTTAAACCTGACAATGTATATATGGGAATAAACTTTAGAGTCTTGTGGTTGCTCCTATCTACCTCGCTGATCGTTTATATAATGCTAAAAGCCAGTACAAAATGATTTTCAAATAGACCTATTTCCCTGTCAGGCCTCTGTCAACCCCTCTCCACAGGAGACACCATGTTGAAGCAAGTCAAAATATAAACAGCACCTAGGTTGAATTGGTTCGCACAGATCCAACACTTAATAATCTCCCCCCACCACTGAGTTCAGTGTGCGGTTTGATGACAATTTGTTTAATTTATTTAATATTACTTTCACGCGTTTAAACCTGACAATGTATATATGGGAATAAACTTTAGAGTCTTGTGGTTGCTCCTATCTACCTCGCTGATCGTTTATATAATGCTAAAAGCCAGTACAAAATGATTTTCAAATAGACCTATTTCCCTGTCAGGCCTCTGTCAACCCCTCTCCACAGGAGACACCATGTTGAAGCAAGTCAAAATATAAACAGCACCTAGGTTGAATTGGTTCGCACAGATCCAACACTTAATATAATCATATAGATATCACATAGGGAAAACTCACCAGGCTTCACAGGTTCTTCCAGTATAATCAAATGGCGATGTCATAATGTCTTGTAGTGGTAAATAAACCAAATCCTGAGCGAGGTGATGTCTAAACAACTCGGCTTTCGTAGTATTGCCACTGACACCGCATTGAGTAGAATATATCAATAGGTTCTGTGCCTTGGTAAATATCCATTTTCTCCCGTTATCTAGCGTCTATATGAATAAACCAGACACTGCCAGAATCGTGAAGACTTGGCGAATATTCCCAGGGTGATGTTTGATAATGTCAATGTATTTTCTATGGATAGCACACCAGCAAAGTTACATAACTCCAAAATGGAAATTTTCTTGCCTAGCGTTGTTAATGTAAACTACAGTGATGGTTTTTTCTCCGATCGATGTCTCAACTTGGTCCTGTCCATATACGTTGATCTGCCAGTCATTTCTCCATAATAACTACCCACACGTAGGGAATATATATATTATGCTTGTCCTCGGCTGGTAGACTGATATTTAAAATATCCAATAGATAAATCCAGGTTTTAAGACATAAGATACTCGCTAGCGTCTGTACGTTTGCGGGCGCCATTTGTTTTTTTTTTAACGTTAGCCAGTGACCCAGATTTGTTTCTGGATTTTCTCTATTATTCTTAATATATACCAAACCAAATCCTCAGAGGAGTTCGGAAATAGACATAGACAGACACCAGTGTCCATATCTTTTATTGTTATTCATTACCAATTCAATAAAACAAACATCTCTAACCCTCCAACGTTACGCCGTCCGGGAACTAGGCCGGAAATGGATATAGGCCCGCCGCCAAGTGGTAGAATCTGATTGTTACCCGGGCTGTCTTTGCGCGCTCTAAAAATGGCCCGCCGGGAATGGGTTAAACATCAGACTCCCACCTGATGCCTTGGACAGCACAAGTTCTCGCTACAGCAGTTACAAATGAGCGCTGAAGTTATTAAGTCCAAATTCTATGTTATTGCGACTGATATTCATGTTCCCTGTGTAACCCATCTTTCTTCTGAATGATTTATGAGTTATCTCTTTGTACTTATTTCAGTGGAGGAAGTGGTAACAAGACCTTCTACAGTCATAAACAGAATAAAGGGGAGGCCTACGATGAACACAACGCGTACAGACAGGTGGCCTCACATTACTACTGGACGAAGGTAACTGTATACAAGATATTTCAGCATATTGATAAAGAAAAAAGGGTTATATTAGATAAGGCAAACTTATGAATGAAATGAGAGTGTGTTATAAAATGGTCTATGCTCTAATCATTTCAAAATATTGAAAAAATTGTGGAATGTAGTGGTTAGAAAGTGAGACATGTAAAGGCTATGCATGTGCAGTAAATTCTCATCAACTTGAGCATTCTGCTGAATCTCCATGCATTTACAGTGGGCATGTTACCTTCCTACCTCGTAAGGGTTCATATATAGTGAAACAGGTCCCAGGATCGCCAAAACTGGGTATGCAGATGAGGGCGTGAGAACCTCCCGCAGTCCGCTTCCCCTTTCTCTATATCCGTGGTGGCAACGCAGTGGGTGAAGACATTTTTTTTTACAAATAGCTTGGACATTCAATCCAGGCTCGGCATAGCCCGTCTTCCGCCTGGTCCCTCATTCTTCAGAACAAGATACTTATATTAGTTAAAATGGGCAGTATGCATACATAACTCAACTTTGTTTCTCAATATACAGATACATAAGTATTGGTACTAAGGTTGAATTGAATTGTTGATGAGATGAAATGAGTATGAGTCACATGATTAGAAACTAGTTAGACCATTGTTTGTTGCATGTACTATCCATCTTTCCAGATAAAATGATCCCAGGAATTGCCATATTGAAGAATACTAGGAGCAAAGAGTATATTCATCATCGATGAATGAGCGTGCAATATGCATGAATAACAATTAAAAGGTTTGGATTACATTCAGGCGAAGGATAGCTTTCTATAACACACTTGCACCTAGTTAACTAGCCATTTCTGTAACTGCCTATCTAGGATCAAAACACATCAAGCACCAGTGTGTCTTGTGGTATTTTTGTCTTGAGTGATCGATTATTGTCAGTTGAGCATGCCTCTAAGACCCTGAGATGCTGAGACACTGGCTCCCTGCTCTCTTCTCAATATCACAGTGAATAGCACACAGATAGTGAAGGGATCATTTCTATGCAGTACCCTGAAAGTCTGTATGCACCTCTCTAACTTCTAGATGATGTATATAGCGCGCTCTAATAACAATAGGGAGTATTTCTTTGCTCTATAGAAGAAAGGGACTACTTTTCCTGTATACCATGCCTTTGAGGCCGTATACCACAGATTCAAACCCATATATAGTTATGGTATCTGACAGGTTTTATATAATGGGTTGTGGTTTACTGAGTCTCCATACATTTTCAATGGGGTCTTTGTATAGATGGATGATAAAAATAATGGCATCTTCTGACTTCAGGTCAACAACAGTGACTTTTCCATCTGCCTGGTGTACACAGACAGAGACGGCAAGATAAAGATGACATTAAACAAGAAGGAGAAAGCATCAAACTATCTTCACCCTTTGAAAATCCATGAGAAGAATCTCTGTCAGAACCAAGGAATAACAGCCACAAAAGGTACAGTTTGTTTTATATGAGATAGCTGAAAAGCATGTAAATTCTCCCTATTAGGCCTGGCGTCCACCTACTGTGATACAAATTTAGACCTTCCGATATGGCACCGATACAAAAAGCAAATATCAGAGACATCGGGAATGTGCGAAATCGTAGACAAATGTCCAGACATGGCAATCCACCATGCATTGTAAGGGCTTTTTTTATGCCTAATTGCAAAAAAGTGGTCAACTGCCCCAATTTTGGGTGACCTTCCGACGCGATTTTGATTTTCTATCGGAAGGTGCATCGAATAGGTGGACGCTGGGCCTTTACATGAGAAACCATAAAAAGACAGGCATGCATCAATAAAACTATGTTACATAAATTGAACCTCATTGAGGCCGACAGAACAGTAGTTTGAATCTCCCCACAGACCGTCAGCCCTACTTCATGGCAAACACTGACAAGTCCTCCAGGACATTAAAAAAAAAGAAATAATTTCCCTATTTTTTAAGCAGACTTTCATCATTTATCATATTCGTTGTAAAAAATCATATAATGGTCTATTTTTCTTTTTTTCTTTAATTCTGTTCAGCAATGATACAAATTGTATAATGTGATGGGTTGTCCCAAGAAGAAACTGTACTAGTAAATGAAATGACTATATTCCTTGTAGTATGAAAATAGAAAATTAAAAAAATATATGAATCATCGGCAGAGTAGAGTGGGGATTAGAAAGAGGGTTGGAGATATAAGTGTCAAGGCTCGACAGCAACCTAGACACTCTCCCAGCTGAGGTTTGTTTACAAGACACTAATAAGTATCAATTAAACTGACAATTATGCTCAATGCTCATAACGTACTGTGGTGCAGTCAATGTAACATTCATCCATCACAGAATACTCTACTGTGAGGTGTAGTCAATGTGTCGCTGTTCTCTTCTCATAGAACAATCTACAGTGAGGTGTGGTTATTGTATCGTTGTTCTATCCTCTCAGAATAATCTACAGTGAGGTGTAGTCAATGTATCATTGCTCACTTCTCACAGAACAATGCGCAGTGAGTCGTAGTTAATGTATTGTTGTTCTCTTCATATAGATCACTCTACAGTGAGGTTTAACGGAACAGCGTACAAGCTTCTCCCTTCCAAGCCGGATGACATGAGAGCTCTAACAGTGAATGCCTACATCACAGAAAATGCCGCAGACCAAGGGCGGGAGTTTAAGGTGTGGTCTAAATTATCAATATCTGCAGCGTAATTGCAAGGGTGTTAAAATGACGTAGACATAATTTCTTTGAGTAGTTGGAATAACCATTGGACCTTAAAAAATAGCAGCCAATTACATGTTAGAACAATATGTTGTGACATGCTTTTAAATGGATTTTGAGATACTATTCACTTGACAGGAGAATCCATTTTTCGTTTACCTTTATTACGAGGTTGTGGATTACTATGCTCGGCTACACCTCCCGTAGTAAGCAACAGACTTGACGGGAGTGGTATAAACAATGACAAGTCAAACTCGAGTAGGGTTTCGTATTTATCCTACCTTGTCTCTAGTACTTTCTAATATCAGGAAATATGCAGTCATCGAAGTGTGTATTTATTGTTGATGTTGATGACATTTGAGGTTGGGCTGGTTTCAAAAACCACTCTAATATTCTGTATCAAGTGAGCAAACATTTGAATGGGCATTTTGAGTGCAACCAGAACTTTTTTCGGAGCAGCTCACGATCTGGTCACTGATTGGTCGATTTTTGTATTCCCCTAGAGGCATAAATCACACTTTATGTCACGGCATGCCACATAAATAGTTAATGTTAAGCATATGGCATTTTTTTTATTAGGGGTAGGATAAATACACAATATTGACTGGTTTCAGATACAAGGGGCCGTATGCTCTGAGGAGTTGACGCGCAGTAATATCCCAGCCTATGCGAGGATATTGTGCAGAGTCAACTCTGAGGAGCGTACGACTACTTTTATCTGAAACCCGTCTATATTGTATTTATTATCCACCTTTTCTGGGCAAGTGGCATGTGGATATCAGTTCATTTTAGTTAGGCACTATGTTGTTGTACGCACTATTTTTCCATATGCGCCACCAAGAGCATACAACATATCCATATGCTCCGGGTATGTCCATACAAATTCCCTATGTGTTTTCTATGGAGACTTTGTATTAGGTGGGTATATCTGTATGCTCCGGGCATGGTGATACACACTCCTATGTGTTTTCTATGGACACTTTGTATTAGATGGATATATCTGTATGCTCTGGGTATGTTGATACACACTCCCTATGTGTTTTCTATGGACACTTTGTATTAGGTGGATATATCTGTATGCTCCAGGTATGGTGATGCACACTCCCTATGTGTTTTCTATGGAGACTTTGTATTAGGTGGATATATATGTATGCTCCGGGTATGGTGATACACACTCCCTTTGTGTTTTCTATGGACACTTTGTATTAGGTGGAAATATCTGTATACTCCGGGTATGTTCATACACACTCCCTATGTGTTATCTATGGACACTTTGTTTTAGGTGGATAATAAAAGCTGATATGCATTCAGATTATATTTATGTATGGAGAGGGAACATTCTGAGGCAGTGCTTGTCGATGACCGAAGACAAATAACAAAATAACAGTATTCTCAAACTTGTTCATGGTGTAATGCATCAAATAACCCAGTGATTAATAGTCCCAATATGAATTTGTTTGCCAATAAAGTACTTGAGGCTCAGGAGATTATTAGAATCTGGAAAGATAAAGAAAAGCAGCCCGTGAAGAACTTATAACCCAATTGACCATGTAAGGCAAAATAGGCAAAGAATATGATTAGTTATAATCCATGCACTTTTACTTATGACTCATCCAAAGGAGATCTCGATTTAGCTATATATGCACCCAGAAACTGCAAAACAGCGGCAGATAAAACCAATATACCTAATCACTTTTGTTTAATTCAAATTAGAACACAGCGCAGTCTGAAGTTATCATCACCGGAAAGGCAGACGACATCTGGAGGCGTCCACCACAGGACTGGTACTCGGCGTACGTTATGTGGCGCATTCTGGCCATGCCAGGTACCATCCGGGTCTACCCTGGTGCCTTCTACCGCAGCTTCAACCCAAGTCTGCAGCGCTGGTACCGACCTTTACTGGTTCCCCATATTCATTGATATTAATACTTTTGTTTCTATTATTTCAATGTAACAACTTCAGTTGGGGTTCCTTGGCCACCACTGAAAAACTTTTAAAATAACTTAAAAAGTCAGTACCATAATTGTTGGCTAATGACTAGCACCAAGCACAGGGTATGGACATAAAGTTTATTCAGTATGTGTAGAAGTACGAGATAACTTTTAGAGGTCCATAATAACATAAATAGCAGAGATAAGAGATAGTTCGCGAGGTATTGAGGAGCCCTACGAAGTAGGAGAAGGGGAAGATGAGATTGAAGAGTTTGTAGGGTGGGTGGATGGTTCCTTCCTCGTTGGTACCTCAGTGAGTGCCTAACGACCGTGCCTTGTTTCGCATTAAGGCCAACTCTTCAGTTAGCCCCAATGGAAATGAGATTTTAGTTATACAATGGTTGTTTATTTAAGCAATTCTTGATATGACTCTTAGGGATAGTCAGTATTCCAGTACAGCATAGAGGCTTAAAGACTAAAGTTGTAATAATGGAGGAAAATAAAAAATTTCTGACATTTCCTACATGATTCAGGCAAAAATAAATTGTCTATTTTTACTGACTAGGTTCGATCAAACTAGCAAAGAGTTATGTTTACTCATTTGGTATTATAATATGTAACAAAGAACGGATGAATAAATGTCAAAGGGCTAGCCGGGCGATGCCTTGAGGCATCATTCAGGGCTGGCTGGGCGATGCCTTAAGGCATCATTTACAAAATATTTGTTTTCCTAAATAAAATTGGAAATAATGGCTCTATAAACACAGAACTTTCATAGAATGTAGATATAATATCATATTTGATATTTCAGGTGAAATAGTTAATAGATTTAAGTGTCACAAGTCAGGTCATGTGATGCAAAGATCAAAATCTTCATAATAGGCCTATGTACCCGGCCTCTAGTGGCATTCACTGGCACTAGTACCCAGCCCCATGACTGTACCCATGCCGTGGGAACCTAGTGCGATAGGGTTAAGGAGCTGGCCTGAGTCCTCAGCATTGATATCCTTTACTGTGCTCTATTTTCGGAAGGTACCAAAATGCTGTTGAGAACCGGGGACAGATTGTCTTCACACGAGTCAGGAAAGCCAAACAGGAGACAGTAATGATGTCTACAGCCATCCTCATGGGCAAGTAAGGAACCCGTTCTGTATTTATTCTCAATTTTAATCTCATTTTGTATCTTGTACAACATGGTCAGGACGTTCTTTAAGTACTGCATTTCATCAAATATGTGCGTTCCATGATATTATCTTTTATAAACACTTCAGAAAGCATTGAGTTAGTAATGAACCTGAAATACTTTACACACAAAAGGCATCAATAAGATAAAATGATATATAAAATTTGTAAAAAAGTAAAACCCATGAATGAATCGAAGAAAACTCTATATATTTAGCAAATTTCCTATATAAAGCAAGCAACTATCAATCTGCCTATTCTAACTATTGTGAAGGAAGACCTTGGAAACACAAATCACCAGGTGGTACCAGAGTGTATTGTAGTATATGCCTTTAATGATTGGTTTTCTGTTTGCAGCGCTAAAGGAGAACACTCAGACTTTGATCTGCCAGTCGCTGTGGTTGCAGGAGAATTCTCTTCTAAATTCTTTTACCTCATCCTGGAAAATACATTTGACCTGTGCCGACAAGAAGATGCAGTGTAAGTCTCTGATGGTATTTACTCTCAACCATCTACTGCAAGCAGTCTCTATCAGGCACCTGTCCCTGTCTCATAATGACTAGATATTGAGGTATCTGACATTAACATAGTTTACATACCTTGAATATATGAAATCATTCGTTAACAACAAGTTCACTCAACAAGATCCACAGAGACACAGACAAACCAGTTGTAACCATGTCAGAGCATCAGATGTGCATCACATTCTTTTAAAATTTCAATTGTTCCAGTATAGAATGCCTTCATTTGGTGAATTTTCTCCAAGCATAGTCAGGTCGTGCTAGCAGCCTATGAGCAAAGCAAAGATATGTCCGAAGAGTGTAGATGACCTGCGCATGTGTATTTGACTTCTTATTTATTCTTATAATGTACAAACCGGCTGTCGGACTGTATACATTGTTAATATGTGCTGTTTAACCTGTGATTATGTCATTCATTTCTAGGTGTTTTCTCATAGATGATGAAGGGTACGTTCTCGTACACAAGGACTATACGAGCCCTGACACAGGCATATGTCACCTCATCACAATGGTAATCAGTAAATTCTCACTAACGACACTCTATATATCGTTCTACCATAGCAAGGGATACATATACATTAGCCCTATATTGTTTAGATAAATGATGTCGATGTAGAGTGGGATTCACATAATGGGATTCATGAATCTCACAGGTTGTTTGTCTGAGAGAAATCCTGCTGAGATTCTGTACTGAAGACAACCTGTTGTATGCATTATAGGGTTCCATTTCCCAGAGACATGTATTTTCCTCTGTAATTGTAGCTGAGTTTGTCAAACTGAAAGTGACTGGTTCACATCGGATAAATGTCATGTAAACATTAATGCTGTTAATCTCCTAATGTTTGCTGAATATATCAGGAACCTGACATCGCTGATGTTCTCAGAGAAGAAGATCATTTAAAACCACAAAAATGCTTAGATTTAGAGCATTACAGAGAAAAAAATAGTTGGAAGGTGAGTGAAATATTAATTTTATCTTAGAGCCACAAGGTCCTTTCTAATCTTTTCATTTTCATCTGGGTCATGAATAAGGAACTTGTTCTTAACATTCCACAATTTCATTCTACATTTTTATATCTCAAAACATAATTTAGATGACACCTGCATAGTAATCAAAATACATAATTTTTTGGAGGTGCCTCTGTATATTTCACATTTTCATTGTTTAACTTAATCATTGAATATAAATGAGTTTGAATTTCGTCATTATGGCAGTACATAGTGTGGTATTGGTTCCATGGCTACTGGAAACTTTTAGGTGGGGTCACTGTTGTAGCACATACTGACATACCCTGAGACCATTGTAAGGACTAAAAGCTCCTAAGCCAAAATGTATGAGTGTCTGTGGCTGCCACCTGGTAGCTAGTATCGTAACTAGATATGGATATTGGCCAACACAATGAAAATCTGCTATGGTGGGCCCAATATTGGAGTGCTCACCATTTTGACAGTTACTGCTGACTAAGCAGGCAAGCAAGTGGTGGTAGTGTCCACCTCAAAAGTCGTCGGCCTCTAAGTGTACCCGAGTGTTGATACTGGCGACTATGAGTTTTCATAAAATGATTGCCCGTATAGACGACTAGTTCAAGGCCCCATGAAATAGTAGCCGGCGTCGGAGTGTGTCCAAGCTGATTCTGTCAAAATCATGCCTTTTCATATATAATTGCCAACCAGTTATGGTCAGTTCCAGACTGCCACTGGTGTGTTGTAAAAATAAAGCTCAATGGGTGATGAGGTGACAAATGTCAGCCAATCTATCACTGATAGGGGTGAGATGAAATCTGGGCTGCACTGGATCCATTGCCATTGAAAATATGCAAGTTTAGTTTGCTACGTGATCTCAGTTGGATTTGCTGCCTGAGATTACTCTGTGTCCAATACTTATAGCATATTTTCAGTGGATATGGATCTTAATGTACTTTCTTATTAGTACTCTAAAACTTTTATGTTGTTTGGTTCTAAGTTTATATCTGCAGAAACTGTAACAAAGTACATAGAAGGTCCAGGTTCTTCCTGTCTGGTTACATTATACTCTACTACTGTGAGAGGCAGGCAGCTATCAGTGCCCTGCCTGTTCCTACCCTGTGGCCAGCCGGCTGGGGTAAGACTCACTGCTGGAGACGGGATGCGGCTCTCTTTATCAGAGGCACATTCCACAATCTCCAGTCATAGTTACACTCTCCAAACATTGCCCCAGTGCACTAACTTTGCACTGTGTTACAAAACCTGACTAATAATTAAATGTTTATGTCTTCATGAGCAGCTCTCACTGAATGAATGGATTGTGAAGAGCCACTCTCCTCCTTTTGAACTACGCAGAGTTCCGGGAACAAACATCTTCATCGGCGTGACTTGGAGAAGTGGAGAGCAGAGAGTCTCATCTTGTAGCACTGCTGTATGTGGTCAATGTATATAGTCTCAAAAATATAGATTAACTCTATTACTGATGAAGGGCAGAATTGTCACCTGAGAGATCATATCTCTTGATCATGTCTGTAAACTGGCCTTAGTCCCTGAGTCTATTTTTCTTAACCCTCCACCTCCTTTACTCGTCCCACTCCACTCCACATCACGGCTCCACCACAGGTGAAGCACACTTTGAATTCTGGACCTTTAAGAGGAAGGCTACATGTAGTAATGTCTTCAATTATGACTAACATAATTAATTGATAAATGTTCATGTTGAAAGACTTGAGCAACTCTAGGGCATTGAATACTGATTGTTGAATGTCTGGACACGTGCCAATCAGTATTTAGTGCCATTTCTTAATTACCAAATTGATGACCATTGGTCTGGTGGAATGATGATAATTTTAGATACATTTCCATAAAAACTGGAGTATTTCAGTAATGTTGGAATGATGACAGTACAATATGAGGAGTCTGGTAATCTCATTTATCTGACACTATACCTCATCATGTCAACAGTAAAATTGTATTTGATTCAATTCTATACAATTTCATATCATTTAGCATTACCTTTTATTTAATTTGTCTGTTTTATCTTTTTCAGACTTTAGGCAGATGTAGAGTCACTCCATCTGTCGGTCATTCTTTTCTTCCATGCTATGACACCCTTGATTACAATTACTGCAAAAACAGTCTGGATAGCTTGGACCAAAAAAAGTAACATTTTCACTTGCAATTTGTTACCCTTTTTTCCTTGATATAATTTAGTGTTAAGCAGAGAAAGCTCGATAGCAATTACAGATATAAACAATGTGTGGGTAATATGGAAACTCCCTCTACTTGACCAGATGGTATTATTCAACAAAGCATGTATTACTTAGTCGGCAGTATACCTATGAATCTAAATGATAGATAGTGAATGACTCTAATCTAATAATGATGCCTCAGTTGACCCTCGTAATCACAAAGACAGAAACTAGTTAGATAAGAAATTAAATCAGGTGGATCAAAGATTTTCAAATGATGGGTGCGTGGGTGTATGTCAGAGAAGACTAAGATATAGGTGCGGATCAAAAAGTTGCCTGCCATCTGTAGTCATCTATTTGTATGTAGGGGGAGCCCAGTGGACACCTCCCCTTGCACAAATATAAAAAACCAACAGAACTCCAAGTTTGACTAGTGACAAGATGTTCCTTTTAGCATTGCAGAATATATATCTTTAGAATATTAGTTGTTCATTTCTTTCTAATTCTTGTATTTCATAACAAATGTAATCTTCATAAAAACCACCACTTCAATACCAGCTTAGAAATTAATTTGCAGCATCATCAAACTGACTTATTGGCACCTTGCTCTAATGGTTTCCAACAATAACCAATTTATAGAACGTCAAAGAATCATGTAGATAAATCACAGAATAGCATCCTTCTATTTTTACACTCGAAGTAAATTTATGAAGAAGTTCAACCTGGCATTAAGGTCAATAGCATTCTGAATGTAGCTAAGAATTGAAGTTATCTTACTTCTCATTTTCAGAGAGGCACTCTGCACAATTGTGGAGGACATCTTTGACCCAGTAAAGATGCCGGAGGGCAGTCGGGTTGCTAAAGAGGTTTGCTTCAAACATCAGTGTGACCCTTTCACTAGAGAAGGGTGTGTAGTTTATCTTGTTTACACTCATTAGACATTAATCATTTTAACTGCTATCACTGCACGAAACATACCGCTTTACATATGTATGCGAGACGCGTCTAAAAATAAGATTTTGCCTCTAGAAATTCAAACCTGTTATCTGCCTCATAGACGCCTTATCTAGTGGCGTCTCATTCATATATACGCCTCATTCATATATATACGCCTGATTCTGATAGTTCCAGTCTCTGCCACTTGGGGACACCACTGTATCATATTTCATATGTCATTAGCCATTAAGTCCTTTGTATATGGAAAATCCAATCTTATATTATCAATTTTGATATATTTATCGTCTTTTCATTAAATATGTACAATAAACCCGGCTTTTTTTGTTTTTTTAACGTTTTTTTTAACGTTTTTTTAACTTTAAAACACCATTTCAATGTATGGACAGTCAGGCTTACTATATAATCGCCTCCCCCCAGTGTTTCTGTGCACCTGAAGTCCTACTCCCGACTCCGACTCCGACTCCGCCCCTGCCTTGTGAATGCGGCCGCCATCCGCTCAGCCGCCCGCCCTCAGGACTGAAATCATCTTACACACGCCGAGCGGTCGCTAATCCGTCTACAAAGGGAGGCGGGGGTTGTGTACCAGGGCTTCGCTGTGGGTAGAGTGAGTGTAGGGTGGTGGGATGGTGGGGTGGTGGGGTGTCGGGGGGGGCGGTAGGGGGTTGGGTTGGGAGGTCGCGGGTGGTGGGTCAGTGTTGGTGCAACCTCTACCAACACCCACAGGACGGGGCGGGCCACGAGTCACAATTTTTGTTTTCTTTTGTATCATATATACGCCTGGCGTATATATATCGCAGTTTTATCGCAGTTTTATCTTAGAAACGCCAGGCGTGAAATACAGCCAAGTTGCGCGCGTCTACATATGGAAACGCCCGAAACGCAGACGCGTATAAGAGGTGTATACAAGTATAAACAAGGCACGATACAGCCAATACGTGCGTTATCGCAATGGCGTATATATATGTAAAACAGTGGTTTTCGTGCAGTGTATATCATTATGTTAATTCGATGAGCCAAATTCTTATCATTTAGCACCATGGCCAATCTTCTTCTGTTTTAGATCTAGATGTAGGGTTAAGATTTAGCCAATTCAGAAGAAAGTTTACCATGTAGACAAGAGAAATATTTCACTGAAACATGTGGCTCTCATCTGTTAAGACAAATGCGACTATAAACTCTGTTAGATGTTAGTTACAAAATCATCTGTATACTTTTTGAGCATTTAAAAAAGACCATATTCCACTTGCTTTTCCTGACTCTATCCTTCTTAGAGAAAAGCTACATGTGAAATTTGTGCTCCTTTTCAGTAATTGCCAGCCTGAGACAATATGTTCCTGGTGCTCTGTTGAGGGTGCTCCCGCAGGATGTCACAATGCTTCGTCCTGTAGACAAATGATGAGGCACAATGCTCATATTTTTGTCGAGTCAAAAACATTCCTTTACATCATCATTGGAGTTATTTCAATGCTGTTCATAGCCTCATCACTTGCTGCATGCTTCATCATCTGCAGGAAGACTTCGAGAGTCAGTGATAACAGCAGTAATGATTATGAAGCTGTAGAACTGTCAAGTCAGGAAGAGACTTCTGTGAAAGCAGTTTATCAGAGGCAGTTTCGACCTGCAGCCGGACAGAACCAAAGGTCAACAAATCAAAGGCGACCATTTGACCAACGGCAAGAAACACCAGTGAACTATAGAGAGGCCTCCAATCAGACAGTGGAATCAATGTGCCTTGAGAGAAGAGCATCAAATGAGAGGGTATTGGCAACTCTAAATGGTCAAGTACCACCTGAAGAGAAGCAGCCTTCTCCACCTCATGGACGCAGACCTTCTGATAATGAGCCACTATCAGTATCTTATAAGACAGGGGTATTGAAACAAATGCCTAAAACAGTATCTTATAACAGAAGAACATCCGAACAAGAGCAGCCATCACCACCACATGACAGGCAGCCATCCAATCAGGAGCAGCCACCATCAGCACATGACAGGGAGCCATCCAATCAGGAGCCACCACCAGCACATGACAGGCAGCCATCCAATCAGGAGCCACCACCACCACATGACAGGCAGCCATCCAATCTGGACCACCCCCCACCACTTCATGAGAGACGACCATCTGATCAGGAGCAGGCATTACAATTACTTGCCAACCAGCCATCCAATCAGGAGCATATCTACGAGAACCAGGAAGCTGCACCACATTCCAGTAATGCCGATGATTCTGAACTAAGATGCCCAGATTTTAGTGTGGCTAATGGTGTGAGGCATTCATCACAAGGCTCATGGTTGCCAAATTTAGATGTGCGTTCAATAGAGTCTGGGTATAAATCTTCACATGTTAGGACTTCTTCTGATAGCACTGAATTGAAACATACATGACACCATCTTGCACTGACTTAACCTGCACAACAACAACCTCGTTCTAAAGTCTGATCTCAGTTGTTTTTGAAAGTTTCGATTTCAGATATGATAGAAATAGTTCTGTTGTGAGTTGAGAATTTAGTCGTCAATCATTCTGTGTTATGCTATGTATGTGCCACAAGTAAATGTATCAGAGGAAATGGGTTTCCCTTCTAGGAATTGAGAGACTGTTGACAACTTGAAACGTATCATTAAGTATAGAGTAGAGACAGGGAAAGGGAGGAACTAAGAACCAACAGGTACCACAGGTGGCACTACCTAATAATTATCGTTCCTTGATATTATTATATACCTGTGGCTGTATGAACTATGTATACTACCCGCTCCTACACATGGCGTATTTATACCCGTATGTCACACTGTGATGTACAGGGTATGTGATCACGTGACCAGGTAAAATTTCGTTAAAAAAAGTATATAATAATACAAAAACTGGCTGACTGTCTTCGTATGTCAAGATACTTGTTAAAATTATTGATTATTAGAATTATTGATTAAATATGTCCCTCTGCCTATGGCATCGGGATATATGTGATCAATAATTTCACCATGTATTTTTGACATACAAAGACAGTGAGCCAGTTTTGTATTTGATGGTTGATTAAACAGTCATACCCACAATACCCCATGAAGGTTAAGAGCATTAATGACCTAGGACTACATTGACAAAATGGGTCACTACTTATCAAATGATCCCAGAGGCCTTACGTTTGAACTTATAGTTCGGTGCCTCCTTACTGTACGAGACTAAACATTAGTAAACGATACCTGGCCTAGGACTATCTTAAGATCAATTTTATCATCATTCCTTCATTACTAAGAGGCTCTCTGTTTGGTTCAAATTACTCACAGTGATGGAGTGTGACTATGCTGTGTTATCTGTATGAGAATTATATTTTATTATTTGATATTTTGTATGTGCATATTATCCTATTATTAGTTAAATATGATTTTATCTCGATACTGCAGATATGGGGCACAAACTGTCATCACAAGTTTGACACTACAGATATGGTGTGTCGACTGTTGACAAATGTTTGACACTTCAGCTATGGTGCGTCGACTGTCTACAAAAGTTTGGCAATACAGCTATGGTGTGTCGACTGTCTACAAAGGGTCGACACTACAGGGACCTGTTTCACTAGTTTCGTGACATGTCTAGATGGTGTCCAGATGGTATGTCAGGTTTCATAAGAATTAGACATTAGACTTTGTTTTGTCCATTCTTGCTTGCACTGGTTGTGCTGCTTTTCATGTCTGTCTAACTTCTGTCACAAAACTAGTGAAACAGGTCCGTGATGTGTAGATTTGTCTAATTCATATGTTTGGGTAAGTCTTTTCCTAAGGGCAGCTACTTGTTTTGTCACAAAACTAGACAACTCCACTGTCTGTATGGTGTCACAGACATGTCACGAAACTCGTGAAACAGGTCCCAGCTATGGTGTGTGGACTGTTGACAAAAGTTTGACACTGCAGCTATGCTGTGCAGCTTGTCTAGAGGAGGGAGGAGGAGGGAGGGGGGAGGGGGAGGAGGGAGGGGAAAAGACAGGGGGAGGAGGAAGGAGGAGGAGGGGGGGGGAGGAGGGAGTGAGAGGGAGGGGGAGGAGGAAGGGGTAGAAGAAGGGAGTAAGAGGGAGGGAGGGGAGAGAGGAGGGAGGGGTAGGATGGAGTGAGAGGGAGGGGAGAGATGAGGGAGGGGTAGGAGGGAGTGAGAGGGAGGGGAGAGAGGAGGGAGGGGTAGGAGGGAGTGAGAGGGAGGGGAGAGAGGAGGGAGGTGTAGGAGGGAGTGAGAGGGGAGGAGGGAGAGGGAAGGGGTTGGGGAGGGGAGGGGCAAATTCCACCATTTTACCATTTTTCCCCTTCGACCATAGAAATAACAATAAATAAGTATTATAGGTTCCAACTAACAGAACATGAGTAACATGTACTAGATGTGGATTGACAAGCAAACCATCAAAATGTTGGGAAATCCCACAGTGAACTTCCTTGTTTCATTGTCAAGTTTTTTTACCTAGTTTTCTGCACACTGCTGAGCTAGGGACAGGGAAGATGACGAGGCAGCTTGGGTAAATAATATTTATCATTATTATTAATATGATAAATGACAATATAAAATAATGATAAATGATTGTAAATACATGATGTAATAATAAGTAAATTATTAAACATTGTGGAGTGTGGTAAGAGTTGTTATAAGAGTATTTGATATACATGATTTGATGTGATAATAGTTGACATAAAATGTATGTTAACGATAATAACAATGATAAACATTTGTAAAATAGAAGATGTTTGATTAATAAATGTAATATAACCGGCCTACGAAGTAGGATAAATATGAAAAAGGATGTGGATGGGTGGGAAATGATGTGTGGTAGGGTTGAGTGATTAAAGAGAAGTGGGACGGGGAGGGTGAGAGTGGGGTGAGAGTGAGAGGTGAGAGTGGAGAGTGATGTGGTGTTGGTTCTGTCCACCAGACGTCAGCAGTGATCGGTCCTGCCAAAACGCCACTGAGATCACACATGGTGTTTCTGACTTGCTGTGGGGATCTTAAAGAGAGTGTTGTTTTTCAATATTTCTCTAATATTCTCAATAGTCCTCCAATGGAGTATCAACAAGGGCAACCAAATCATATTTTGATGGCAGAGCCCATTGAGGCAAACGTGTAAACCCCACAGTCTCTAGCTCCCAGAATCATGGTAGCCTGCAAGGCAACAAGCCCATAACCACATAGTCCACTAGTTGGGCAAAGACACCAAGATCCTAAAAACTGGAGTAGGATGTAAGATAGGCTGTACATAGCCTTTATCCTTGTCTCAAGTATAAAATAAAAGCTTTAAAAATAAATTTTTAAAAATCATTTAATTATTATATGAAATATACTGTTAGTGCTTTGGTAGGTCAATAGAGAAAGGGTTGGTTAAAGGAAAAGAGTGAATAGATGTGGGAAGTGTTCTACAAGGTAACCATCCTGAAGAAGATATAGATATGAAAGATGTTGTACCGTTGTGTGGTTCAAGATGTTCTTAAGACGATGATTAATTACTTACTTAGTTGTTAGCTCCTCACATCCGATAATCCATACATCATTAACTCTTTCTAGCCTGAAGGATATATTACTCTATCTTTGTTGTTTTTGGTTGAAGTATTTATTACAATTTATCCCAAGTGGGGAGTTCTTCCAATTGTACATTGATGGATTCACCAATTTTTCGAACATAACAAGGTACACCTTAGGTGTAGGGTGAAGGATGAAGGAAAATGATGTATGTACATGCGCTCAAGTCAAGGTCATTATCATTGGTTTTATATCAAAATGTTTCCTCAATGTCAGCAGTGTATTCTACATATAATTATTCAGTCCATTCTCGTCTTATAAGCTAGTTAATTGCTATCGTTTTCCATGTTATAAGTAGAGCTTCACTTGCGATGTTATAGCTGATGATGCATAGTGACTGCACACACCATCTGACTTGAGGTAAAACGTGAGACAATGATTCTTGATTATTCCTTTTAATTAAGTCCTAGTGCCGATGACAGTAATTCACAAAAGCTTGACGCAGTATCGGACCTCATAAACAACTGACAATATTATAGCTACTCAGTGGTTTAATTGAGTTCCTCCTTGCAACAGATTTAATTTCATATCAACCTATGATAACACTCAAACCTTCAATTCCAATAAACTATGTGTTTCAGTCCTGAATAAATTATCTGTTGTTAAGTTCACAGTTTATGAATAGTTCTAATCACTCTCCATGGCTCACATTCACCACGATGATTGTTCCCAATCTACTCCAGTGTCTAATACCTCAGGTAGTGAGATCACTCGTGTATTCTCTCTATGAGAATCAGCCTGCAGACTGCTGGTAGTCCTAGACTCACGGAGCAGTCTTTTCTCCACACACACAATCCCAACAGAGAGAACTTACTCCACATAGAATAAGGCCTCCAGCACCTGCAGGCGCGTTGGTAATGCTCCCGTGCCACGAATATTGCTCACACAGCTGAGTATCTACCAGATGGTGCTTTCTTACCGTCCAGCACTGAACGCGCTACCTTCTTATATACTCAGCAATCCACCAATAGGCTAGCTGTTTCTGCATCACATGACTAGCCATACCTTATACAGAACACCGCTTTTGACTCCACGTTATACACTTTCATTAATCATCTTCATTTCATCATTAGTTTTGTACATGCACACAGTGCAATGTTGAAATCTATTTATCATCATCCATAATTGTTATCTGTATATATTCTAATGGTAAAGGATTCTTCCCTCATTGGCCAGTGATATTCTATTCATCCGCACATGAGTTGGGATCCATTCCCTTCCTAAGAATGAACATTGTATTGTAGATTGGCCCCACCTGCTTGACAAGCAAGATCTATTAGAATACATTAACGAGAACAAAAATTAGATGAAACTAGAAAGAAAACAGCTAGGGATATAGCTGCATTCCAGACTTGTATAAGGCCGGAGACATATCAGAAAGGTGCAAAATCGTAGACATATGTCTAGACATGCCAATTCACCATGCATTGTATGGGTTTTATATCGGTGACTAATCGCTGAAACATGGTCAACTGCCCCGATAGTAGGTGACCTTCCGACGCGATTTAGATTTTTTATCGGGAGGTGCATCGTAGACCATATCGGAGCCATATCATAGTACGTGGATGCCAGGCCTTAGGGAGAAACGACTCTCCTCTAAAATGTCTTAGAGGCTTATTTTGATTCTCTTAAAGGAGAGATCAAACACGATTGATGAGCTCTCGTCCAATAGGTCGCCCGTGGAGGTATCCTTCATCGGGCCTAAATCCCCATCAAGATAAAATGACCCCCTGATATGGTTAACACATCGTTGAAACAATGTACACGGGTAGAAGAGACACTGGCACAGACAGTGTCCCTACATAGGATCTCCCCACAGGGTCCTGTCAGTGTCAGCACACAGGGTCCTGTCAGTGTCAGTACACAGGGTCCTGTCAGTGTCAGCACACAGGGTCCTGTCAGTGTCTCACACAGGGTCCTGTCAGTGTCAGCACACAGGGTCCTGTCAGTGTCTCACACAGGGTCCTGTCAGTGTCAGCACACAGGGTCCTGTCAGTGTCTCACACAGGGTCCTGTCAGTGTCACTACACACGGTCCTGTCAGTGTCAGCACACAGGGTCCTGTCAGTGTCTCACACAGGGTCCTGTCAGTGTCACTACACAGGGTCCTGTCAGTGTCAGCACACAGGGTCCTGTCAGTGTCAGCACACAGGGTCCTGTCAGTGTCTCACACAGGGTCCTGTCAGCACACAGGGTCCTGTCAGTGTCAGCACACAGGGTCCTGTCAGTGTCAGCACACAGGGTCCTGTCAGTGTCAGCACACAGGGTCCTGTCAGTGTCAGCACACAGGGTCCTGTCAGTGTCAGCACACAGGGTCCTCTCAGTGTCAGTACACAGGGTCGTGTCAGTGTCTAACACAGGGTCGTGTCAGTGTCTAACACAGGGTCCTGTCAGTGTCTCACACAGGGTCCTGTCAGTGTTACCACACAGGGTCCTGTCAGTGTTACCACACAGGGTCCTGTCAGTGTCTCATACAGGGTCCTGTCAGTGTCTCACACAGGGTCCTGTCAGTGTCAGCACACAGGGTCCTGTCAGTGTCAGCACACAGGGTCCTGTCAGTGTCAGTACACAGGGTCCTGTCAGTGTCAGTACACAGGGTCCTGTCAGTGTCAGTACACAGGGTCCTGTCAGTGTCAGTACACCGGGTCCTGTCAGTTTTTTGTTGGTGGCCCTTTCAGCACCATCAACGGAGAAACCAGTGTCCAATGTTGTTAGTTAAGTTTAAAAGACTTCCTTTTCTCATGCTCCAGATGGTCAGTGAAACGTGGTAGGTGTGTCACACTGTTTAAATCTAGTGTCTATACTTTGACGGGGCCAGTCCCAACATTCGTCTCATCAGGTGTATATATGTGTGTAACAGAGTCTCCCCTATGTAAGTAACACTTTCATCTGCTTATTTACTGTTTATTGCCGATAATTCTAACTGTCCACTGCAGCCTTGTGTGCATAACGCCTGGAACTTGGAAAATTATTGTATATTTTCCAGAGTGGCCAGAATTGTGAGTTACCAAGCTCGGTTGCCAAGTGGTCAGGGTGTTCGCCTCGAGCATGGGAGGTCGTGGGTTCAAACCTCGGTCGGGTCATACCAAAAACTTACACAAAACATTCGGCTTAACAACCGCCATAAGAATGAGGAGTATGGGTCCAAGGCCCGAGTGGAAGAACGGCCATGTAGCCGAATTCGGTGATTGTGTGACACAATATACCCTTAAAAATTGCAAAAAAAAAGAAGATTATTCAGGGTTATTTCACTTTTTTGTCTGGACGTTACTTTGTTGTGCATGATGCTACCAAAAGTGATCTCCAATTGCTGTTTACCTCACTAGATGTAATACCCACTCCCATCGGCTGAATTTGGCATGGTTAATGGGTAAATAATATTCTAGCTCACTGTGTCCAATATGAAAGTTCGAGCACACTGTGCCTGTAGTATATTTCGTAAGTACATAAAGTGGCGTTTTTTATGATATCTAGGTATATATGATGATAAGAAAACAAAGTGACTTGGCCATTGGGATGCCGATTTTGGCCTTTTGTCCCATGAAATATATCACTTTGCCTCCAGCATCAAAACTTGTCGTGGTACACATATCTCACTTAAAGATCAGTGGTCACTGTGTTAGTTTTTAATTTTTAGAGATCAATACCATATTGCCTTTATAAAAGTGCATGTATAGAAATTCTAGAAAGTTGATTTTCACATAGTAAAACCCATGTCATTTTCCTCAAACTTTTACAGAATATAGTAGATGAAATAAAAACCCATGTCATTTTCCTCAAACTTTTACAGAATATAGTAGATGAAATTGTACTGCAAACTAGGTACTACAAATCATAGTACATCAGCCTTGCTTTTGAAAGCGAATTGAAAAAACAACATATTTTTCAGGTCATTTTGGGTAAATCAGTCAAATGATATTTGGCCTATTTTACCTTAATAAGATTGGATGAACTGGACGAAACATTAAATTTATTTCTTTGAAATAAGAACAAATTAGAAAGAACCAGCTTTGACTTTTCAATTGACAATATTTAAAAATCACCAGTTGGCACCACCATGAATTGTCCCATTATGCCTTTGTATGAGTCTAGGATAGATTACAAAGGCTGGTACAGTTCCCTTCAACTAAAAATTCATCTTTTTATTTCCTTAAAGCCCAATACACATCTACCGATTTCAGAACATTGATGTACCTTTCTTGGCTACAAACAGATGGTTATTTTTGTCTCAGGCGAGACATCCTAACGGAGTCGGCTGTAGTCTGTAGATGTAGCACAGCTAGGCAAGGGGCAGGCAATGATTAGTGAACCACCGCCTTCAGATGTTATTTTGTCGCAGACAAGTTGTGGTTTCTAAGTTTCTATATCGGTATCAACATGTTAATAAATCTATTCACCGACAATTGAACGTTGGTAAATGGCGCTTGACTGGGTGGCCGACACAGGCTGAGGTATTACGTAATTCACCTTGGACAAGTTCACCGACTTCTATATGATTTGGGAACTAATCGTTAATCCTGAATCGGTAGATGTGTATTGGGCTTTACTGTATACCCATGCCGTATATATACTGTATATATACGCACCGTAAAAATATATGACGAAAAAATACTGTACGGACCAGCGGTCCGTACACTAAAATACGGACCACCTTGCCATACATATTTATTAAGATTTTGGTTGTTAAGAAAACTGAAATTGATTTCTTTTTAAATTTTGGGTATATAGTAAATATATGACGTCCAATCATGGTTTGTACGGAACAAACCGTAAATTAGCCTCTCGTTCTGTGACTTGTACAGCAGGGTTAGGACGTTCTATATAATAACTGGACTATCACTAAGGCATGCCTGTGTCGTGATTCAGAAAAACATCACACCGTAAAGAGGGGACTGACTTACGTTGTACCTGGAGACCTGAGAGTTTATTACCGGGAAAACCCATCCAGGATCATGAGACCTCCGGCAGTGTAAGCTACTGGCCCTACAAGGTAGACTGTGTGTGTGTGGGGGGGGGGGGGGGGGGTGTGTGGTGTGTTTGTGAGGTGTGTGGTGTGTGTGTTGTGTGTGTGGGGATGGTATGTGGTGGTATGTGGTGTGTGTGTGGTGTGTTTGTGAGGTGTGTGTTGTGGTGTGTGTGTGGTGTGTGTGTGGTGTGTGCGGTGTGTGTGGTGTGTTTGTGAGGTGTGTGTGTGTGGTGTGTGTGGTGTGTGTGAGGTGTGCATGTGTGGTGTCTGTGGTATGTGTGATGTGT
The DNA here is from genome assembly GCA_950022655.1 of Alentia gelatinosa. Classification (NCBI taxonomy): domain Eukaryota; kingdom Metazoa; phylum Annelida; class Polychaeta; order Phyllodocida; family Polynoidae; genus Alentia; species Alentia gelatinosa. The sequence goes on along the minus strand of OX465591.1, from coordinate 2,005,222 downwards.
GTGGTGTGTGTGGTGTGTGTGGTGTGGTATGTAGTGCTGAATTCACTGTGCTTGTGGTTGGATCAGAATCAACTCGCAATCAATATAGGTAAATCAAAGCAGCTGTGGTGCCCCGCTGGGGGAAGACTAAGGGATGGTGCCCAGTACCCGTCCTGTTGTGTGAGGGCTCTCCCCTTGAGAAAGTCAAGGTCTTTAACTACCTCGTTGCGTCTTTTGACTCAAAGCTCACCTTTACCGCTCATTATGACAAGGTTAGAAGGGATGTGGGCTCGAAAATCTTATGTGCTAGACAGTGAAACAGCGGTCTCGATAAGCAAAACCATGATTCTCTCAAAGATTGAATATGGCGACTTTATGTCGGTTGCCCTGAATGAGACTCAACGGAGAGGTCTTCAAATACTGGTAAATAATGCACTACGCTGCAGTTTTCGTGTCAGGAGAGGTGATCGGGTTACAGTGGAAAATCTTCTCAGACGAGCTAATCTGGAACCATTGAACGTGAGGCGGGCGCGCCAATTGTTAGCATTGATGTACTGGTGGTCTTCTGACCCTGACAACATAGCATTTGGAGTGAGGCCCCACAATACACGTACTGCGGATAAAACGACCCAGGTCTGACCACTTCCGACACTCCCCACTCTATGTTGGATGTGGGACCGCCTTAGTTCCGAGATGCAGTGTATCCCATGTAGAGATGGGTTTAAAAGAAGGGTCAGAGACTTGGACCTGCCAGTTCTCCTGGGTAACCTGATTCGGTAAACTTGGTTCAGTAATCGGATACTCTGGGTGGTAGGAGTCTGGGTCCTGCTAAGGTCTTCACCTATGCTGTACGGAATGACACATGTGTCCTGAAATTTTAGAATTCTGGAAGTGCCTTGAGTTTGTATGCCTAGTGGCTATGCTGTTAAACCGGATTCCTCTACTTAGTCGAACTATATTACCCCTTTATACCACCATTTCTTATTTCTTAATTTTGATAAAAAGGACTGTGAGTACTTATTTATTGCTGTGACCGTGTAGCAATTACATCTATGTTCTGTATTAACTGTCCTTAATTGTCCAAATGTTCAGCTCACCTTTGTGAACAAGAACATTCGTAATGTCTATGTATCTTTGTTGTCTCTGTTGTAATAAATGACTAGTATCTGTACTGTCAATTGAAACTGAGTGTTGAACGGAAAGTTATCAAGTAATCGCTAATATTAACACTGTTGAAATTACTGTCAGTCATATATCCGATGTAAACTGAACATTGTGTTAACATTAACTAAGTGACCTTTGTGGTCTGGAAACTGTAAGATAGACAACCTGAGTGGCTGGCAGTCAGCATGTGAATATGAAAGAATCAATGTATAACTGATTGTGTCCCTGACCTAAGGATGGATGCAATGGAAGATCATGTGTACTACCTCGTGAAATGCATTCATCTGAGAATAAACTTTAAAAAAAAAAGAAGGTGTGTGTGGTGTGGTGTGTGTGTGGTGTGTGTGTAGTGTGTGGGGTGTGAGGTGTGTGTGGTGTGTGGTGTGTGTGAGGTGTGTGTGGTGTGTGGTGTGTGGTGTGTGTGAGGTGTGTGTGGTGTATGGTGTGTGTGGTGTGTGTGATGTGTGTGTGGTGTGTGGTGTATGTGGTGTGTGGTGTGTGGTGTGTGTGATGTGTGGTGTGAGGATGGTGTGTGTGATATTTTGTATGAGGTGTGTTTAAGTCAATTGTAGAAACATGGTCCATTGCCATGATTTTGTCAGACCTCCCGAAGAAATCTATTCAAGTCGGGAAGTCAATCGTATGGCCTATCGGGACCAGAATCAGTGTTAGTGGTTGCAGGGCTTTATAAACATCTTACACATCTGTTAAATGATAGATAAATGTTTTTATCAAAGATAAATCCTGAACAGTGCCTCAATATGGAGGTAGGACCAGGTCAAAGCCACTCAAGTGTGTAATATCACGAGCGAGGGGTCGGGGGGGACTTTCTTGGGGAAACTCCAGTTTGTTGGTAACCTGTTTGAACAAGGGCCCTGTTTATAAATCTTCAAGTTGGCATTTCGGAAGCATTTGTCACTGCCCAATGCTAAAATACAGCATCATCATAAACACTGCATGAAAACCGCCAGTTTATTTATATATACCCCATCGCGTAAGTGCATGTATTGGCTGTATATTGACATGTTTCCTCTTCTATACGTCAGCGTAATGGCTGTATTTGTTGCAAAGCATATATGAAGAGTAATATCGTGTGCGGGACATGTATATGCAGGTCATATACATTTTACACGTATATAGATGAGGCGTATACACAACGGAAAAATAGAATTACCTTGTATACGCAAAATAATACCTATATATGCCGGGTGTATACATATGTAAACTGGTGGTTTTAGCGCAGTGAAAGAATGACAGAATTTTCCATCTTTACCCTGCGAGATGTGGATTTATAAAAGGACGTAAATTTGTCTCAGGCGAGGCATTCTGATGGAGTCGGATGTAGTTGGTAAATGTAGCACAGCTAGGCAAGGGTCAGGCAATGATTAGTGAACCACCTCCTTCAGATGTTATTTTGTTGCGGACGAGTTGTGGTTTCTATGTTTCTAAATTGGTGGCCAAAAGTTCATCATCATAAACACTGCGCGAAAACCACCAGTTTGTTTATGTATACAACATCGTGTAAGTGCATGTATCGGCTGTATATTGACTCGTTTCCTCTTCTATACGTCAGCCAATTAAATGTTGGGGAATCCTGTAAACAACTTCCCAGTCTTAACCTGGTCACGTTTTCCAAATACCATTCAAAGATCACTCGGTGCTTGAGGCAATCCTGAATAGTATGTTCATCAACAAATCATGCCATGACTTTACTGTTTAAACCACTGAGGATCTACTGAGATGAAATGTATTGCTAGTTCTTTATCAGGCTAACAGAGAAAAGTTTGGAAATTGTTTTAGCTAGAGAGAACCAAGCGAAAAGTGCTAAGTAAAATGAAATGGAAATATATAAATATGGGAGGTTTTGGAATATATTCCTAACCACCCAATTTCTTTCCTCACTGGTCAAATGGACCCAATTTGTCTTAAGGCCAGTTCACAATGTGTGACTGGAGGGTTCGGAGGGGGGTTGTGTTTGCAATTTTTATTAGGGAATATTTGTGTAAACAATCACATAATTCTATAGAGCCGTTCTTCCATTTGGGCCCTTGCCTCTACTCCTCATTCTAATGGCGGGTGTTAAACCAAATGGGCAGTGGGTATCATTTTTGTGTAAGTCTTTAGTATGACCCGACCGGGGTTTGAACCCACAACCTCCCATGCTTGAGGCGAACACCCCTACAACTTGGCCACTGAGCTTAGTCCATGACTTGGAAGTAGACGTTCATAATTCTTGGCCAAAATCGCAAACTATGGTCAAATTATTGAGTGAACCACCCCCCTTGGGACTGGAAAACTTGTGACTGTCCCCTTAATATGAGCAACGGGGAAATGAGTCATCCATGCTAAAAGTCAGTAAAGAAGAGTCATTTTCCCCGTAATTCATTTTGTCATGCTCCAGATAACTGAGACAGCAAATAAAAATGGTCATCGAAACTATGCAACAGGTGTGTGATGATGTTAAAAGGCATATCCTACAATTCACAGTGGCGCCACCTGGTGATTTTTAGATAATGTCAATTATTAGTCAAAACTGGTTTCTTGGGATGCATTATAATTCTAATTGAGTAAATTTAACATTTTGTCCAGTTTATCCAATCTTAATAGGTAAAATAGGCCTATTAACATTGACTTGATTTACAAAGAAATGTACTGAAAAATTCTTTCAAAAACAAGTATGGCATGTAGTACTATATATGTATTATATTTTGTGAAAGTTTGAGGAAAATCACATGGGTTTTACTATGTGAAAAAATACTTGATAGAATTTCTATAAATTCTAACATAAATTTACCATGATATTGATCTACAAATCAAATACTAGCACGGTGACCCCCAATTTTTAAGTTAGATATGTGTTCCACAACACTCAAAGATCATTATATTAAATTTTCGGGAAATGGACATGGGTTTTAATTCTCAAGCCAAATTGTCCGATATGCCTTTAAATCTAGTCTCTACACTTTGGGGGGATATGCAGACTTGTGACGTGTGTATCAGTCTCCTATGTAAGTAACGCTTTCATCTCATCAGGCGTATACATGTGTGTATCAGTCTCCTATGTAAGTAACGCTTTCATCTCATCAGGCGTATTCATGTGTGCATCAGTCTCCTATGTAAGTAACGCTTTCATCTCATCAGGCGTATACATGTGTGTATCAGTGTCCTATGTAAGTAACGCTTTCATCTCATCAGGCATATTCATGTGTGTATCAGTCTCCTATATAAGTAACGCTTTCATCTCGTCAGGCGTATACATGTGTGTATCAGTCTCCTATGTAAGTAACGCTTTCATCTCATCAGGCGTATACATGTGTGTATCAGTCTCCTATGTAAGTAACGCTTTCATCTCATCAGGCGTATTCATGTGTGCATCAGTCTCCTATGTAAGTAACGCTTTCATCTCATCAGGCGTATACATGTGTGTATCAGTGTCCTATGTAAGTAACGCTTTCATCTCATCAGGCGTATACATGTGTGTATCAGTCTCCTATGTAAGTAACGCTTTCATCTCATCAGGCGTATTCATGTGTGCATCAGTCTCCTATGTAAGTAACGCTTTCATCTCATCAGGCATATTCATGTGTGTATCAGTCTCCTATATAAGTAACGCTTTCATCTCGTCAGGCGTATACATGTGTGTATCAGTCTCCTATGTAAGTAACGCTTTCATCTCATCAGGCGTATACATGTGTGTATCAGTCTCCTATGTAAGTAACACTTTCATCTCATCAGGCGTATACATGTGTGCATCAGTCTCCTATGTAAGTAACGCTTTCATCTCGTCAGGCGTATACATGTGTGTATCAGTCTCCTATGTAAGTAACGCTTTCATCTCATCAGGCGTATACATGTGTGTACTGGGCCCTAACGTCTCGACTTTCAGGTAGTGGGCCCTGATGTCCTGCAATCGTCCACTGCAGCCTTGTGTGCATTATGCCTTAAACTTGTAAAATCATTGTCTATCTTGTTTGAGTGACCAGTATTATGGGTCATGATTATTCGGGGAAATTTTAGATCATTGCTCAACTACCCATGGTAGCAGATTGTGTGCTCTTGTGAATGTCTAATATTAAGAGCATCTACTAGACGGGTATTTATCCTACACCTCATATTAATCTCCATAGACTTAACATGGTGTGAGTGTATACTACGGTTATTATCCTACCCCTCATATAAATCTCCATAGACTTAACATGGTGTGACTGTATGCCACGGTTATTATCCTAGCCCTCATATAAATCTCCATAGACTTAACATGGTGTGAGTGTATACTACGGTTATTATCCTACCCCTCATATAAATCTCCATAGACTTAACATGGTGTGAGTGTATACTACAGTTATTATCCTACCCCTCATATAAATCTCCATAGGCTTAACATAGAGTGACTGTATGCCACGGTTATCATCCTAGCCCTCATATAAATCTCCATAGACTTAACATGGTGTGACTGTATGCCACGGTTATTATCGCAGCCCTCATATGAATCTCCATAGACTTAACATGGTGTGAGTGTATACTACGGTTATTATCCTACCCCTCATATAAATCCCCATAGGCTTAACATGGTGTCTTCTGCTGCAGATATCACTCATCTCCGCTTCGTGATATCATTCCGCGAAAACCACTCATGCCATATAAACAATTGTATGAAATTTTGTGACATTTCTTGATAACATTACAATAGCTATCTATATATATAAGCTGCACCAAGAAAGTAACAGTACACAAATATGATTAATCACCTCTCTCATAGATCTCACACTCTCTAAGTCAGATTCTGTACTCTCACTATGCTCTACAGGAGAATAATCCTTAAAGAACTGGGCTTAGAGCCTTGAGAAATCACTGGCCTCCCTCCTTACATCAATGCAACCCAAAGATTCCTATAATCTCAATGATGCCACCTAGTGGAAATATGGTGTGCCAGTGGATTCTCAAGGCTCTAAGACTAGTTCATTAAGAATCCTTTTACAGAATACCACTTAGAGGCTGTGAGATTTATGAGAGGGGTGCAATTAAGGTCACTAATGACCGCAGTCTTCAGGATAGCGAACAAAACTTAATCTCTTCTTTATGAAATCACAGATTTCCTATTTTTCAGATGGCATACAGCAGTGCCCTCTGCAGCATGATCCTGTCACTACACCTCCTGTGTTTCAGACAGCGCCCTCTGCAGCACGATCCTGTCACTACTCGTCCTTTGTTTCAGACAGCGCCCTCTGCAGCACGATCCTGTCACTACACCTCCTGTGTTTCAGACAGCGCCCTCTGCAGCATGATCCTGTCACTACTCCTCCTTTGTTTCAGACAGCGCCCTCTGCAGCACGATCCTGTCACTACTCCTCCTTTGTTTCAGACAGCGCCCTCTGCAGCACGATCCTGTCACTACTCGTCCTTTGTTTCAGACAGTGCCCTCTGCAGCATGATCCTGTCACTACTCGTCCTGGCGGTGTTACCTGTGATGACGTCACAGAGTGCCATCAGCGGGGCAGACCTCGGGTCTAACATCAGACGCATTGCGGAGGAAGCACTGGGCATTTCTAAGATCCAGGTCAATATATCTCCATGTCTATCAACAGGAATATCAATAGTGTACTATAGAGAAAACCTAGGAAAGTTCAGTTCTATGCCATAGAGAGAGGCGCTAACTTCACATACCGTTCAAGGATAGCTGAGTGTACAGGCTACGATCCACGTATCAGGTACTATAGAAGAAACCTATGAAAGTTTAGGCTCAGAGCTTGTATCAGATCACCTAGTAATTCACAAGGTGAAGCTGCGTGAATTATGTAGCAATTCAAATAAGATGGAATTGAGCTCTGAGCATAAAGTTGAATGGGTTTCTGAATTTACCTCACCCCTCACATTAAATAATTGACTAATATTTGCAGCATAATCTCTCATCAAGTATTTTTTTCTTAATACTCTATGGGCATTGAGTACAAACCAGGGGTGAGATAAAATAAGTAACATTATTGCAATAAGGAGAATAGAAACTAGGCTTCGTAACAAATTATAATATGATTGCACATCTGACCGTTGTTTGGGCAGGTGGTTGATCAAATAAGTGGATTATTGCATATAGTAATTATTCTATATCATTTCATAACTTCTGTCATCAATATATTATCAAATTATTTGAAATATAAGATACATGTCTTTTTCAAGACTCAACCAGATCAAAATAGTTAACAATCAGCTAATGGTAAACTTTAGTTGAATTAAAAACAGATTCATGATGCTTGTTTAGTTCTCTGAAGTAACTTTGGAGACTGCCACAATCGCTAAATTTGCTTTTCGAGTTGAAAAGTATATGTATACCAAAATTTGATAGAAGGTTTCATCCTACCCCTAATATAAAATCCCATAGGCTTAACATTGAGTTTCTGTATGCCACACTGACTAGCATACAGAGTTTTATATGGCACTAGTTGCATACAGAATTGTTATCACGTAATATTCCAAAATCTAGGAGACGGTAGGATAAAATCAAAACCTGATTTGTTTTAATCTTGGCCACAGCATGCCACTCCTGGAGTTTTGACTCTGGACTTCACGCGGCTTCGCCTCATGAACTTACTATGCCAGTCGTGACATATGGTGTTCAAGATTAAAACTCATCCAGTTTTATGATAGTACAGGAATTGACTAACAAGAATTCCCATATTTCCTCATCATAAGACTAATATAAATGAGCAATTCATAAATAGAGACACTGGTAGTGTCTAATGACTTTTTCGTCAATGTTGATCTTGGTTTTTTATGTTTTATTATCCAGGAAGTCTTTGACAAGTATGCGACCTTCACACTGCAAGTTCCTGATGGACACAAGATTGTGCAAAGTGTGAGTGCTCCTTTAGCTCTGAGATTACATCTTTAACCTGTAGAGGATGGGTCAGTCGAGTGGTGGTGTGATTTCTTTTCACTAGAGGATGCAGGGTATGAGTCCCTGTTGTGTAGTGGTCTGGGAGAGCCCATGCACGTAACTGCCATGGGTCCGCCTGGATTGAGTTTGCACCAGTCGACAGGTCACTCATTGTGTTTTCTCTGTAAGAAGCAAATCTTTGGGGCCTACCGGTAGTTGTTTTTTCTGAACCATTACCCATTTCTCTGAACTTTGTTCTTCTTCAACACTTTCAGCAGTATTGTGATCTGGATAGATAGATTAAAATTAGCAGAATAGATGCTTCAGTAGGATCTGATAAAAACCTAAAAATGGTGACTGTACTTAACTTGAGGGTTCTCTATAAGGTTTATTAAGTATTAACAACTTTCCAGTAGCAGTGTGAGATGAGATAGTAGCCACACCCAGCTAGACTGAAGCTAACTCAACCCCAACAACTACAACACATTTACTGAAGTCACATGCCAAACAGTGGTGTGGGTTGGTGAATTACACATAGATGGAAAACAACTTGCACAAACACACACCTGTCAATGACATCAGACCCAATCTAGTCCACCAGTAGGACGCACCCCTCTCATAAGATCTCACACTCTATAAGTGGTATTCTGTACAGGGTTCTCATTCTGCTAATTTGAGAATCCACTGGCACACAGTATTCCCGCTAGGTGGCATCTTTGAAATTATAGGAATCTTTGGGATGTATTGATGTACGTCTTTAGCACGGGAGGCAGGCCAGTGGATTCTCAAGGCTCAAAGCCTAGTTCGTTAAGAATTCTTCTCCAATAGAGCATAGTGAGAGTACAGAATACGACTTAAAGAGTGTGAGATCTTATGAGAGGGGTGGTATGACACTTTTGTTCACATAAATGATACACACTTCATGCCCTTTTTCTTTGTAACGTAGCTTTAGGCCCAGCACCCACCAACGCAGATACACACCGATAAAACTTCCAATACACACCGATACAAATGGCTGAATTATAGCTTATCAGGAGGTCCATATCGTAGCGTACCGGTGTCTATTGGTGTGTGTCGTAATGTGTTGGGAAGGTGCAAAAACAAGGTGATCATGGTCTCAAAGTAGACAGTGCATTAATACAAGGCTTGATTTATGATATGTATAATCCTTTTTATTTCTGGAAATAATACAAATCTATTATTGAAATTTTACCTGCAGTTACAAAACAATATCATACAATATTTCAGACATTGATAACTCAGTCCTAGTCAAAGTATGAAATGATCGATTTGAAACTTGTCGCCAATACACACCGATCGCTACAACGATCGATTAATTCAGATCAGATTGATCAGACCCCATATAATACAAGTTTTTCCAATTGGGAGGGACCCTTGCGAATTGGTGTGTATAACTGCCCCGATATAAGCGAAAATTTTGCTATGATTTTAATTTTTTGTCGAGAGGTCAAAAATGTAGCTCATCTGTATTGAATGGGAGCTAGTCACCCCCTTATTTATCAACTTTTTAGATATTGGTCACATATATGGATAATCACAAAAATATAAAAACACAATAATCAAAGTTCATTATGGGTCATTTCTCTTGTTTTGGCTCAGATTGCTGAACAGCTGAGTGCTTACATCAAGATTTCCTATAAAAAGGTGCAGAATAACCATGATGCCATTCTGTCCTGCCTCAATGACTCACCCGATGTGAATGAGTCTTTCCCGATGAACGAGTCTGCCAAACAGTGCTGTGATGTAGAAACCCAGCTCTATGAGCCCTATCTAGGAAGGAAGGTAGGTTCACATGATATTTCATGATAATAACATAATTATTTCTAGTGGTAACAAGTATCTATTGGCTAAATGTTCCATTTTAGTATAAGTCCAATCAGGCCACAGTCCCAATTATATACACATGCTTTAAGCTAACAAACTCCTTACACTAACCCGTCTGCAACCATCCCCTGCCCACCTGCCTGTCCATTTCCCATGACATTCTCCCTATACAATGCAACACCAAAAAATAATGCCCCCAACAAAATTCTGCTGTCTCATTTGTGCCTAGAGCAGAAATTCTGTCCTCTGCAATTATCTTAGTATCAAAATTTTACACCATGATGAAGGTATTCCACATTGGACTGACTCTCTTTCTCCTCCTATAGATAAACCGATACTTTCTGTGTGTGAAGCGGCCTACGAAGGAAACGGTCATTGGTCCTGTGTGTGAGGCCTTACAGGAGTCGTATCGACGTAACTACGAGTATACACCACGTGGACCAGATACCACCGCCTGGCAGTTCTATGCCACAGAGAGAGGGGCTCACTTCACATACCCTTCCAGGATATCCGAGTGTACTGGCTATGATCCACGTATCAGGTACTATAGAGGAAACCTATTAAAGTTTAGGGTCAGAGCTCGTACCCACTCACATAGTAATTCACAAACTGAGGTTCTGTGAATTACACAGCAATTCAAACAAGATGAGATTGAGCTCTGACCATAAACTTGAATAGGATTCAGAATTTATCTCAACCTTCACATTGATTAATGGGCTAACCTTTGCGGCATGATCCCCATTGAGTATTTATTTCTAAATACTCAATGGGCATAGGATATGACTTTTCAATGTTAAGTCTATGGGGAAAAATAATAGTATCAGGTACTAGATTAATGCAACAATAAAACTAGCAAAAAGCTTATTTATGCAAGAGAACCCAACAAACAAAATCAATGGGAATTTTTCAGAAGAAACAAATGTCTATACTCCAATATTACTACCATCATTTTTCATTTTATCTTTTTATCATTTGTTGAAAAGTATTAAAAGCTCAAAAGCATCAATATACACAGTGGTCTGGTTCTGTTAGTACATGGAAAGAATCAAGAGAGATTGTTAGGAATAATGGAGGGGACCTCTTTAAAATAGATAAATGGATTAGAAATAATCATTTATTGTATAGTGAACTATATGCAATCAAAGACAATGTGGTGTAGCAATAAAAGAGACGTGGACAAAAAACTGTAAGCATTGGAGAAAAAAAAATAGGTAAATGTCTCTACCCTCAAATACAATGCTGACTCCAGATAGAAGTCGCCATATGGTCAGAGGATTTGAGATATCGGAATATATCTTAGGATATTGTGTGGGGTAGACTCCAAAGAGCATATAACTGCTTCTATCTGAAAGCAGTCCAGATCATATTCATCATACACCTTTCCCCAACATGTGTCATGCTAATATAAGTTCACTATAGTTACACTGCACGAAACCTACCGCTTTACATATGTATCCAAAACGCGTCTAACAGTAGGATTTTGCGTCTAGAAGTTCGACCTGTTATCCGTCTCGTAGACGCCTTTGCTAGTGGCGTATACAAGTCCATGGTGCGGGCTTATATACATCATATATGCGCCTGATTCCTTTGTATATATATACACCACCATCCAATAGTTCCGATCTTTGCAACTTGGGGACACTACTGGTAGCATATTTCATTTTCCATTAACCATATATTATATGAAAAATCATTTTCCATTTACCATGTATTATATGAAAAATACAATCTTATATTACCAATTTATTTTATAAAACATTTTTAAAACCGGATTGAGTATAAATTGATTAATTACACATAATAAACCCTGTATTTATTTATTTTTTACCGTTTTTCTAATAGATTTGACTTAAAAACACCATGCCTATGTGTGGTCAGTCTTTGCATATCATATAAGGACCCTCTTCAAGGTCATGGCTGACTACTGAAATCATTTTAACCCCGTGTGAATGCGGCCTCACACGTGTGAATGCGGCCACACACGTGTGAATGCGGCTGCACATGTGTACCCGGCCCCCTTCCGACACCATAACACCTCGCGGCGGGCATAGGTGGGCCTCGGGGGGTGGGGGAGGGTTTCCCACTGAGTCAACCTGTACAAACGCGGATGGTGGCGGGCGGTGGACGTTGGGCGGCGGGCGGCAGGCATTGGGGGGCTTCTCATTGAGGCTGGCTGGTTGAGTGGGGTGGTGGGGGGGAGTCGGGGAGTGATGGGGGGTGGCAGGAGACGGGGGTCGGCGGGTCTAAAAACAACAACGGGCATGGTAGAGGTAGCAGACTTTTTTAATTTTCGGTACACATACACATATGCCTGGCGTATATATATCGCGCAGAGCATGTTTTATCTTGAATACGCCAGGCGTGAAATACAGCCAATTCGCGCGCATCTACATATGGAAACTGTCTCGTAGACACCCGAAATGCAGACGAGGTGTATACAAATGTAAACAAGGCCCTATACTGCCGATATGTGCGTTATCGAGATGGCGTATATATATGTAAAATGGTGGTTTTCGTGCAGTGTTAGGTACTATTTTTCTGTACACACATTTTTTTCGATGCAACCTAAAGGAAGCCTGAACTGTTTGTTTATAAATTGTATACATTGAACTCAATAAGGCTGATTTGCTAAGATAGCTAGCACCAAACATGGTTAAGATGACAGTACTTTATAACATGATTAACAAAGAAATTATGTTTTGCAGGCCATGGTACAATGCTGCCAGATCGAGAACAGCAAAGGACATTGTCATTGTGGTTGACCTGACAACAAACGGTGATGTCCACCTGCGAATCAAGGCAGCGCATGTTATCATCCAGACTACAAGTTACCGCGATCGAGTGAGTAATGTAGGAAAAACTGCCCTCATCACTATTACTTGTTTACTCTGTACCAAGAAGTAATTTGGCAGTTTCTACCTAGTCTACAAAGTCCTATTTCCCATAAGTGACATCAACTGACATAAAAATGCCACCATCTTGGTTACAGTAGATTTACCACTGGACTTGAATACTGTTATGCATTCTTCTTATGCTTTGGTAATTCTCCCTGTTCACTACTGAATCCCTTTTCGAAGATATTCATACCTATTCATAACAAGAACTGATGAAATATTTGAAAGGTCTAATGAAAAATATCAGAAAGCCATGAATGAATTGCAGTATTCCAAGGTTTATATCAAGCATGGCATATTTCTTGTATTTGGCAATATGTTATACCCCTAACATTATCCTGTGTATGATATCTTGCAGTTGGCAGTGGTAATATTTTGTGGTCGCAGAGGGACTGGTCCTATCGGGGGAGTGAAGGGCACAGCGTGCTTCAGCTCAAACCTTGCCGTAGCAAATGCTCCAAACATTGAATTGCTCCTGAAGTTCCTCAGCAGTCAAGTCTCCAAATGTAACACCAGCAAAACGGCTTATTTCCAGCGTGGTCTCCAGAAAGGATTTAATTACTTTGAGGGTTCTTCTAATAAAGGTAGGTGTAGCAGTCTGATAGTTCTCTTACTTTCCGTATCCCTTCCTGTGGGTTAGACTATCTCTATCCCGGCAGTGAGACTATGCTACCCTATGTGACTATGCTCGACTGACCCAACCCCTACATAGGCATTGGTCACTGTTTAAGAAAAAAGTATTTTGAATCAAACTAGACATCTCTCATCCAGATACAGACTGAACTACCTCACTGACCCACTGGTGTACCCAGCAGACCGTGACCAGTCACCACAGACTAAACTACCTCACTGACCCATTGGTGTACCCAGCAGACCGTGACCAGTCACCACAGACTGAACTACCTCACTGACCCACTGGTGTACCCAGCTAACCATGACCAGTCACCACAAACTGAACTACCTAGTAGACCGTGACCAGTCAACACAGACTGAACTACCCAGCAGACTGTGACCAGTCACCACAGACTGAACTACCCAGTAGACAGTGACCAGTCACCACAGACTGAACTATCTCACTGACCCACCTCACTGACCCATTGGTGTATCCAGCTGACCATGACCGGTCACCACAAACTGAACTACCCAGTAGACTGCGACCAGTCACTACAGACTGAACTACCTCACTGACCCACTGGTGTACCCAGCAGACCGTGACCAGTCACCACAGACTAAACTACCTCTCTGACCCACTGGTGTACCCAGCAGACTGTGACCAGTCACCACAAACTGAACTACCCAGTAGACTGTGACCGGTCACAACAGACTGAACTACCTCTCTGACCCACTGGTGTACCCAGCAGACCGTGTCCAGTCACCACAGGCTGAACTACCCAGTAGACCGTGACCAGTCACCACAGACTGAACTACCCAGTAGACCATGACCAGTCACCACAGACTGAACTATCCAGTAGACCGTGACCAGTCACCACAGACTGAACTACCCAGTAGACCGTGACCAGTCATCACAGACTTAACTACCTCACTGACCCACTGGTGTACCCAGTAGACCGTGACCAGTCACCACAGACTAAACTACCTCTCTGACCCACTGGTGTACCCAGCAGACCGTGACCAGTCACCACAAACTGAACTACCTTATTGACCCACTGACGACTGATGATATATCTCGACCCTCCAAGACAGTTGTAGAAATGGCAGGTTGACTAGGTATCAAGTGGTTTATAGTAGATGTACCACAAACTTTTTAATTGTTTTTTTTATAATTCCACACTCATTCATCAATGATGAACATGTAGGGTCCAGGAATCACTATGTATGTCACCCGTTCAAGTCAGCAGCATTATCGTCATTGATTGTTCTCACAGCGTCCGTTATATTTTGCAGTCAACAAACTTCTGGTGTTTTTAACCGGTAGTAATCCAGACGATGCTCCACCATCATCAAACATTCTGAAGAAAGCCAAAGAGTTGAACAATAAATTCCATAAGAAAGTCATCATCCTCACCTTTGGCTTCGGAGCCCGTAAGTGAGAGAACTTTTTCTTGTCTATTATTTTTCGCTGGGTCATGGATTCACTTGTTGTGGCCCAACATTTTACATTTATGTGAATCATGGAAGTTTAAATATTAACATATTAGTTTCCACTTTACCAAATCAACTACATTTCAACCATTGTGGTACATTCTACCACCGGAGAGGATTCTAACTTCAACTGCTATGATGTTAGTTTTGTGCCACAGTCATTTCGCAATAAGACGTGAAGTATATTATCATCATTATTTTCAAATAACTGGAAGTAGTACATTAACCAAGTGGAAACTACCCCTTAGCAACAAAATAACCTTGAGGGCACAATTCAATAAAGATCTCTCTCTCAGTTTCTGTATATATAGGACAAACAGGAAAATGGAAATAATACCAAAAGCAAAGCACTTTGAAAATATATTATTTTTGTAATATTCATTTTCGTATATAGCTGCAGCAGGACTTTTGGAGATTTGTCTGATATTTTCCTGCATACTTTCCCTGGTCGCATCACCCAGCTTTCCAGTTAGAAAGATAATCATATTTGGCTGCAAAACTGTGATTCATATCTTTTGAAAGAGTAAATCTTAGAGATTTCTAATCAGTTGTTGAAATAAAGAACCCAACCCATCCTAGATTTGGGTCACAATGACAAATACTTACTCTTGAACAATAACCCATATAATTATTCTAATGGTTATCGATTGATACATGTACATCATATTTTGTAATTGTTTTAGGGTATTTTTAAATGGATAAGACAGTAACAGTAACAATCTGAAATGCCAACCAATAGAATAAATGTTCTCAAACTCAAATTAATGATGAATCTCAATATCATATTGCACAGTCATGACAAAGACAGGAGAGCTGCTGAGGAAGCTTGCAGAGAGTACAAACTACACCACAAATGGACAAGAATATGTGAGTCTGAGTTAATATATTTACCACACAACAGATTTCACACACTGATGTTGTACACAGAACTGTGGTGTCTAAAGCAAGCCTCAAACTAGGCTTTCTACTAAAGGCTGTAAAGATGTTTAAATAATACTCTATACACCTTTCCTTATAGTTTTATAGTCATAAAGATTAAGCCGAACTGTTTTCTTTCAATTGAATTTCACTGTAATAGTGTAAAAAAACATTTGCTCACTATATATCCCTCTATGTTAAATTTTAATCTGGTATTTAATGGTATTATAGGACATGAGGAGTAGGGCATTGCAGAAAAACTGCACCCCGCCACTTGGTTTGCTATGCTCTCTTCTATTTACTGCTGTTTGATTATCTGTTTATGTATTTTTTGTAGCAACTGATTTTTCATCACAAAATATGTGTAACTAACTTTTATGATCCTCAGGCACAGTATGAAAGGGCATAACATGGCATGAGAGGGCATGGCATGAGAGGGCAATTCATTTAAATGTCAACTGTGGTAAGGAAGAACATATCATGGGAGACGATTAATGTATGTTGTAAAATCGCTTGAGAGGACATGGCATGACGATAATCCTGCTTCTATTTCTATTAAGTCACAGCTTTACTTGTTCATCATATACACTAACCTCATTGAAAATGTTTGGGCACTCAGTCAACCACTGCCTATCACCACAAAACTGCCAGACACCCAAATCAGTGTATGATCCATTATATACCATTTCTAATTGATTGTATACAGCCCCCCAAAGCCATGGACTACAGCCTCAGAGCCATTGATTGCAGTATTAAAGCCACCGATTACAACTTTAAAGCCATTAATCATAGATTCAAACCATTGATTATGGCCTCCAAGCCATAGATTACAGTCTCAAGGCCATTGATTATGGAAAATAGTCCATTTTTGGTGTAAAGCAATAATAAGGTCCCTAATGTTATACTCCTTACTCTGGCAATTCTTAGGTTCATTTTACTCAAGTTTTGTGAACGGGCATCTCTGTGAAAATCATCATTCGCTCATCAATGCTGATATATTACTACACATCACTTGTGGTTTATGGCTACCTGTCCATGAATTCATGAAGGAATGTGTATTTTTTATTAACAGCGTGGGTTTTACACTCACATCTCCAATGGCACGAAGCTCCGCCTACAGATGAGGTCTTTGTTTAACACATTCCCTGATGCACATCCAGCTGCTGTGCCATACACCATCACAGCACCCTATGTGGACGCCTCAGGTTTAGGTAAGAAACCACCAATGAATGGCTTTAGCCCAATATACATCTGGGTTGAATGATAAGTTCCTAAATTGTATAGGAGTCAGTGAACTTGTCGCAGGCAAATTACGTAACCCCTTGGCCCATGTATCCCGCCCAATCAGGGGCTGATTACCAATCTTATGTTGTCTGCGACTAGATTTATCAATATGTTGATAAACCTTTGGCTAGTGATATAGTAACATCAATGACAACTCCTCAGCACCAAAGAACATCTCAATGGGGTTGGGGTTCACTCATTGTTGGCTGACCTATCTATGAGTCCAGGGCTGATTGTATCAGTCTGGATGCCCATCCTCTAACAGCTCTGGTATAGACATATCAATTTGTATATATTTATTTAGGCAAAGTCGTATGGCTATATGAGCATGCATATATATACATACATATTTCAGTTTTGCCTTTAACGATGACTGCACGCCCAGTCTCTAATATTTCTTCTATTTCTTCTATCTACGTGTCCAGGGCTGATCTTTTTGGTCTGCATGCCTGTCCTCGACCATTTCTGCTGTCTACATACACAGGGCTGATCTTTTTGGTCTGCATGACCGTCCTCTAATATTTATTCTATCTGTGTATCCAGGGCTCATTATGTCGGTCTGCAAGTCTGTCCTCTTACATTTCTTCTACCTATGCACCCAGGGGTAAGTGTGCTAATCTGCATGTCTATCCTCTAATATTTCTTCTATCTACGTATCCGAGGCTGATTGTGTCAATCTGCATGCCGATCCTCTTTAACATTTCTATGTATCTATGTATCCGGGTCTCATCATGTCAAACTGCACATCTTCTAACATTTCTTCTATATATGTATCCAGGGCTGTTTGTATCTGTCTGCATGCCCATACTCTTACATTTCTTCTATCTACTTATCCTACCCCTTATAAAAAACGCCATAGGTTTAACATTGATTCAGTGTATTTGAAGGAGCATTGAATAAAGTGTTATTTATGCACCGAGGTGAGAAAAAAAAGGACCAATCAGGGACAAGATAACAAAAGTAGTACCGGCGGCATTGATAAAGCATTGATAAATGTGGCCACCCTCTGATAAGTGTTTGTTTAACAAGATTGTTTACCAAGATTTTGGTACGCCTCGTTTTTCTAACAACACCCTCCAATAAGTGTCTACCGCTACTAACATGGATAATTACAAAATTGTCTCTGTATATCGGTGAGATGTGGTAGGATAAATATGAAACCAAATGAGAGTTAGCCTTGTCAATGTTTATGCCACGATGGGCAGGTTGTGCATTACTACATGAGGCATAAGCCGAGTGTAGTGAGTAGCAGACCTGACCAGAGTTTCTACTAATTATCAACTAATTATCTAGCATTTATTCTATCTATTTATTCAGGGCTCATCGTATCGGTCTGCATGCCCGTCCTCTACCATGGGGTGCTGCAGGGAGTGACTGGCACAGACATGAAGGTGGAGGAGATCTTCCTGAACGTGACCTACTACCAGCAGGGTCTGGACGCCTACATGTTTATAGTGAACTCCGAGGGCAGAGCCATCATCCACCCGCTGCTGCCCAAGCCCAGTGCCGTGGTCCATGAGCCGGTCAGTGTGAGCATCCAGAACCTGGAGAGGGACCCTGAGGTGCAGGAGGTCATCCAGTCGATGGTCAGGTCAGTCCTCCTCTCCACACTCAACAGCGCCAGTTTGTTTAGTGAGCCATTTCAGGTCCTTACCAGACTTTCTGTTACACAGCAAGGGTGAGGATCAAATGTATGAGATGAATGTAAGTAGAAATCTAACCCTTACAAAAGTAAGAGTAATAGACATGACTTGTCTTTGATATAGCAGTAAATCTACCACTGCTGGGGGTGAAGGAGAAAGGTGGCTGTACACTACACTATATAGACATGGTATGAGAAGGACTGGCCTTTTATATAGCAGTAAATCTACCCCTGCTGGGGGTGAAGGAGAAAAGTGACTGTACACCACACCACATAGACATGGTATGAGAAGGACTGGTCTTTGATATAGCAGTAAGTCTACCACTGCTGGGGGTGAAGGAGAAAGGTGGCTGTACACTTCACTATATAGACATGGTATGAGAAGGACTGGCCTTTTATATAGCAGTAAATTTATCACTGCTGGGGGTGAAGGAGAAAGGTGGCTGTACACCACACCACATAGACATGGTATGAGAAGGATTGGTCTTTGATATAGCAGTAAATCTGCCACTGCTGGGGGTGAAGGAGAAAGGTAGCTGTACACTACACTATATAGACATGGTATGAGAAGGACTGGCCTTTTATATAGCAGTAAATCTACCACTGCTGGGATGAAGGAGACTTGAACCCACAAAGTTCCACAACCTTGGGATTACAAGTCCAGTGCCTAAGCTACTGAGCTAACTCCCACCTGATTTCTTAGACAGCACAAGTTCTCTCTGTAATTGTTTGAAGCTTAGACAATATTAAAACAGTAACATCATGAAGTCTCAGCAGCCAATTGTATGACAACTATCATCTCACAATGCTAAATAATAAATTTATTGTACTATTTGTGCACATTTAACATATTTAAACAAGTGAGTGTATCCTCCTTATGGTTGACTCTATGCGATATATTCGCTCATGTTCAGATATTACTTTATGTTAACTATGTGATAGATACACCAACTGGTATCAGGAATAGGTTAATATCGTGTATGTGGTGAATCCCATCTCAAATGGGTGTATGTATGATACAGCCACTGCAGGAACGACACAGTAAGGCTTGCAAATGACCCCTAGGCTCCGTTGCTCCACTATCTGTGGAATCGCTAGTTATAATCGGATCGCAATTTTATTATTATGATTACTTTAACGATCCAACTAAAAAAGTATTTCTCCCGTAATATCAGATCTTATACCTATATTCATGTGGTATCGCTAATTTTTACAATCCGATAGCGATACAACAATTCAGGGGCACATATTGAATGAGACAGAGGAAGATTCATTAGATTTTTAATTAAATACAGATGGCACCATAGTTAAATCTGATCTGATACCTAGTGTTGTGGATCGCTATTTCCTATAGTTAGAAGAACAAGGGGCAAAGGGTGGTAGCGCCACCATGGATTGTTATTGTGAATACCAGACAAGGCCATTTCTGACCAAAGTAATGCGATTTGCAGACAATCCGCCCTGGTGTGAGGGTCAGCGTCAAAAATATTGCTAAAACCTATATTTTACGCAGCTATGCGCCTATGTGATTACGATACAATCCGCAAAATTTCAGGAGCAACATTTGGGCTTTTGTATCGCTATTCTGCAATCCATAGGTCTGTCGTAAAGGTGGAGCAACGGGGCCTAGGGGTTATAAAGTCCAAACTCTATGTTGCTTCAACTGATATTAATGTTCCCTGTGTAACCCGCCTTCCTATCAAACCGACCTATCTTGGTTTTCATAGGGTAGCATTACACATCGCCTGATTGGATACAATATATAAGCCTTAGGAGTCCAGAGCCAGCAACCAATACACACAAATTATGAATTTATCATACTGTTTGTGTCCATTTAACATTAGAATTTAAACAAGTGTGTGTATCCTCCTTATAGCTGACTCTATGCAATATCTTCGCTCATGAGTACAATCCCTATAACAAGATTTCAAATGAGCGCGGAGGTTTAGAAGTCCAAATTCTATGTTATTGCGACTGATATTCATGTTCCCTGTGTAACCCATCTTTCTTCTGAATGATTTATGAGTTATCTCTTTGTACTTATTTCAGTGGAGGAAGTGGTAACAAGACCTTCTACAGTCATAAACAGAATAAAGGGGAGGCCTACGATGAACACAACGCTTACAGACAGGTGGCCTCACATTACTACTGGACGAAGGTAACTGTATACAAGATATTTCAGCAAATTGATAAAGAAAAAAGGGTTATATCAGATAAGGCAAACTTATGAATAAAATAAGAGTTATGTGTTATAAAATCCATGCCAATATCGTTACATAAAATAGATCATAGGGAGCCATGTGAATCGTTCGTCCAAATGGTTGTATCTTTGACATCGATCATACTGGATGACAGGTCTACTATATGAAAGCTATCCAAAGCTATGCAGTTTATGAAACAACCCCCCCTTTCCGCCCATGCTGGATGTATATGCCTGTTAATTATCAAAATCCGCTCATCTCATTGGTTCCTTCCCCCTCCCTCGAGTGACTGACTGCATGAATATAGAGTATGTCTTCACCAAACTAAAGACAGTTTTCCGCTGGTAGAATCTCATCAACATCCAACTTGCTCTTAATCTCATAAGCTCCCTGTCACAATGACCCCATACACCCTAGTATGCCATACCAAAGAATATAACAATAGGGACTATTTCTTTGCTTTATAGCACAAAGGAACTACTTTTCCCATATACCATAGATTTGAATCTGTATACCACAGTTATGGCATCTGACAGGTTTTATATAATGGGTTGTGGTTTACTGAGTCTCCATACATTTTCAATGGGGTCTTTGTATACAATGGATAATAAAAACAATGGCATCTTCTGACTTCAGGTCAACGACAGTGACTTTTCCATCTGCCTGGTGTACACAGACAGAGACGGCAAGATAAAGATGACATTAAACAAGAAGGAGAAAGCATCAAACTATCTTCACCCTTTGAAAATCCATGAGAAGAATCTCTGTCAGAACCAAGGAATAACAGCCACAAAAGGTACAATGCAGCATTTTAGTTGAGGAATTTTGTTACACATTTGCCACTTCTTTTGCTACATCTTATCCTGATTTCATTTATTTACTCCTGGTTGAGCCAGACTTGTAATCTATGCAAATGGCAAGAAAATGCGACCAATGCATAATGCTCAAAATCGCCAGTGAGTATGAAAATAGTAAAGTAAAAATGCTGAGTGCTGGGACGGACATCCTGGTCACGGCACCAATGTAGTGGTCGCGGCCAGTCTAGCAGGTTGGATGACCCAAATCCGGAATACTAGTTCCAGGCAGGATCCCACCCTACGCGCTCTACATAGTTTGGTTCGGTTTTCAGTGAGTTTACACAGACCTAGTCACACACAACACAACACTCGTCTCTTAATAAACAGGAATGTTTATTAACAACTACTTCCCGGAAAGATCTAGATCTTTCCCACAAGTACAGTACCCCAGCACAATGTGCCAGGTAACGCTGGAGAGGCTAATCTGAAAGACTCGCCTAGTGTAGTCAATGTGTCACTGTTCTCTTCTCATAGAACAATCTACAGTAAGGTGTGGTTATTGTATCGTTGTTCTATCCTCTCAGAATAATCTACAGTGAGGTGTAGTCAATGTATCGTTGCTCACTTCTCACAGAACAATGCGCAGTGAGTCGTAGTTAATGTATTGTTGTTCTCTTCATATAGATCACTCTACAGTGAGGTTTAACGGAACAGCGTACAAGCTTCTCCCTTCCAAGCCGGATGACTTGAGAGCTCTAACAGTGAATGCCTTCCTCACAGAAAATGCCATAGACCAAGGGCTGGAGTTTAAGGTTTTGTATAAATTATTGATATCCCTAGTGAAATGGCTGTTAAAATGATATAGACATAATTTCTTTGAGTTGTTGGAATAACTGTTGAACCTTAAAAATACAGCTGCCAATTACATGTTAGAATAATATATCATGGCATGATTTTATTTGAATCAATGTTGGGAACTCATTTGAGGAAATCGGAGTGCCAATTTCCATAAATCGGGCCCCGATTTCTTCGAAAAGTTTTATTATATGGATCTTGAAATACTGTTTACTTGACATGAAAATCCATTTTTGTTTCATGTTTATACATTGCTGAAGATATCTAGATGTATGTTCTTTTACAATCAACGCTTCTGATTAATAAAAAAAACTATTGCAAAGGTTGAATAGTAAAAGTACAGTTATGATCTTTGCATATTTACTCATGACTCACCCAAAGGAGATCTCAGCTATATGCATCAATAAACTGCAAAAAAGGAAACGCATAAAATCAATATACCTAATTACTTTTGTTTATTCAAATTAGAACACAGCGCAGTCTGAAGTTATCATCACTGGAAAGGCAGACGACATCTGGAAGCGTCCACCACAGGACTGGTACTCGGCGTACGTTATGTGGCGCATTCTGGCCATGCCAGGTACCATCCGGGTCTACCCTGGTGCCTTCTACCGCAGCTTCAACCCAAGTCTGCAGCGCTGGTACCAACTTTTACTGGTTCCCCATATTCATTTTTATCAATACTTTTGTTTCTATTATTTAAATGTAACTACTTAAAGTTTAACTACAATAGAACCACATGTAAGCGGACAAGATTGGTTCTGGGCCAAAGTGTATGCTTACATGGGGTGTCCCCTTGCATGGGGTTAGAATAAACATTTATTAGAGAACCATTCTGAGCAAAAGTGTCTGTTATCCCATGGTGGCCGCTTACATGGGGCGTCTGTTAGGCAGGATTATAGTGTATATCTCAAAGGATATATGGAAACTCCCTATAAAAATCAAGTCCCCCAATTTCTGTAAATTGGCCCCAATTTCATCAAAAATATTCCAGCAAACTTTAATCCAGTATGGACCTACAAGATGCAGTAGAAACAATGCATACACTGTCCCCTCATTTATTCTTTGGCCACCACTGAAAGACTTTCAGGGTAACTCAAAAAGTCAGTGCTATAATTGTTGGCCAATGGAAATAGGGGCCTGTTTTTTAGTTATGACTATTTCCTATAGTGACCCGTTAGTGACTGTTTGGAGACCTTTGGGTTCCAGAGATAAGTTGTCTTAACATGTGCGACCATTTAAAGGGGTAAACTGTCATGGTCACTGTTTTGGGTTCCAGAGTTGTGACCATTTAGCCCAAAGGGTGGCATATTTAATTTTATACACTTCCACTGTATCAAATGAAACAATATTTACTGCGATGAATTATCTATATCTGTTTTATCCAATTCCCAAATTTCACAATTTTATGTTGAGTAATATACATGTGAGACATGCTTTTGTTTTTGAATGGGCCTTGGACCAACAGTGATCATAACAGCTGAACAGTGACTGGGTCTGAGGAACACTTTTTGGTCATGATCACATGTTTGGTCGCCCAACTGGTCACTCTTTTGTGATCACTACAAATAAAGTTGTCGCTGTTTGAAAAACAGGCCCCAGGATTATAGTCAAATAATAGTTGTTCAGTCAAGCAATCCTTGATTTGACGCTTAGGGATAGTCAGGATTCCAGTCTAGTAAAATTGTAAACACAGGGAGAACTCTAATTTTTTTGAAATTTCCTATATGATTCAAGGAAATATCAAATATGAAATATATCTTTCAATTGATTGGGTTTGGTCCCACTAACAAAGAATCGTGTTTACACATTTGGAATTAGAAAATGTTACACAGAACCTATTTAAACGGATTAATGTCAATGTTTTAAAATCACCAGGTGACACCACTCTCAATTGTAGGATATGCCTTTAAGGAGCTGGCCTCATTGATATCCTTTACTGTGCTCTATTTTCTGAAGGTACCAAAATGCTGTTGATAACCGGGGACAGATTGTCTTTACACGAGTAAGGAAAGCCAAACAGGAGACAGTGATGATGTCTACAGCCATCCTCATGGGCAAGTAAGGAACCCGTTCTGTATTTACTCTCAATTTTCATCTCAATTTGTACTTTGTACAACAGAATGTTTTATATAAGCACTGCATTTCATCAAACATGTGTGTTCAATGATTATCAACATTCATAAACACCCAAGAAAGCCTTGAGTTAGTAATCAAAATTGAATACTTTAAAAACAAAGGGCATCAATAAGACAAAAGAATATATAGAAATTGAAAAAAAAGTTTCTTTTCTTATAGTAAAACCCATGAATGAATTAAAGATTTTTTTATATTTCTTTATTGTCAGCTCTCGTCATTGTGAGTTTTTCAGCTACAACATTGTTTGGCAAGAATAAGTAAATAAAAACATACGTAATTAGCACATTTGCTATATAAAGCTGACAACCATCAATCTGCCTATTCTAACTATTGTGAAGGCAAACCAGAGCTATACAAATCACCAGGTAGCACCACTGTATTGTAGGATATACCGTTTCCTGTTTGCAGCGCTAAAGGAGAACACTCAGACTTTGATCTGCCAGTCGCTGTGGTTGCAGGAGAATTCTCTACTAAATTCTTTTACCTCATCCTTGAAAATACCTTTGACCTGTGCCGACAAGAAGATGCAGTGTAAGTCTCTGATGGTATTCACTCTCAACCATCTACTCTACACGTCTCAACATCAGACTGAGGGACAAACCCAGCGTAAGCAGTCACCCTCAGTTCCCAGCCAAAGTGTCCGCTTACCCGGGGTGTCCACTTACGCGAGGTTTTCAAGTTTCCTTTGGGCCAATATTGACGTGTTATATACCGATATGTAAGGGACACAGAGGAGATAGTAAATCTGAAATCGATTTTCCAATATCTTAATTGGATCCGATGTTATTAAACATTGAATTATGAATGTAGTTCTTATAAATATAGTTATACACACTCATTAAAAACACAGAATAATCTATTTTTGGTAGCGTGTCCGTCGAAAGTGTCTGCTTACATGGGATTTTAGGCCTTTTCGTACCAAAATAACTGTCCACTTACGCGGGGTTTCTGCTTATGCGAAGTGCCTGCTTATGTAGGGTTAAATCAAACATCTAATAGAGGCAATATCGACGAGATCCATGGAGGTTGACACACAGACAAACCGAAGGTAACCATGGCAGAGCAGTGTATGCGCATCGCATTCTCCAAGCAGAGTTGGGTCCTGCTAGCAGCCTATGAGCCAAACAAAGATCTGTCAGGAGAGTGTAGATGACCTGTCCATGTGACCTCTGATTTATTCTTAGGCCTGTCGTCTACCTACTACAATATGGCTCCGATATGGTCTACGATGCACATCCCGATAAAAAATTAAAATCGTGTCAGAAGGTCACCTAACATCGAGGCAGTTGGCCACGTTTCTGCGATTAGGCACCGAAAAAAACCTTACAATGCATGGTGATTGGCATGTCTAGACATGTGTCTAAGATTTTGCACCTGCCCGATATGTCTCTAATATTTGTATCGGTGTCATATCGGGAGGTCTAAATTTCTATCGTAGTAGGTGGACGCCAGGCCATATACTGTATACTGTACACACAGGCTGTGTGACAGTGATCGTGAAATTGGTCTCAACTTACGGTCAGGTGGACATTTTCAAACGATCTGAGGTATATAAAGATAGAAAAACATAGTGATGATGGCAATACACTCATGATTGTTTCAGTGGTTCCGATGAATTTATTCAGAACCTCTTCTAAGAAGTCGTTCTGAATGAATTCATCAAAGAGACCTCAGTAAGTATGTGAGTCTTGGTATCATTTCTATATTTTTTTTACATATTATTGAATCTTCTTTGGGGGTACTGTATACATTATGTGCTGTTAAACCTGTGATCATTTCGTTTTTAGGTGTTTTCTCGTGGACGATGAAGGGTATGTTCTCGTACACAAGGACTATACGAGCCCTGACACAGGCATCTGTCACCTCATCACAATGGTAATCTGTAAACTCTCACTAACGACAATCTATATGATATTCTACAATGGCAATAGATGCATATACATTGGCCCTATATCATTTAGATAAATCATGTTGCTGTAGAGTCGGATTTTCATAATGGGGTTCATGTCCCTCACAGGGTATTTGTCTGAGACTAATCCTGCTGAGATTCTGTACTGAACACAAACATTTCCATTTTTCTGAGACTTGTTTTTTCTCCTGTGATTTTTGTCGACATTTACCCCTAAAAATAACAGAATCCCATGAGAATTCAAACCCTGTGAGGTACATGAATCTCACTGTGTGATATCCACTTAATGAAGTTTCAAAGTGGCTATACATGTAGCTGAGTTTGTCAAACTGAAAGCGATACTTGAATATTTTATAAATGTAATGCAAACATTAATGGTGCTAATTTCCTTATTTTTGCTGAATATTTCAGGAGCCTGACATTGCTGATGTTCTCAGAGAAGAAAATCATTTGAAACCAAAAAAATGTCTAGATTTAGAACATTACAGAGAAATACATAGTTGGAAGGTGAGTAAAATATTCTCTTTATCTTAGTACCACAAGGCCTTTCCTAATCTTTTCATTTTCATCTGGGTCATGATAAAGGAACTTATTCTTATTATTCCACAATTTCATATTACTTTTTTTTATCTTTCAAACGATAGTTTAGGTCTCTCCTATACATAATCAAATACATGATTCTTTTTGGAAGTGCCTATGATTATTTCACGTTTTGATTGTTAAAAGTTAATCATTAAATAAAATTAGATTGAATTTCATCACTTTGGCAGTTCACAGTGTAATACTGGTTCTATGGCTACTGGAACTTTCAATGCTAGATGGGTCACTGTTGCAGCACATAATGACATAACCTGAGACTTTTGTAAGGAGAGATGAAACCTCCAAAGCCAAGATGCATGAGTGTCTGTGGCTGCCACCTGGTAGCTAGTATCCTTACTATCTGACTGTATTGGAATTTAAGAAAATAGGTAAAGAATTATTAATGGAACCAATCCCTGTATCAGAGGTTCTCATGATGTTAAATGTATATATCTTATTTGAAAATGGTTTTCTATATATTTCTATAAATTAGAATGGTATAATGGATTAATCAAGCCCTGTGTGTCACTTATATATATATACATTTAGGCCTACTTTATGAAAACCAGCTTTATTTGGGAAAATCAAAATAGTGTAACAACCCAATATGATATATTTATGTAAAGTAAGGACCAAATCAAGACATCAGCAAAAAAAATAACAATAAAACTAGATACGGATATTGGCCTACACAGTAAAAATCTGCCATGGTAGGCACAATGTGGGAGAGCTCACTATTTTGACAGATACTGCCGACTTAGTCGCTACTGCCTATTAACAGGCCATCTGGTGGAAATTTGATACACTACAGGCTCCAGTCTAACTTAGCTAGTTGCCCATCTCTGGATCACAGTCTAGTCAGAAACTAGCATCCAAAGGAACTTGCGCCATTTTTAAAATGACTGAAGGTGCCAAGGGTATCTCAGGGTAAGGATATGAGAAAACTCCAGCACTAGCTATTGTTCGGGGCATGGTTAGAAATAAATAATCAGAGAAAGGTAAATCCGAGTAGAGACTTACAAAAAACTTAGCAGGTCACAGTTTTCTGTAGGTATGAATCTGGATCTGGTGGCATTGCAGTCTCCACTGAAAAATTCTGGTTGTGTCTGTCTCTATATGGGTGGGGGGGGGGGGGGGGGGCGGGACTCCAAGTTGATTCTGTCAAAATCACGCCTTTTCATATATAATTGTTAAACACTTATCGTCAGTTCCAGAGTGTCACTGGAGTATTGTAAAAATAAAACTTAATGGGTGTTGAGGTAACAAATGTCAGCCAATCTATGACTGATAGGGTTGAGATAAAATCTGGACTGCACTTGATACATTATATATCAAAAACTTTTGCGTCTCGGGCACTCATCACGGTCCTGGCAGGGTGTGGAAGAGTGCATTCATTCGGCAACAAAATTGAAATGGTACTAAAGAAGAACAACATACAATTCAACGGCGAAGACTACCTCCAAATAGGAGGCCCCATCATATGCCAACCTCTTCATGGAAAACCTGGAGGAAAGGATGTTAGCTAATTAATTACTAAAAGGTTTGGTGGAGGTATATCGACGACATTTTCTTCATCTGGGAGCATGGAAAAGAGGAACCTGACAAATGGCATATGTGGCTGAACACTTATCACAAAATGATAAAGTTCACCACCAAAACATGACAAGAAACTGTGGCATTTCTAGACACTAGGATCATAAAGATGGGGGATGGACACTTAAAAGGTGATCTATATGTGAAACCAACAGACCGGAACACATATCCGCGATACGACTCGCCCCACCCGCCTGCTCAAAAGAGAAGCATTATTGCGAGTCAGGAGAATATGCACGAGCAAAACGGACTACGAGAAACATGCACAACAAAAACTCATGGAATTCAGACAACAGGCTATCCCGAGAAAGTGCTGAGGGATTACAAAACCAAAGCCGACGAGATCGAAAGAAACGGTCTCCTCAACAAGGCCAAGGAAAAGCACCATGAGGAATTAGGACAGGAAAAAACCTTCCTAATAAGCACCTACCACTCAAAAGTAAACA
Organism: Alentia gelatinosa; assembly: GCA_950022655.1. NCBI lineage: Eukaryota > Metazoa > Annelida > Polychaeta > Phyllodocida > Polynoidae > Alentia > Alentia gelatinosa. The sequence continues at coordinate 1,976,003 of OX465591.1, read as the reverse complement.
TCTTGCCCAAGATAGTTGGCTCAGATTGGGGCATACTGGGCAAATCCAAAACAATGAAACCAATCTACGAGAGCAAACTTGAAAAGGGATACCGGAGACCAAAAAACCTCAAGGATCATTTTGTCCGAGCAAGAACATGCTACAATGTACATTAAAAAAACAACACCAAAAGATCGCAATGAGTGCAAAAAACAATCATGCAGATACTGCAAGCAACTCAACACGCCCTTTGTCTCAAGCTGCACCAATTAGGGACAGATCATAACAACATGTGACTGACCAGGACCAGTGGATGCCTTGCTTTGAAGGTGACCAGAATGAATTAACTCACATGCCGCCGGCCGGCCGAGAGAACACCGTCACATACCAGCAGTCACTCAAGCAGATCGCTCGTCAACAACCCTTCTGCACTTGATACATTGCAACTGAAAATATGCAATTGTTTTAGTTTCCTACATGATATCGGTTGGATTTGCTTCCTGAGATTACTCTAATTCTAATACTCATGGCATTTTTTTCAGCAGATATGGATCTTGATGTACTTTCTTATTAGTACTCTAAAACTTTTATGTTGTTTGGTTCTAAGTTTATATCTGTGGAAACTGTAACAAAGTACATAGAAGGTCCAGGTTCTTCCTGTCTGGTTACATTATACTCTACTACTGTGAGAGGCAGGCAGCTATCAGTGCCCTGCCTGTTCCTACCCTGTGGCTGGCTGGTGTAAGACTCACTGCTGGAGACGGGATGCGGCTCTCTTTATCAGAGGCACATTCCACAATCTCCAGTCATAGTCACACTCTCCAAACATTGCCCCAGTGTACTAAATATGCACTGTGTTACAAAACCTGACTAATAATTAAATGTTTATCTCTTCATGAGCAGCTCTCGTTGAATGAATGGATCGTCAAGAGCAACTCACCTCCTTTTGAACTACGCAGAGTACCGGGAACAAACACCTTCGTCGGCATCACTTGGAGAAGTAGAGAGCAGAGAGTTTCATCTTGCAGCACTGCTGTATGTGGTCAATGTATATAGTCTCAAAAATATCATATAACTTTACTACTGTTAAAGGATGTGCTCCAATAGGGAGAATTGTCAGCTGAGAGATTGCTCCTGATCATATCTGTAGACTGGTCTCGTTCCCCTAATCTAATTTTGTTAACCCTCCACCTCCTTTACCCGTGCCACTCAACTCCTCATCACACCTCCACTTGAGTTGGGACACATTTTGATTCTGGACCTAGGAGAAAGGTTACATATTGTAATGTATTCAATTATGATTAATGTAATTAATCAATAGATGTTCATATGGAAAGACTTGAGAAACTCTAGAATACTGATTGGAATATTAGATGCCCTAGAGTTGCTTGAGTCTTCAATATAAACATTCATTGATTAACTATACTGATTATGTTTAAATAACTAATATTGTGACCATTGGTCTGGTGGAGCTTAAAAGTGATAATAATGTTAGATATATTTTCCATAAAAACTGGAGTATTTCAGTAAGATCTGAATGATGACACAGTACAAAATGATGAATCTGGTAATCTCATTTATCTGACACAATACCTCAGTTTGTCAACAGTAAAATTTGATTTGATACTATTCTATCCAATTTCATATGATATACCGATACCCTTTGTTTAATTTGACAGTTTTTTTTTTCAGACTTTAAGCAGATGTAGAGTCACTCCATCTGTCGGTCATTCTTTTCTTCCATGCTATGACACCCTTGATTATAATTACTGCAAAAACAGTCTGGATAGCTTGGACCAAAAAAGGTAACATTTTCACTTGCAATTTATTACCCTTTTTTAATTGGTATTGTAGCGGACCACTGTTCGTTGAGAGATCTACAACCAAGCTTAGCCTAGGACAGAAAACCAGACTCCGGACTATTTAGATGCAAAGTGGAAAAAATTATTCCCTGGCCTTCAGATCTGTGCTCGCTTCCTCTTGGAGGTGTGGAGCTGTTCACTGGAGGTGGAAAATAATCGAAACTGCTGGTATGATAAAGTCAGTAGAATTACACACTTTATAGGACAAAACTTCCACCTGCTATATAAAAGTGACAGAAAATCACTGTCATGCCATCTAGTGGAAAACTACAGAACCACCAGAATGGCTACCAGGTGACTGGATTCAGTGCTAACACACCAAGAACCAGCTACCTCAAGCCTAAGACAGAAGAGAGGCACCTTCTGATTGGATCAGAAGCTTTCCCGCCTCTCTTTGTCTCGGTCTTGACCAATAAGAATGCAGGATTGGACCCATGTGACTCCACACAACCAATAAGGAAAGGGTTGACGACAGACATTAACATTTTTTCCTCAGTCTGAACCTGACAGGGAAGAAGGTCTAGTCACATACCAGCAGTCGCTGAAGCGATCACGTCGACATTTATTTAGATACAAAGGTTTTATTGTATCTAAACCTTTACAGTTCCTTGGTGCTGTGGGGCACCTAGTAGCACGTTGGAAGAGATTTGGGTCTCTTCACCATTGAAAGGCTTTCAAAGAAACCTAACCAACTTTGAGGCACCGCGAGAAGACCTGTCGACCCGCTGTGGACTCATCCTATATATACTGACTGAGTTACGTAATGCGGGTGACCCCATAGTATTTGCATACATGGGTCTGCCAGCCTTACCATACAGCGGGGATCGGCACTCGCGCCATCTAGCGTAAAGTGAAACAACGCTGCTCAACTGTATTTAAAGAAATTTTCAGAAACTAGGCTTTTAGTTGGTTTTAGACCAGGCACCCACCAGCGCAGATGCACACAGATACATGACCAAATTGTAGCCTATTCGGAGGCATATCGTAGCGAGGTGCATGAAAAAGGTACCATGCTCCCAATACCACACCTCATAAGTTCTCACATTCTCTAAGTCGTAATCTGTACAAGGTTCTCACTGTGCTCTATGGGAGAGTAATTATTTTCAAACTAGGCTTAAAGCCTTGAGAATCGACTTGCACACAAAATTCCAGCTAGGTGGCATCATTGAGATTATAGGAATCTTTGTTTACATTGATATACGTCTTTAGCACGGGAGGCAGGCCAGTGGATTCTCGAGGCCTAGTTCGATAAGAATCATTCTCCATAGAGCATAGTGAGAGTACAGAATACGACTTAGAGAGTGTGAGGTATTATGAGAGGGGTGCCAATACAACTGGATTCAGCTCATAACACAACCATATTTCTTTCATAATTCCTGATACTGATATCTTTAATTGATATTTTTCTTGTAGATACAAAACAATATCATATAATATTTCATAATAATATCCAATTTAAAACTCAGTTCCAAGTTAAAGTAAGAAATGATCGAATTGAGACCTTCCTCTATTAACAAATTTCACCATATTTTCAGCATATTTGCAGAGCGGCATTATCATTATATATTCTAGGCATTCTGAAAAATATATCATTTTCAATTGGTTATTTCATATGATTTCCCCATCAATTGTGTCCCCAATACATATTGATACACCATAGCTGTAGCGTCAACCCTTTGACAACAATTAATACATACTATATTGTCATAGATCCTCTACGATACTGGGACCTGTTTCAATGTTAGTGGTAGTAAAGGCGAGAGGAAGGCCTCAACAGTGGCAGTAATAGTGGCACCAACTATCAGAGATTCACGTTTCAAAAGTGGTCTCACTGTTGAGGCACCCCTTCCATTCGCTATGCCAGCATAGTGAACGGAATATTTAATAAATCGATATTTAATGAATAAATCAATAATTCTAAATTATCCCTTGTGTTCTTCCCCACATTTCAGTTTCTATTTGACGTTTCTTTGTGCATTTTGGCTGGGTTACAGAGCCCATACTGTAGGTCTCGCTTGTGAGACATGTAAGTGATAGCCTAGAGTCGAGTAGTACAGTAGGAAACTGACTAAGTAGTGCAGTTACTGCAGTTCTTGGTTCAGATAGTAAAGTGGTTTTCACAAAGTAATTGACCACTAGAGAAACATGAAAATTGACATGTGGGTTAAAGATACATATGAAATTGTTCAGAACATTCTTTACTTGGATATGTTGCAATATGTTTTAAGACAGCTACCAGCTTCAAAATTAATTTGCTGCATCATCAAACTAAGGAAACTGGCTTATTGGCACCTTGTTCCACTTTATTATATATTCCAAGGTTATTCTACAATGACCCATTTGGGATTGTGAATGTAGCTAAGTAAGCAATATACAAACTCAAATTGAGGTTGTTTTTTTTTTCATTTTCAGAGAGGCACTCTGCACAATTGTGGAGGACATCTTTGACCCAATGAAGATGCCGGAAGGCAGTCGCGTTGCTGCAGAGGTTTGCTTCCAACATCAGTGTGACCGTTTCACTAGAGAAGGGTATGTTCTTTATCATTCTTATGCTCATTAGACATAAATCGTTTTAACTGCTATAGCAATATGTTAATTTGATGAGCCAAATTCATATCATTTAGCACCAAGGCCAATCTTCTTCTCCTGTAGATGTAGCTGTAGGATTAAGATTTAGCCGATTCAGTATTAAGGTTACCATGTAGATAAGAGAAATATTTTACTGAAACATGTGTTTAATCTGTAAAGACAAGTGGATCTATAATCTCTGGCAGCAGTTAGTTACAAAATGCTTCCTAAATCATCCATATACAGCATTTAAGAAAGATTATATTCCACTTGCTTTGCCACCTCCAACCTTCTTAGAGAAGAACTACATATGAGATTTGTACTCCTTTTCAGTAATTGCCAACCTGAGACAATATGTTCCTGGTGCTCTGTTGAGGGTGCTCCCGCAGGATGTCACAATGCTTCATCCTGTAGACAAATGATGAGTGACAACATTCACAATTTTGTGGAGTCAAAAGTATTCCTTTACATCATAATTGGAGTTATTTCAATGCTGTTCATTGTGGCATTACTTTATGCATGCTTCATCAGCTGTAGGAAACCTCCGAGAGTAGGTGATAACATCAGTGATGTATATGAAGCTGTAGAACTGTCGAGACAAGAACAGACTGGTGTGAAAGCAGTTTATAAGAAGCAGTTTCAACCTGCAGGCGGACAGAACCAAAGGTCAACAAACCATAGGAGACCTTCTGACCAACAGCAAGAAATGCCAGCGAATTATAGAAAGGCCTCCAATCAGACAGTCGAATCAGTATTCCTTGAGAGAAGAGCATCAGATGAGAGGGTATTGGCGACTCCACATGGTCGAGAACCACCTGAAGAGAAGCAGCCTTCTCCACCTCATGGACGCAGACCTTCTGATAATGAGCCATTATCGGTATCTTATAACACAGGGGCAATGCAACAAATCCCTCAAATAGTATCTCATCAAAGAAGAACATCAAATCAGGAACATCCTTTAGCAGCACATGACAGGCAGCCATCCAATCAGGAGCAGCCGTCAACAGCACATGACAGGCAGCCATCCAATCAGGAGCAGCCGTCAACAGCACATGACAGGCAGCCATCCAATCAGAAGCCAGCACCACCACCACCTAAGAGGCAACTATCCAATCAGGACCACCCATCACCACCACCTGCCAGACAACTATCCAATCAGGAGCCAACACCACCACCACATGACAGACAACTATCCAATCAGGAGCAGCCACCACCACATGACAGGCAGCCATCCAATCAGGAGCCACCACCACCACCACCTGAGAGGCGATCATCCAATCAGGAGCAGCCATCACAACTTTTTCCAAACCGGCCATCCAATCAGGAACATATTTACAAGAACCAGGAAGCTGCACCACATTTCAGTGATGCCAATGATTCTGAATTAAGATGCCCAGATTTTAGTGAGGCTAATGGTGTAAGGAATTCGCCACAAGGTTCCTGGCTTCAAAATTCAGATGTGCGTTCCATGGAGTCTGGTTATATTTCTTCACATGTTCACACTTCTCCTGATAGTACTGAATTAAAACATACATGAAGCTGTCTTGCACTGACTTAACCTACAAAACAACAACCTTGTTCACAAGTCTGGTCTGATTGGTGTAACATTTTCATTCCAATTGAAACCGTATGTTGCTCGATGTTTAGAAAAGATTTAGCAACCCGATGGGCTAAGGATCACTCTAGCTAGGCGTCAATTTCCTATAAAAGTCTGGTCTGGGTTTTTTTTCTTTTTTTCTTTTTCAGAGTTTCAATTTGAGATATGATCAAATGGTTCTTGTGGTGCTATGAGTAAATGTATCGGAGGGAATGGGTTCCCCTTTTTGGAATCGTCAGACTATGTTCACAACTTGAAACAGTCTCACCCCTACACCCCTGCACAGGGTACACAGGGTACACAGGGTACACAATTGCCAACTCAGGGTATTTCCCCAAGTCAATAGGTGTTATTTGGGACAACTGAGACTTACAGATCGGGAGAGAATGTGTTAAATACATTTGTCTCAGCAAAATGACCCTCTAAATTTTAAAACTGTTTTAAGTCAAAATCTCATGAGATTCTGTTCCTTTTTAGGGGTATTTGTCACCGACAATTGCAAGGGAAAAAAGGTGTCCCAGCAAAATGGAACCCTGTCATTCACCCGAAGAGATTGTGTTCCAATACCGTACGAGACTAAATCTTATTAAATTATACCTGGCCTAGGACCGTCTTAGAATAATTTTCTATCATACTTCCTTCATTATTAAGAGGCTCTCCGTTTGTTTTATTCCCTTCATAACCTTCCTTTAGCTAACTTGCTATCGAGGTACCCCATTGGTGGGTTTCCTGTCTTAGCTCCTTCCTGATTGGTAAATGTACTCACAGTGATGCAGTGGAGCTATGCTGTGCCATCTGTATAGGAATTATTTTTATAATGTTATATGTTTGATATTCATATTATCCTATTATTATTTGGATGTGATTTTGGTTCAATACTGCAGATATGAAGTGCAAAATGCCTTCAAAACGCTTACACTGCAGCTATCTCTGCACAAACCCACCATTTTACATATATATGCGGCCGGCGTATATAGGTATGTTTTTGCATACACAAGGTCATCCTATTCCCTGTGTGTATACGTCTCATCTGTAGGCGCCTGATTCATATATACGCCTGTTTCATATAAACGCCTGATTCTGTTGTATTCACACCACTATACATTAGTTCCGATCTCTGCCACGTGGGAACAGGGCTTTACTGAGAGTGGAGGGAGAGACATTACCAACACAGAGGGAAGTGGTGGGGGTTAGCCTTTTTTATATTCTATCGGTACACATATATATATACGGCTGGCGTATACATGTTGCGCAGAGAATATTTCCTCTTGTATACACCTGGTGCGAAATACAGCCAAGACGCGTCCGTATTTAAAAGGAAACAGTCTAGTATATGCCTTATACGCTGGCGTGAATATGGGCATATAAATATATATGAAAAAAAGTTGATTTACATGCACCTCCGCAATGGCGTATATAGGAATAGAATGGTGGTTTTCGCGCAGTGTATGTTGTGTGGACCGTCTTCAAAGGCTCCACATGGTTATGGTGTTATGTTATGGTGTTAAACCTATCTTGAAATGTTTCACCCTAAAGCTATGCTGTGCAGCCTGTCTACAAAGGGTTGACACTACAGCTATAGTATATGGAATATGGAATGTCTTCAAATGTTTTACATTACTGCAAAGGTGTCCAGCCTGTCTTGACAGTTTTGACATTACTATGGTGTGTAGACTGTCTTTAAAGGTTCTATATTACAGCTCTGGGACCTGCTGCACTAGTTTTGTGACATGTCTAGATAGCATCTGTTACACCATACAGACATATTGGGGTTGACTAGTTTTGTGAAAACACAAGTAGCTGCCCTTAGGACAAGGCAGACCCCAAACACGGTGAGTCTGGTTTCATAAGAATTAGAGAAACGGGGGTGGGGAGTTAGCTCAGTCGTTAGGGCACTAGAATTGTAATCCCAAGGTTGTAGGACTTTGTGGGCTCCAGTCCCACTGCTGCCACTCTTCTCCTTCAGTCCCAGCAGTGGTAGATTTACTGTTATATCAAAGGCCAATCATTCTCGTACCATGTCTATGTGGTGTGGGAACTAAAAGAACTCTCACCTTGGTAAATGTGTAGGGGTGGGATTTCTACCTGAATTCATTACATAGATTCAATCACCACCCATGGGGTGTAAAATAACCTTGAGAAAGTCTGGTGAGAACCTCCAATGGTTAACTGGACGTTAAATCAAACCAACCAAAAAACCATAAGAATTAGACATTATAATTTGTTTTGTCCGTTCTTGCTTGCACTGTTGGTGCCGCTTTTTATATCTGTCTAACACTTTTGTTACAAAACTAGTGAAACAGGTCCATGATGTGTAGACTGTTTCCAAAGGGTTGACACTACAGCTATTGTGTATAGAATATCTTCAAATGTTTGATATCATTATGTTTGATATGTTAAACTTTGACCATATACCTATGGTGTACAGTCTGTTGTGTTTTGTTGGTGGTCTGGGTTTCTCTGACCTTTTTTTATGTTTTTTATTTCATTTTGGTTTCTTGTTGTTCCTTTTGGACTTCAATGGCATTCATATATGTGAGTGATCTGCTTTTTATTGTTAATAACTTGTCCTGGTGACACGTCTGAACATTGATTACTGTCACGCGGCATATATGTCCAGTACAAGTGTCCCGCCTGCACAGGGTTCCATGTACGTGAGCCCGCCTGCTGCCACTCGCCGCACGGTTGAGGACTCACATAATTGATAGCATTCACACTCACCTAGTGAGTCCTCGGTATAAGTAGCTAAACTCGGCTTTCCAAAACCATAAGGGCATATTCAGGATCTTGGAGTATACACTCAGGACTGAAGATCACCCAAAGGCCAGTTCCTTGGGTGCAGATGCAAAGCCCCTTCTGAGGGTTTGAGGCCAAAACCCTGGAAGTGCCTTGCAGATTATTTGTATTATTTTTATGACCATAGTTGCTTTGTTGAATGACATTATTACAGGAAAGTATACAGGATTTAGGGGGTTATTTAGAGGGGGAATACCTGAGATTATATATACCCTCATGTAAGAAAATGCTCCTGTTGATAGGCATTGAGGGATCAATTTAATTTTATGTTGTTTATATTTTCTTCCTGTTGTGTATATCTTCAATATCGTGGGTATTTCGGTCTACACGTGAAGAATTGTATTTCTTTTTATCAAGATTTGTTGGGGGGGATAAAATTGTATTCTATGATACAACAGGTGGGACACACATTACAATGTCAGACATTGTGTACTGTATCTCCTCATTCCAAGTATCCGTGTATCATGGATATGCCTGGAGAGTGACTCTCCCATTTCTGTGACTGGCAGAGAGAGAAGCAAGGCAAAATAAGCACACACCACTGCATGATCACCACCATTTTACATATGAATGCGCCCGGCGTATATAGGTATGCTTTTGTGTATACAAGGTCGTCCTATTCCCCGTGTGTATAAGCCTCATCTGTAGGCGCCTGATTTATCTATTCACTTGATTCATATATACGCCTGGTTCTATTGTATTTATACCACTATCCAATAGTTCCGATCTCTGCTACTTGGGGACACTACTGGTAGCATATTTTATTTGCCATTAACCATCCAGCAAGCAGGCCATGATTCTTTTTCTTTCTTTTTTTATCTCTGTTGCACAGAGGATATTTCCTCTTGTATACGCCAGGTGTGAAATACAGCCAAGACGCGTCCGTATTTAAAAGGAAACAGTCTTGTATACGCCTCATACTTTGGCTTGAAATACGGACGTATATATATGAAAACAAGTCAATATTCAGCCGATACACACACTTCCGCAATGGCGTATATGTGAATAAAATGGTGGTTTTCACGCAGTGCACTTGCTTAGCAACGGTTGAGAAAATTGATAATCAACCAATTCACAAAATAGATAATACATGGCTAAATTTCTCATCTACAGTTTCTATCGGTCACCACTTTTATAATTTTGTACCATGTGGCCCCCATGTGTAGCTTGGTTATATTACAATTATCCGACTATATCTATCCAAGTTACAGTTCCCACGTTATATATATATGATAGTAATTTGTATTTTCTATATTATTTTGTTTGTTTTGATATTCATTGCTCATTCTCTTATTTGTTGCTTTTCTCTTGTTACATATTTTTTGCTTTACAATGTGAAACATTGGTGATATAAATACATACTTGTATATTCTTTTTCCTGTATTACAAATTGGAAAATATTTGTAAGAAATTTGTATTGAGGAAGACCATTCTCCTTTGGGAATGTATCATTAAGTGCATTGTTATTCTCAATGGGATATCTTGTCTTGTATGTATCTGAGCAACATGTATCATTTTATACCTGTGCAGGAATGTCTCAGACTTACTGAACAGTTGGCCAGATTCTATTCATTCACACTGTGCAGTATTAATACTTAGTGCCATTTTTACCACATGATATGTGGTAAAAATGGCATTTTCTAATTGTTTCCAGGTCTGTGCAAGCATTTCCAGGATCTCGTTTTGTAGCCTAATTACATTACAATTATTCAAAAGATTCTTAATTCCAAAACAAAAGATTCAGAATTCCATGTGAAACAGAAATCACCTCCTATGAACTGGCAAGGAGCCACACTCGATCCTTTTGTTGTGCATAATGAGTAATACATGATTTTTTGGGGGGAGGGGGGCAATTTTCGTTAGGGAATATTTGTGTTTACAATCATCAAATTCGGCTATTGAGCCATTCTTCCATTCGGGCCCTTGCCCCTACTCCTCATTCTAATCGCGGGTGTTAAGCTGAATGGGCAGTGGGTACCATTTTTGTGTAAGTCTTTGGTATGACCAGACCCGGGTTTGAACCCACGACCTCCCATGCTCGATGCTAACACCCCTACCACTTATCCACCGAGCTTGGTTAAAAGATTCTGTAACAGGATTGGAAAATAAACAATAAGTGCAGCCTATTTCCCTCACTGAGTCATCCTTTTTAGCATTAAAAAGATTTTATTACTTAAAGCAGTAATACATCAATTCATGAGCTCTGAGCAACAAGTGGTGCACCAGAGCAACAGCTGTCTTTATATAGGATGTCAGGGACCTGTGTCAGTAGTTTTGTGACATTAGGCCTAGACAGGCAACAACAGCGGCACCAACAGTGCAAGCAACAGTGGGAAAGATTTTGTCAGGTTTCAAAACGCATGTCACAGTTGATGTCGAATATCAGCGGACCGGAGCGGCCAATTTTCTTCATATTTGGAAAGATTATAGGTTATATGTATCCCTGAAATTGTCTAATACTTTTGAAACCGAACCCACCATGTTTGGGGTCTGTCTTGTCCTAAGTGCCGCATTGCGTTGATCTGTCTGTATGGTGTCACAGACGCCATCTAGACATATCATAAAACTACTGAAACAGGTCCCTGGATCATGTGGCAGTTGCTCGCGAGGGGCCCGAGACCTCCATACTCGATCCTCCCGGACTGTGCGGGGGGAATCCAGTGCACCCACTCCTCCTTTCACAGCAGATCTATATCTGGTTGATATTCAGAACTTGGCCACAATTCAGTCCAAGATAGTAAAAAAATAAAATTTCTAAGATCCTTTTAGGAGTTTTCCTATGCAATCTAGGGATTCTATGGTATCATCCCTAAAATGGCTAATAGTTTGGACTAATATTGGGGGGATCCAGTGCATCTACTCCTCTGTTCTCACCACTATATATGTATGTTGCATATCAAATTAACATTTCTTGATCCAAAGAGACTAAATGTATGACCAAGAGGGTTCACCCTCGAATATCAACCCAATATCTGTATGACTGGTTGAATCAATAGCCTCTGGAAATGAATCATCAAGGCTATTTAAATGGACAAAAGTTTCCGAGAGATTTCTTGAATACTATCATCTTATGTATGAAATTCAGAATTTGACATGGGATAATTCGACAAGAAGTCTGTGAATACTAAAAGTAATGATTCAGCTTCAGTAACAAACGTTGAATCAGTAAAATAATCAGTAATACTGGATACCGACCACGTATGTGGTATACAAGTTTTCCAATCAAGTAGTTTGTGTCAAGTAGGGAGGGAGGTGGAGGAGGGAGGGGAGAGGAGGAAGACATGTCGTTCATCGTTCACTATGTCTAGAGCAACATCTCATCTATATTTTTAACGTTGCGTTGGCGATGACTATTGAGGAAGTGACCAATCGGCGACTCTCCCGCAGTGCGGCGAGGGTGCGCTGTTGTTGCTGCTCGATGAAACTATGATTCCCATTGGTCAGTTTTGTTCACTGAATGTGAGCATGCGAATCATTGGTCCAGATCGATCACACCGTCATTGATGCGGCCGATCCGGTCCAGTCCAGTGGACAGCATGTCACTTTGTTTTGTGCAGTTTGTGGTGGAGTGGACCCTGTGGGGTTTCAGTGCTGGCACCTAGTAGGGAGTTTGAGAAGTCTGGTTCTCTGTCTACCTACATTGCTCAGCCTTGCTACGTGTGGAGCTAAGGCTGGGGCTAGTTTCAAAAGTGTGGCACCGGATAGGTGTGAGCCTGTAGGTGTCTTTTTTATGTCTGGAGGGTCCGTAGATCGTCCAGTTCTCAGTAGTTTCGATTATGAAAATCTTGTCAGGCCTCTGCCAAGGCTTGGATACTTAGTATCATATTTAGAACGGCAACTTTCATTGGTCAGTCACTTCAGTGGTCATATGGATAGGACGGAGGTATATTTGTGAGTTCAAATTTTTCCCGTTGAGTCGTCCTTGGCTCTCCGTGGCCGGCGCTTTGGTTTGAAGCTTCGAAAAAAATACCGACTTTCTCCACATGGTTCAGTTTTTATACTTGTTACAGTAAAAGTTTATTTTTCCTATGGAGCGCTAGAAAAAGATTTGGAACATGCTGTCGCTGGAAATACTGTCCAGTCCCTTCTATTAAATACAAAGACAAGCTTCACATTATATATATGGAGATATGTACCTATATTATACAGATCACAACTAGGAATGGTCAATTGTGGAGTAATTGTTGGATTGCTCATAATGGGCGCCACCTTCAGTCAACTAAAGAAACAGCAGCTTGGGGGCATTGCATAAACCGGGAACGAAAAAACATGTAAATTTTGCTAAAGAACGATAGTACAACAAAAATACAAAGTAACTTTTTTCATTGTGTTGCACAAATCACATCGTTGTGTTATCGTTCGTCTGTTCACACAACGAAAGTAACAACGAACGATAAAATTAAAAGTAGGCAAGGGACCCGGAGGACCCCAGTTGACCCCAGGTTGCCCTTTCTGGCAGCCGATAAGACATTGGCTCTACTACAGGCGATAAATCTCCATAAAGAAGCACTGAAGGGTAATTATATAGAACTGCATCGAGAATCGTATAAATAGACAATACTCCACGAGTTTGGATGGGCCGCAATCGTCATCGAGGCGAAGCCGAGTGACGATTACGGCCCATTCAAACGAGTGAAGTTGTGACTATTTATGATTCGAGTGCGGTTCTGGATTTATCTCACCCCTTTTATTCAAATCAAATATCATCAAACTATCGCAATAATTAGAAAAGACTTCTCAAATTCACTACGCCACGGCCGTGGCGGAGTATCGTCACTTTACGGGGGTGATCGTTGAGTATTTTTTTCTAATGTTATTCCTATGGCTAAACTTGTACCAGGGGTGAGATAACTTCCGGGGAGCCTATCGTGGAAAGACCCGCAGAGACAGAGCGTGAGATCAAGTGGCCGGTAAGAAAAGAAAAAAAAAATTTACTATTTCTTAAATATTTTTTTTTAGGAAATAGTAAAGACTAATGCTTAATGATATAGACTATTATTATAAATGGTGATTGAGCATATTCTATAAACGGAATTAATGAAATATATATTTTAATCTCTAATTTCATGTACAGGAAAACCCTTCTTAAGGGGACACCCTCCGTTCCGGGCAAAGTGTCCCCTTAAGCGGGGTGTCCCCTTAAGCGGGGTTTTCAGTCTGCCAATGGTTATACAATAGAGAATACCTACATAAATGAAGGAAACGCTGGTTATTAGGTTAAAAGATTTATTAATAACACATTAATAACCAAATAAATGGAAAATTACTATATAAGGTCTCAGGTGGATAAGGCTGGGTTAGTGATAGGTTAGGGCTGGGTTAGTGATAGGGAAAGGTTTATGGATAGCGTTATAGCTGTGAAAGCGGGGGGCCGAGGTGCCGATGCGGCCGAGGTGTTGTAGGGGGGCCGAGATGGCAAAGGGGCCGAGACATCCGGGAACCACCTGTAAGCGGGCCTCTTACCCGCTAACTTCAACGGGTGCGAAAATCATTTGTGATATACCCACTCAATGAGGGCCGCCCAGAGCCTCTAGAGATGTAGGGATTACTGTTGAAACAACACACTCCGGCCGCCCGGGCCCGCCCGGGAATGCTTAGTCTACAAACGGGCACCCTAAACATGGATTTTCAGTGTTTTTGACAAGATGTCCCCCAAAACTGTCCCCTTTATTGGGGTTTTGAGGCATTTCTGTACCGAAAAACTGTCCCCTAAAACGGGGTGTCCCCTTAAGCTGGGTGTCCCCTTAAGCGGGGTTAAAATAAACTCTTAATAGAGGGGAAAATTTCCGTTCCGAGCAAATTGTCCCCTTAAGCGGGGTGTCCCCTTAAGCGGGGTGTCCCCTTAAGCGGGGTGTCCCGGAAGAGGGGTTCTACTGTAAATCGTATGTTACTTGATTGTACACGTGAATTTTATATCAATCTTACAACCAAGGAAAAAAACCGTAAAAGTATTTAAAGTTGGTATATGACCCTACAAAATACTAGAACAATTTAATTTGAATATTCACCAGCTAAAAATGTTTTAATATTGATGCTGATAATATATTGTTTCTATATAGATAGAGGAGGTCAACCCAATTTCTCCGTTCGATCACACCGTAAAAGAATGTAAGAGAAAAAGCCAACACTATGTCTCAATAAGTATTTTGAATAATTCTCTAGAACTAATATTTTGATAAGGCTTGGATTATACCGCATTAACAACACTTATATTTATATATAGAGTAAGAATGAGTGATGAACAAATATCAAGGTATATAAGGGGGGGAGAAAGGCAAAAAGGGCCAATTTTTTCCCGGATTCCCTTCGCACTGACTTCTTCTTTGCATGTGTACGTGTGTGTGAGATTGGGGGAACTTTTGGATATGTCTTTCTAGTGTGCTGGAAGTTTCTTATGTAAATTGAATGTAAGATTTTGTGAGACTATTTTTGTCCCTACTTTTTGCTTCGGCAAGATGGATGTTCATCTGCTACTTGTTGCAACATGTAGAAGGTTTATACAACTCCTTAACTCAGAGTATCCGAGCATGTGTCCTGCACTAAATAAATACTTTTTTCTTGGTGAATTTGTCCAACTAGGTTGAAAATACTTATTTTGAAATAATGATCAATGCCTACCTTTATTAGAAGATCCCTCAAAGTAATTAAATCCTTTCTGGAGACCATGCTGGAAATAAGCCGTTTTGCTGGTGTTACATTTGAAGACTTGACTGCTGATGAACTTCAGGAGCAATTCAGTGTTTGGAGCATTTGCTACGGCAAGGTTTGAGCTGAAGCACGCTGTGCCCTTCACTCCCCCGATAGGACCAGTCCCTCTGCGGCCACAGAATATTACCACTGCCAACTGCAAGATATCATACACAGGATAATGTTAGTGGTATAACACATTGCCAAATACAAGAAATATGCCATGCTTGATATAAACCTTGGAATACTGCAATTCATTCATGGCTTTCTGATATTTTTCATCAGACCTTTCAAATAGTTCATCAGTTGTTGTTATGAATAGGTATGAATATCTTCGAATAGGGATTCAGTAGTGAACAGAACAAATTACTAATGCATAGGAAGGATGCATAATAGTAATCTATAGGAAACAAATCCAGTGTTAAATCTACTGCATAAAAACATCGGTGGCATTTTTATGTCAGTTGATGTCACTTACGGGAAATAGAACCTTGACTAGGTAGAAACTGCCAAATTACTTCGAGGTACAGAGTAAATAAGTAATGCACTGAAATATAGTCATGAGGGCAGTGTAATTTACGATTGGTGCCCAACTTGTATTACACAAGCCTGTGATACTGGGGCCTGTTCTGTTTAATAATCAAGGATTGTCCATCTAGACACTTTTTTATGCCTTGTACATGGGTTTTTGTCTAATATTAGCCTTAGCCATTCTGGAAGGTTCTCCATGAGAATTGAAAAAAGTCCCTGGGTCTTCATGGTATACAGAAAAGGGTCTTCATGTACGATCCTAGATCATTCTCGTTTGGGCGCGCAAGACTTTTCACTCGACTTCGTTTCGTGAAAAGTCTTGTGCGCTCAAACTCCATGCCGATCGACCACAGATACCAAACACTCGTTAGTTTCCTTCTTATTATGTGTAGTAGACTACATATACGCACATCCTGAGAGCAAACGTGCAAGCTTCCTGAGCGACCAAATTGAATACAACTGGATTCATTGGCTCAAGTGCCAGCCACCCTCTAGATAATAGATGATAGGGTAACGTCTGAAGAAAGATGGTACCCAGCTATTCTACAAACTTCAGATCAACTCCAGATTTCCCCAGAAGAGGGCAGGGACAGGAGACTTTAGTTCCAATGAGAGACACCAGAGAACGCCACCGCTCACTCACTGTGTTGCGGCGCCACTCTCTGTGTACACAAAGCTCAGGAACAACAACTCCATGGATTAGTACACACAAAAGTTCAAGTGTCTTTGTCTGCCAGCACAGCCAAAGAAAACACTGGATCGAGGTCATCTGACCACCATCGACCAACCACGGTCAAGATCTAAAGAATTTGAGCGGCAACACGCACAAAAAATGCAAAAATCTGTGTTCGAATCTGCCACTTACTCGCCAGTCGCGTTACAGCCCTGTCAAGCTTCATAGTATATGTATCACTCACACATGCTTGCAAGAGTGGTGAAACACTGAAATAAAACTCCACACGAGTGCCATGCCTGATGAGAAACAGTAAGTTTTAAAACAACTAGTCTCAACATCCCCATTGTCACTGGAAAGGACCGCACACTCTATTACTGAAGTGTAATGCCCCACCCCAAACACATGTAATGACCCCACCCCACCACTGACCAAATGGCCAGTCCAGAGTTGGGTTTCTCCAACCATGCACAGATCAGGGTCGTTACCGGGGACACCAAGTTTTTGTCCAATTAGATCACTCCTTATGGTAAAACCATATCAAGTTCAGCCAATGGGAGTGGGTATTCCATCTAGAACTAGGCACAAAGCCAACCTGGTGAGGGGAACAGCGATAGGAGATCACTTTTGGTAGCGTCACACACTACAAAGCAACGTCCAACTGAAATTACCCTGAATAATCTTAACCCATAATGGTCACTCAAAAAAGAAAATGATTTTCCAAGTTCCAGGCTTTATGCACACAAGGCTGCAGTGGACAGTTAGAATTCTTGGCAACAGAGAGTAAATTAGCAGATGAAAGTGTTACTTACATGGGACACTGATACACACATGTATACGCCTGATGAGATGAAAGCGTTACTTACATGGGACACTGATACACACATGTACACGCCTGATGAGATGAAAGCGTTACTTACATAGGAGACTGATGCACACATGAATACGCCTGACGAGATGAAAGCGTTACTTACATAGGAGACTGATACACACATGAATACGCCTGACGAGATGAAAGCGTTACTTACATAGGAGACTGATACACACATGTATATGCCTGACGAGATGAAAGCGTTACTTACATAGGAGACTGATACACACATGTATATGCCTGACGAGATGAAAGCGTTACTTACATAGGAGACTGATACACACATGTATACGCCTGATGAGATGAAAGCGTTACTTACATAGGAGACTGATGCACACATGTATACGCCTGATGAGATGAAAGCGATACTTACATAGGAGACTGATACACACATGTATACGCCTGATGAGATGAAAGTATTACTTACATAGGACACTGATGCACACATGTATACGCCTGATGAGATGAAAGCGTTACTTACATAGGAGACTGATACACACATGTATACGCCTGATGAGATGAAAGCGTTACTTACATAGGAGACTGATACACACATGTATACGCCTGATGAGATGAAAGCGTTACTTACATAGGAGACTGATACACAAATGTATACGCCTGATGAGATGAAAGCGTTACTTACATAGGAGACTGATACACACATGTATACGCCTGATGAGATGAAAGCGTTACTTACATAGGAGACTGATACACACATGTATACGCCTGATGAGATGAAAGTATTACTTACATAGGACACTGATGCACACATGTATACGCCTGATGAGATGAAAGCGTTACTTACATAGGAGACTGATACACACATGTATACGCCTGATGAGATGAAAGCGTTACTTACATAGGAGACTGATACACACATGTATACGCCTGATGAGATGAAAGCGTTACTTACATAGGAGACTGATACACACATGTATACGCCTGATGAGATGAAAGCGTTACTTACATAGGAGACTGATACACACATGTATACGCCTGATGAGATGAAAGCGTTACTTACATAGGAGACTGATGCACACATGTATACGCCTGATGAGATGAAAGCGATACTTACATAGGAGACTGATACACACATGTATACGCCTGATGAGATGAAAGTATTACTTACATAGGACACTGATGCACACATGTATACGCCTGATGAGATGAAAGCGTTACTTACATAGGAGACTGATACACACATGTATACGCCTGATTAGATGAAAGCGTTACTTACATAGGAGACTGATACACACATGTATACGCCTGATGAGATGAAAGCGTTACTTACATAGGAGACTGATACACACATGTATACATATGCCTGATGAGATAAATGTCGGGACTGGCCCCGTCAAAGTGAAGAGACTATATTTAAACATTGTGACACACCTACCACATCTCCTGGGTTTACTCCTGGATTTACTCTGGAACCATGCCAGATAATTCCTATCCTAATTCCTTAGTGACTGAAGCACGGTTCAGATTTTTGTATTATTACATACCTATGTGCGAATGTCACTCAAATATGACCCTCCCATGGGGGTGTAGTATTCGTCGACTACGGCCAACTATGGTGCACTTTGTTGCACTGCAAGATTCTAACGTGCGTCTAGTCTAGTCTCTGCTATTCGATAGGCGTGTGTAATCGACATCATTGCGACCAATGTCAATATGGCGGACAACTTGAAACTCATGATACAGCCCCACCGTAACAACTAGAAGTGCGTAATGACCAGATATTGAGGTAGCTAATGTGTGGCTTACATGTACAACAGTTTAAATAGCTGAAATATTCTAAATCCATTGATAGTAACAACACACCATTTGCTCTGGTACGCAACAAGCGATGCACAGACATGCCAGAAGTTCCCAGATGTAAATAAACGTCACTCTCTTAATCGTAGTCTTACACGCACGCTTTGCATAGTGTTTGGTTCAAAGCAGTGAAAGTGGGCAAGTGACTAGGATTAGGAGAGTGAGGTTCATTTACATATCTTCATGCATTCGCAACGAGCACATTCTGCGCAACTTCCAGTTAGTAGCAGACAGTGTCAACATGGTCACAGTAAGGGCATTTTCTCCTAGTACATTCTGATAATACTAGATATTCTCTCTCGTTTGTGTCTACATTGATTTGAGTGTTGTTTGATAATCCACGAGACATCATGGAAATTGCTGTTCAGCGCCGTAGATGATTTTGCCATTTTGAGGCAGGAATTCCTGCCTTCGCTGGTACTAACCTGTCCTGATTGATTTGCCAGTAACCAGTATGTTACTTTTCAAGCAGAGGTCCTAGAGTAGCTTTTACTGGGCATGTACCAAATGTACTCTTGCCAAACCACTCATATAAATAAATAATTAATTGTTGCAGTTTTCTTAATAACTGGGGCAATCAAGCAATGAATACCGTCAACAGCAACATATGATATATGAGAACACTGCTTGAAGTTGCCTTCTGTTTTCAGCAAAAATATGTTTTGTTGATTTGACCATGAGAGCCTTTGATTTTGAAGTGTCCTGTGGCACAACAGTGCTACTACAGAGACTTCCACTGATGATAATCTGGGCGATAGATCGTCAATCATATTTAATTGTGGAGAATCTATGACGATAATGGCTCTGAGAGTCGCTTCAAGCACGGGAACGACCGCCGCGCCCTCGGGCGGTCTCAGAAACGTTATCCGGTCTGGTCACGTGACCAGCAGTTTCAAATTTTCTCTCAGCGCTAAAACATCTAAAAGTTTTTCCTCCCACCCACCCCACATATTTCGGTGGTTTCTACTAAATACTTGGTATTACAATTTAAGATAACACTGATACTGAGACTGATACACACATGAATACGCCTGACGAGATGAAAGCGTTACTTACATAGGAGACTGATACACACATGAATACGCCTGACGAGATGAAAGCGTTACTTACATAGGAGACTGATACACACATGTATATGCCTGACGAGATGAAAGCGTTACTTACATAGGAGACTGATACACACATGTATACGCCTGATGAGATGAAAGCGTTACTTACATGGGACACTGATACACACATGTACACGCCTGATGAGATGAAAGCGTTACTTACATAGGAGACTGATGCACACATGAATACGCCTGACGAGATGAAAGCGTTACTTACATAGGAGACTGATACACACATGAATACGCCTGACGAGATGAAAGCGTTACTTACATAGGAGACTGATACACACATGTATATGCCTGACGAGATGAAAGCGTTACTTACATAGGAGACTGATACACACATGTATATGCCTGACGAGATGAAAGCGTTACTTACATAGGAGACTGATACACACATGTATACGCCTGATGAGATGAAAGCGTTACTTACATAGGAGACTGATGCACACATGTATACGCCTGATGAGATGAAAGCGATACTTACATAGGAGACTGATACACACATGTATACGCCTGATGAGATGAAAGTATTACTTACATAGGACACTGATGCACACATGTATACGCCTGATGAGATGAAAGCGTTACTTACATAGGAGACTGATACACACATGTATACGCCTGATGAGATGAAAGCGTTACTTACATAGGAGACTGATACACACATGTATACGCCTGATGAGATGAAAGCGTTACTTACATAGGAGACTGATACACAAATGTATACGCCTGATGAGATGAAAGCGTTACTTACATAGGAGACTGATACACACATGTATACGCCTGATGAGATGAAAGCGTTACTTACATAGGAGACTGATACACACATGTATACGCCTGATGAGATGAAAGTATTACTTACATAGGACACTGATGCACACATGTATACGCCTGATGAGATGAAAGCGTTACTTACATAGGAGACTGATACACACATGTATACGCCTGATTAGATGAAAGCGTTACTTACATAGGAGACTGATACACACATGTATACGCCTGATGAGATGAAAGCGTTACTTACATAGGAGACTGATACACACATGTATACATACGCCTGATGAGATAAATGTCGGGACTGGCCCCGTCAAAGTGAAGAGACTATATTTAAACATTGTGACACACCTACCACATCTCCTGGGTTTACTCCTGGATTTACTCTGGAACCATGCCAGATAATTCCTATCCTAATTCCTTAGTGACTGAAGCACGGTTCAGATTTTTGTATTATTACATACCTATGTGCGAATGTCACTCAAATATGACCCTCCCATGGGGGTGTAGTATTCGTCGACTACGGCCAACTATGGTGCACTTTTCTTGCACTGCAAGATTCTAACGTGCGTCTAGTCTAGTCTCTGCTATTCGATAGGCGTGTGTAATCGACATCATTGCGACCAATGTCAATATGGCGGACAACTTGAAACTCATGATACAGCCCCACCGTAACAACTAGAAGTGCGTAATGACCAGATATTGAGGTAGCTAATGTGTGGCTTACATGTACAACAGTTTAAATAGCTGAAATATTCTAAATCCATTGATAGTAACAACACACCATTTGCTCTGGTACGCAACAAGCGATGCACAGACATGCCAGAAGTTCCCAGATGTAAATAAACGTCACTCTCTTAATCGTAGTCTTACACGCACGCTTTGCATAGTGTTTGGTTCAAAGCAGTGAAAGTGGGCAAGTGACTACGATTAGGAGAGTGAGGTTCATTTACATATCTTCATGCATTCGCAACGAGCACATTCTGCGCAACTTCCAGTTAGTAGCAGACAGTGTCAACATGGTCACAGTAAGGGCATTTTCTCCTAGTACATTCTGATAATACTAGATATTCTCTCTCGTTTGTGTCTACATTGATTTGAGTGTTGTTTGATAATCCACGAGACATCATGGAAATTGCTGTTCAGCGCCGTAGATGATTTTGCCATTTTGAGGCAGGAATTCCTGCCTTCGCTGGTACTAACCTGTCCTGATTGATTTGCCAGTAACCAGTATGTTACTTTTCAAGCAGAGGTGCTAGAGTAGCTTTTACTGGGCATGTACCAAATGTACTCTTGCCAAACCACTCATATAAATAAATAATTAATTGTTGCAGTTTTCTTAATAACTGGGGCAATCAAGCAATGAATACCGTCAACAGCAACATATGATATATGAGAACACTGCTTGAAGTTGCCTTCTGTTTTCAGCAAAAATATGTTTTGTTGATTTGACCATGAGAGCCTTTGATTTTGAAGTGTCCTGTGGCACAACAGTGCTACTACAGAGACTTCCACTGATGATAATCTGGGCGATAGATCGTCAATCATATTTAATTGTGGAGAATCTATGAACGATAATGGCTCTGAGAGTCGCTTCAAGCACGGGAACGACCGCCGCGCCCTCGGGCGGTCTCAGAAACGTTATCCGGTCTGGTCACGTGACCAGCAGTTTCAAATTTTCTCTCAGCGCTAAAACATCTAAAAGTTTTTCCTCCCACCCACCCCACATATTTCGGTGGTTTCTACTAAATACTTGGTATTACAATTTAAGATAACACTATGTCAAATTTTCTATTATCATGAATTCTAATTGTCTGTGATATTGTATTCATCATTGTACTATACACTATAACTTCAGTCATTGTATAACATCACAACACAATTACCGTAATTACTCATTGTATCAATTCAAATTTTCAACTATAATTATCTCACATGATGCTGTTTCAATTACCATATTAATACCTCATGACTTCGGTATTAATAAAATTTTAATTCTCCACACTTACGACTCTGTTGAGTCATTATGTTTGTCGTCCATATGAAGTGAAATCCTTGTTCATCGTCTTGTTTGAGTGACCATAATTGTGGATCAGGACAAAATACAACCCCTCTCATAAAATCTCATACTTTCTAAGTGGTATTCTGTTCTCTCACTTCGCTTTTTTGGGGAGAAGAATTCTTAACGAACTACGCTTAGAGCCTTGAGAATCCACTGGTCTGCCTCTTCTGCTAAAGACGTATATCAATGCAATCCAAAGATTCCTATAATCTCAAGGATGCCACCTAGCGGGAATACAGTAGAATCCATTCGCACACAGTATTGCCGCTAGGTGGCATCATTGAGATTTATCTTTCTGTTGGAGGGTTAAACTTGACCTGTCTAAACAACAACAAATCACAATGGTCAATGTTTACATCATGAATATGCTAATAGAAGGAGAAGGATCCTTCCCGTAATGCATCTGACTGTCCCAGAATGAAAATCAGAGAATTTTGAGTGGAAAAGCAATGAAGAACTCCAAAGGTCTCCAGTGAAAATTGCCTGAAGTCGTCTTTTAAATAGTGTGTATAACAGTGTGCTGGGGCCCGTTTCAATAGAATGGGTCACTAAACCACTTAGTGACATGTTTAGTGACTCAAATAGTGACAGGAATAGTGACAAAATTTAATTCTCGTTGCAGAAGGCATGTCACTATTGGGGTGGTGTGTCTGTTCACTGTTGGCGACATAGTGACATTTCTGCCTGGGCCTTACAATGGATGGTGTTAGTGCTACCGGGAACAAGTGCTGTGAAGGTGAGGTCACTGCATAAATTAGCGACAGCGCTTGAATAATTCTACACTGGCCACCAGAGCAACACTTGTTATGACAAAATTTAAATGTGAATATCTCTGGATTGCATGAGTCGATCTCCTTCATATTTGGCATGTTTATAAGTTGTATGTGTCCCTAACTGGGATTAAAGTTTCACAGCTTAATCCCTAGGGGAAGTAAAGTTACGCGTTTGTGACAATACAAGCGAGAGGGTATACCCTCTCGCTATTATATACACTATAGTGACCCTTTTAGTGACCGGACAGCCACTTCTGAAATGGTACAAGCCACTATTAGCGCCTGTCTGTAACAAGGACTACCGGAATGGCTTGTCACTAAACTACTGCAACGCAACTTGTCGCTATCGTGTCACTACACCCAATAACGGACGTCCTACAGACTATTGAAACGGGTCCCTGGCCCCAGTCCCTGTGCGCTCCCCACCTCTCCCTGCCTGTCTACCAGCACTGCACCCCTCCCCCTACACCCCCTTGTGCTTGGCAGACACAGGCAGTCCAGGCTGGATCTTGACTGGAATGCTTCAAGTTTGTAACTGGCGTCCCGGCCGTCGCGTTTGATGATATGGTCCGTGCGCGGTGCATGCTGGGAAGGTCTCCCCCCACCCCCCACCCCCACCTGGGTCCCCTCATAGCTTTGGTTTGCTGATACAAACTTCTGTCAATGAGGGACAACCACCCTCAATCAAAGTGTTAGCGCAAGTGACGTCACAGCCTGATGTCTGGCACTCCCACGGCCTTCGCTGGGTGCAGTAACCCACCGTGACCATTGCCTCTCAACCACTAGATTGGCAACCAACCCTGCCTCTGACTTAGAGGTTGGTCTGTTGTCCGATTGCTTTCTAACCAGAGAGCTCGAGTCATTTATCTTGAATTGAAGCAGGGTAGACTTTTGGTACATAGTGGAATATAAACTATAAAAACTCACTACAAAGCCTTATTAGCTTAGATGACTGATAACAAAGTCTAGCTTCATGGTCTCCTCATTAAAATACACAAAAAAGAAAAAATAACATGGACAAGGGGCTTCGAGAGTACCTCAATCTCCAACCACAAAAATGGCGTGTTGTGAAAGAGACTACCACAACAAAAGATCTGCTGGGAGAAGATTCATCGGCCAGTCAGAGAAGAATGAAATGAATTGTATTCCGATTTTCTTTAATCATTTAATGATTTTTCATAATCAAAGACTTGAGCAAGTCTACGGCAGCTGTAGGCATTGACCTTCTTCGCTGCCGCTGTCAACCTCAACCAACCCGGGCATCTCCCAGCTCCGATGTGCAGGACAGGTCAGACTCCGAATTACTTCGGTCGAACTCTCTCTCGTCCCTTCTCAGCCAGAAACCGAGTAAACTGAAAGACACTCAGGTAAGACTCCTTCTCATCTCCTCTCGGTCAGAAACCAAGTACACTGACAAGTTCTACATGAGACCATCGGTCAAGCGGCGTGAGTGACAAAGACAATTAAACTGTCTTGTTTTTTTGTGCCTTGTTTGCAGTCGTGATGTTATTCATTATTGGCTATACTGACAATTATCTGGTTATGTTTGTAAACATGTTGCTATGAATGGCTGATTATTATCCTACCCCTAATAAAAAACGCCATAGGCTTAACACGTGATTTGTTTATGTCACGGGTGTGACATAAAGTGTTGTATATGCCACTATACTTTCTGATACTGAAAAAATATGGAAACGGGGTAGGATAAAATCTAGACGCCACTCGTTTGAGTTTGAGCTTATTTATGCCACTCATTTTGTTGGCTCCGTAATGTCACTCGTCTTCGACTCGTGAAATTATGGAGCCAACAAAATGCGTGGCATAAATAAACTCAGACTCAAACCCGTGACGTCTCTTTATGTTATGAATAATTCGATGGCAAGTGGCACCTTGTTCAGGTTCGATGCCATGTCTGGGTTCATGGTAGGTGAAGTATTCACCCCTGATCTCCATTCAGGGGTGAACAGCTGTCCTATGTAAATAGGCGAGGCACTTTGCAGTTAGGGAACCAGCGAGGAAGACTGAACAAAATGGCTGGGCTTGAGAACCAGCGAAGCTCCACTGGAAAACTACCTCTAAATACACAGTTATAACATAAGAGACAGCTGTTTTGAAGGTTGGCAAAGACAAATGGGTCTATATTTATCGCCTCGATTTTGCTTTCATATATGTCAGGGTGTGCGCAGTATGAAATGACGACCTGGTGGAGGGCTCTATGGTGAGGAACAAGGCCCTGTTTGGGACAGGGCCGGACTCTGTCTAACAGCGGAATGGCATACATTAATGTGGCATACAGTGACATATAGTGGTGTGGCATACAGTGGTGTGGCATACAGTAATACACAGTTATAACATAAGATACTTTTTTGGAGGTTGGCAAAGACAAATGGATATAAATTTATCAATTCAATTTGTTTTCATATATGTCAGAGTGTGCGCAGTATGAAGTGACGACCCGGTGGAGGGCGCTGTGGTAGATAAACCCGGCCCAGTTTGGGAAAGGGCCGGGCATATTGTTCATTCAAACTTTTCTCCAAAGCCGGAAACTTTCTGTATGTTCGGCCGTTATACGACTATCCGCACACTGAACATAGCCAGGGGGTGCTTTTTAGTCGTGATGATCTTAAGTTGAGACCGTTTGAGGGGCAAAGTATTTCTCAATTGAGACAATCTGAAGGGATCTCAAGTTGAGACTGAGATGCGACCGTTTGGGGTGATTTGGGTGTTTTTCAGTTGAGACGATCTCAAGGAACCTCAAGTGAAATGATCTCAAATTCGGTCTCAACTTGAGACCAGTTGATACTTGTCATAACTATTTTTTCAGGTGCTAAAACTTATTCAAATTAGAAAATATTTAGAGCGAAGGGTACTAATAATCTGATACACCTATATCCCCAATTTCATAGTTTTCTTGTGTGATAAACATTTATCTGGAAATCTGAGAAATGCAGGCACTGCACCACTCAGGTAGCTTGTGTATCCTACTGTGATGCTCGATTTTATTTGAGCAGGGTGAAGTCAAGGTCTCTCCATATTTATAAATAGCAACACCCATTCAAAAAGTGAAACATGTCTCACTTCTTGAATGCTAAAGAGAAAATTATGAAATTTTAGCATTGGATAAAATGGACATAAACAATTATTTGGCGTAAATATGGTCTATTTTGAATAATTATAAGTGTCTCAAATCAATAATTTAAATTGTAGAATCTTGTACCTGGCAGGAAAGGGTCTCAAGTTGAGATCGTTTTAGCTGAGATCCGCTGTGTAGATGTGAGACCACGTCTGGAAAACACTTTCCGCCATTGATCTCAAATTCGGTCTCAGGATCTATGATCAATCTTAGCGGATCTCAGGTTGAGATCGTCTCGACTGAAAAACACCCCCAGATGTATAAACCACCGCAGTATAGTGACAAAGCGCAACATATCAAGTATATGGTATTACTTCTACACCAGAAACAAAGAGCAAACAGCATGTTCAACATTGATGAATGAGCTTGTAATTATGAATGAATAACAATTTGAAGGTTTGGGTTACATTCAGTCTATGGATAGTTTTCTGTGACCCGCTTGCACCCAGTCAAGCACCAGTAGGTCAATGAGGTATTTCGGAGTTGAGTGATTGGTCATGGTCAGCTGGGCATGCCTCTAAGACCCTCAGATACTGATATCTGTATTAGTAGATTGGCAACACTCTCCTAGCAGATATCCTTCGCTCTACTTCATGTGGCCGCTTATATCTCTGCCCCAACCTGCCTGTTTGGGGCCAAATCTGGCTCATACGCCAGTTTTTGAAATATCCTAAATACTGAGGTCTTTTGGGGGTATTTTGTGTTCTACATGTAAATAGCAATGAACATATCTATATGGTAAATAAAATACTCTCATTTCTGTTATCATTTATTTCAAACCAGACCCAGTCTTAGGGATTACTTTCTACAGTGGAAGGCACCTCATGCGTAGCACGGTTTTGTTTTGTCAACGATGCCCATGTGCTCTGTCAAAGCAGCAATCTAATAAACTGTGGATTCCCATTATAAAATGGTTTAAGTCTGAAAAAGAAACAACCGGATTGTCTGTGAAGCTCCTTTAACAATTCTCATATTTCCATACTCATGATATGTGAGTTGTTTGACTTGTATAACTTTTGAAAATTGCCTTGTTTTGAATCTGAGATCTTCGCTGGTCTCCCCTGTCCTTAGTGGATACCCAGGGAACAGGCTTTGGATTGGGGCAGAGATTAAGCCAGCATTAGCACCGCGAAATATCTTGCGGGAGAGTGGATTGGCAACCAACCCCTGTCTGCGCTGAGCTACGATATAGGGGGAGGTCGGGTTAAATCCCATACGGTATCCTCATGTGTTCGCCTCAAACCAGGTACTTTTGATCTACCTAGATTCTAATAGCAGAAATGCTCTATAAGATAGAGTTATAGCTTCACAAATTGATAATGAAGTCTAGATTTAGGGTGGTTTTATTCTCAAAAATACACACAAAAGGAAATTACAAAATGGTTAATTGGCTTCGAGGTTATGACTGAACACACTCTCCAAGCAAAACCAAAGATCTGGTAGGAGAGTAACAAACAGGTTCCACTACTGGGTCAAGGAGGCCACTTATTTAACCCGACCAGAGCTAACTTTGTGTCGCTCTGGTGGCCAGTGTATCTGTATTAGTTGATCACCTGGGCACAGGTGGCGCTAGTAGCGCTAGTAACTGGTAGAGCCGTTGGCGGCGCCACTGGGTTCATAGTTGAATATACCCGAGTGTGGTATATCCTTACAGCAAACAGAATTATCCTCTGATCGAAAGCCAAGATAAGATCAGAAACTCATAGATGCGAAATTACCAACTGATTAAACCCTTTCGAGGCGAGCAGGTTGGTGGGCATCAGTAGTTACAGGGGCCACGATGCCCCTGCAGCTGTGTGCCTCTAGGGGCGAGAAAGCCTTGAGGCATTCAGGAAAGTTTCACTTGTCATGTGACCTGGAGAACCTCGTTATTGCCATAGTTTTTGTTTTTTTTAAACAGTATACAATATATAGTGATTTCCACACATATCTTTCCATATTTTGCACAAACTCTTTAAATTCTTCCTGTATTTATTGAGAAATGCCTGAATATATCATGAATGCCTGTAGGCATTCTCGCCCCCTGTGTACATAATGCCTGTAGGCACTTTCACCCCCATGTACATGATGCCTGCAGGCAATTTTGCCATGAACGGGTTATAAACCAACTGAGGTATCAATATCTAACTGTAACTTTAACTACAAACCAAGCAAATATTTAAACTGTAGTAGAAAACTAACTAGAGAAAAAAGTTTACTTTGATAACAAAATTAGCTATAGAACAACCTAGAGAATAGATTTAACTTGTACTTTTTACAATCTGAATACTTTAACTCTAATGAAGAAATGAACTGAAGACAACTATATATATATATATTACTTTAACTATTGTTTTTATTGGATATTGCTTTATTGATGAATAAATGTTACAGGAAGCTTCCAGTGTACATAATTTGTTACCTACCATATCTAAAAAACTATAATTCTGGTCGCATCCGCTTGGAGAGTCTCCCACACATAGAGACAGAGTGAACCAGACTTAGGCTTGGAGACTGAAGGGCCACGAGAGTGAGATTCTCGTGTAGTAATAAATTCAAACCAACTATCATTTTTTGTATCTCTCTACTCGAATGTTATTCTATCCTTATTTTTTATTTCTTACCATACTGAAAACATAATATATAACTTTAGTTCCTGATCTTCTTTGCTTGAGAGAAAGAGATGAGATCACACCCTTTTGCTGGTGTCAATCCATACAGCTCCCATCACAGATGATCAGCTCAAGCACCTGTGTCATACAAAATGATAACCACGAGTTTATGATGATTTCCCGTTCACCGTTATGGGGCTCGACGGCAGTTAGGAATCGTTAGACTGGAGTCGACGAAGTCGCTAGTAGCATCAAATAAAAGAGGCCGTAGGGTTCAGCCGTCAGTTTGGCTGGTTTTCATCAGTTAGGACTAACCCAGGCAATGCCTTCGTATCTCATTACTTATACAAAGTGAAGTGACTAAGTGTATGACTGTTACCTTGATACATTGTCACATCAGAAACAACGTTGTTTAACAAGCCTGCAAGTTGTTCTAGAGTTCTGCTGATCATGATGAGAACAAATAAATACTTCATTGTCATTTGTAAGATGCAGTTAGACTTAAGTTTTCAGAAATGTCCAGACTGCCTTTCAGGTACATTTTCATTAATACAGATTTTGTATATTGATTTATTCTCTTTGAAGATAGGCATACTACGGGTAATTTTGGGTAGGTTGTTCCACCTTGAACTGCAATACAAAATGGATATCTTTCAGTACGTTTCCTATGTAGATCAAGCAAATATAAATTGGCCAACTGGACAAAACATTATAATCATTCCATACGAATTAGAATAAATCAGAAAGAACCAGTTTTGACTGATAATTGACAATATTTAAAAATCACCAGGTGACGCCACTGTGAATCGTAGGATATGCCTTTAAAGACAAATGCGGGTAGCTATCGAAGCGCCCCCTGTTTCTACTCAATTTAACACTGGTGCTGCCATCTGGTTTCATGAAAGTGTAGCAGTTTCCCATAGACACCAGTAGATAAGCACTTACCTTCTTCAGATGGCCTTCCCATA
This sequence comes from Alentia gelatinosa, assembly GCA_950022655.1. Taxonomy (NCBI): domain Eukaryota; kingdom Metazoa; phylum Annelida; class Polychaeta; order Phyllodocida; family Polynoidae; genus Alentia; species Alentia gelatinosa. The sequence continues at coordinate 1,945,208 of OX465591.1, read as the reverse complement.
GAAATTAGCATGGTGACATTGTATTTTTTTAGTAGTTCTCTTTTGTACATGTTCCAAACTATCATAATGCAGAATTATTTGAAGATAGCAATAGAACATCAGTGTCATTTAGCAACAGTCAAAATATTGCATTTTCCCTTAGACACCAATAGTTAAGCACTTTCATTTTCAGATGGTATTCCCATAGAAGTTAGCATGGTGACATGCCATTTTTCCATTTTCTATTTTCTCATATATAAAACTTATATTATCCTGAGTTATTTGCAAAAATCCATAGAATTTATAAATCACCCATCTACCCACATTTGTCTATGATATAGTCTGTTAATGGTTAACGTAATCTGGTAATGGTGTGTGTAACTAAGTAATGGTTAAGGTAGTCTATTAATGGTTAAGGTAGTCTATTAATGGTTAAGGTAGTCTATTAATGGTTAAGGTAGTCTATTAATGGTTAAGGTAGTCTATTAATGGTTAAGGTAGTCTATTAATGGTTAAGGTAGTCTATTAATGGTTAAGGTAGTCTATTAATGGTTAAGGTAGTCTATTAATGGTTAAGGTGGTCTATTAATGGTTAAGGTGGTCTATTAATGGTTAAGGTGGTCTATTAATGGTTAAGGTAGTCTATTAATGGTTAAGGTAGTCTATTAATGGTTAAGGTAGTCTATTAATGGTTAAGGTAGTCTGGAGCAGTCTGTGGCAGGTCTGTAGATGTGGCCCGGGAACAGTCACCGTTAAACTCCCTGAGAATCTGCATTTCTATTCCCCAGGAAAGTATAACGGTAAATGCACCCCGGGTGTGCAAAGACAAGCCTCTCTAGTAACATCACCAGTCAGATACCTCTACAGCGTTTACAGACTAATACAGGGTGAACGCACAATGTGGAGGCTGCACACGAAGAGTTGAAGCATTTTACTCGAACAAGATGAATGTGGATAACTTCATTTATAAAGTTTTGGTTTTTCCATCACAAGTAGTTGTTAGGAATGATAATGGTCCTTATTTCTGTCATGTCAGTAGTTTCAAATACAGTGCATGTCAAGTGTAAAATGAACTCCTGTAGTCATTGAGAATCGCAGCTGGATGAAATAGTGCATACTAGAAACAACTTCTGAATAATCTGAGGCAGAGGGGTACAAAAGTCATGAGCTTGGCACGCCTACTTGTGATGTGAGCTTGGTGGTACTTGTGATATGAGCTTGACATACTTGTGATATGAACTTGACGAACTTGTGATATGAGCTTGGTGGTACTTGTGATATGAGCTTGACATACTTGTGATATGAGCTTGACATACTTGTAATGTGAGCTTGACGGTACTTGTGATGTGAGCTTGGTGGTACTTGTGATATGAGCTTGACAGTACTTGTGATGTGAGCTTGGCGGTACTTGTAATATGAGCTTGGTGGTACTTATAATGTGAGCTTGACGTACTTGTGATATGAGCTTGACATACTTGTGATATGAGCTTGACATACTTGTAATATGAGCTTGGTGGTACTTATAATGTGAGCTTGACGTACTTGTGATATGAGCTTGACGTACTTGTGATATGAGCTTGACGTACTTGTGATATGAGCTTGACGTACTTGTGATATGAGCTTGGTGGTACTTGTGATATGAGCTTGACGTACTTGTGATATGAGCTTGGTGGTACTTGTAATGTGAGCTTGACGTACTTGTGATATGAGCTTGACATACTTGTAATGTGAGATTGACGGTACTTGTTATGTGAGCTTGGTGGTACTTGTGATATGAGCTTGGTGGTACTTGTGATATGAGCTTGGTGGTACTTGTGATATGAGCTTGACGTACTTCTGATATGACCTTGGTGGTAATTGTGATATGAGCTTGACATACTTGTAATGTGAGCTTGACGTACTTGTAATATGAGCTTGGCGGTACTTGTAATGTGAGCTTGACGGTACTTGTGATGTGAGCTTGGCGGTACTTGTGATGTGATCTTGGTGGTAATTGTGATATGAGCTTGGTGGTAATTGTGATATGAGCTTGACGTACTTGTGATATGAGCTTGGCGGTACTTGTAATGTGAGCTTGACGGTACTTGTGATGTGAGCTTGGCGGTACTTGTGATGTGATCTTGGTGGTAATTGTGATGTGAGCTTGACGTACTTGTGATATGAGATTGTTAGTACTTGTGATATGAGCTTGGTGGTACTTGTGATATGAGCTTGACATACTTCTGATATGAGCTTGGCGGTACTTGTGATGTGAGCTTGACGGTACTTGTGATATGAGATTGTTAGTACTTGTGATACAAGCTTGGTGGTAATTGTGATATGAGCTTGACATATTTGTGATATGAGCTTGGTGGTAATTGTGATATGAGCTTGACGTACTTGTGATATGAGCTTGGTGGTAATTGTGATATGAGCTTGACGTACTTGTGATATGAGCTTGACATACTTGTAATGTGAGCTTGACGGTACTTGTGATCTGAGCTTGGTGGTACTTGTGATATGAGCTTGGTGGTACTTGTGATGTGAGCTTGGTGGTACTTGTGATATGAGATTGTTAGTACTTGTGAAATGAGCTTGGTGGTAATTGTGATATGAGCTTGACGTACTTGTGATATGAGCTTGGTGGTACTTGTGATGTGAGCTTGGTTGTATCTGTGGTGTGAGATTGGCGGTAATTCTGACATTAGGTTGGCAGTGACACTGTAAAGAGGTTACCACGAGACATGTTCCGTGGTTACCGTGACTTGAGCTTAACTTCATCAAATCATGGTTACAACGGTTCATGTCCTTGTGGCTGGTTGTGGTGTCAGACATGCTCTGATATGGGTTCACTGCGCCACGTTTGCTCAGACATATGACGTCTGATGTGTGACGTCATCATGACTTAGAGAGGTCTGGTCTCAGGTTCACTGCGTCACGTAGGATATGACGTGTGACGTGTGGCATGTGACCTATGACGTCATCATGATGTAGGTAGTAGCGGTCTTGGGTTCACCGCATCACCCGGGATGTGACATGTGCCTTGTGTCGTCCTCGCGACGTAGAGAGCTGCAGTCTCGAGAGTTGCGTCATGTGGGCTGTCACGTGTGACGTGTGATGTGTTATGTGTAAAGTGATCCTGACGTCGGGAGTAGTGGTCTCGGGTTCACCGTGTCACATGGGCTGTGACGTGTGATGTGTGACGTGTGACATGTGACGTCATCTTGACGTAGGAGCAGTCTCGGGTTCACCGCGTCACGTGGGCTGTGACGTGTAACGTGTAACGTGTGATGTGGGCCGTGTGACGTCATCCTGACGTAGGAGCGGTCTCGGGTTCACCGCGTCACGCCTGCCGCCAGTTCAGTGTCACGGAGACAGGTGTGGAACGGTAATGTCCGGGACCGCCAGCATCACGGCGTCCTTGTATCACATCTTTATTTACCACTGAGCAAAGTTCATGTAGATAAATAACACGTTATTACATTCTCCAACACATTTACCTACAACTGCTTGATACATGGGAGGTAGATGTCAGCAGGCCAGCTCTCATTCAAACAAATTCCAGTGCTTTTCTTTGACACTTCCTGTTATGTAACTAATAATAACTCTACGAATCAATATCATAGAATCACATCTAGATAAAAGGTAGAAGTTATCTTTTCTATGAATCTCACAAACTTGTGATAGCAAGGAGTTGTATTATTATGAAGGTTCAATTGTATGATCGATGTTGCTCTTTTTGCTTGTTGTATTGCCATCCTCATGTAGTATCACAGTACAAGGGAATTATGGACAAGTACAAACAATAATGGACAAGGACAAACAAATCCCATAATACAAGAGGTTCTTTGTTTGAATGACAAAGGGAGGAGCCACATGGGGCAAGTTTATAAATTTCAGGTTAATGTATCACAAAATAAGTTAACAGACTGTCAAAGAGGGATATTTACCCATCAGTTTTACCATGATACCTAATTAATCACAAATACACCAGCACTTATTGTAGAGCACCTATCTGACTTATAAAACGGGGGTCACCGTCCTAGATTTTGATCTAGAGATCAATATGAAAATAATTTTATATTAGAATATATACAGATTCTAAACTGTCGTTTTTCACATAGTAAAACCCATGTCATTTAACTCAAACTTTCATATAGATCACAAGTTGTCAACCATGTGCTAAGACCTCCTACATCAACCTAGGAATATTAATTGCATTTTCCCACTATTACAAATATCATGTCAACAGTGTATTAGTGTCATTGATACATTTCTAACACATTTTTAAAACATTTGAAAATATCATTTAGATGCGGGATAAAGAGTACAGGCTGGTAAGATGGTAGAGAGGTTGGGATAAAGTCGGAAATCTAGAATCTAGTCATCATCAAAGACGTGCCTTTCCAAAATCTGAGGCATCATATTATGATGTATTTCGGGATGGGAGGTAGTTATACTGCGACACCACGTCACAGTAAAGCGACCAAATCCAATTATTCTGTTAAGAATCACGCGTGGAGACATTCCCAAGGCACTTGTGAAGACATAATCAATATCTTGCACCCTGGCAGAGTTTCTGATCTTATCTTGGCTTCAAATGTCATCAACTTCCAAAAGTATATTGCTCAGTCTCATCCGGGTACTCGTTTACCAGGCCAACCACTGTGAGCACCACGGGGCTTGAGGGCATCACGAGGACTACAGGCATCACGAGGCCCGCACGCATCACGAGATCGGCAGGCAGCACGAGGACGGCAGACATTACGAGGACTACAGGCATCACGAGGCCCGCACGCATCACGAGATCGGCAGGCAGCACGAGGACGGCAGGCAGCACGAGGACGGCAGACATTACGAGGACTACAGGCATCACGAGGCCCGCACGCATCACGAGATCGGCAGGCAGCACGAGGACGGCAGGCAGCACGAGGACGGCAGACATTACGAGGACTACAGGCATCACGAGGCCCGCACGCATCACGAGATCGGCAGGCAGCACGAGGACGGCAGACATCACGAGGACGGCAGACATCACGAGGGCCGCCATGGGGACCGCAGGAACCATGGGGAACGCAGGAACCATGGGGACCGCAGGAACCATGGGGACCGCAGGAACCATGAGTAGGCAGACATCAAGAGGACCGCAGACATCACGAGAACCGCAGACATCACGAGGACCGCAGACATCACGAGGACCGCAGACATCACGAGGACCGCAGACATCACGAGGACTGGGACATCACGGGGACCATGGGGACCGCGGGAACCATGGGGACCGCAGGAACCATGGGGACCGCAGGAACCATGGGGACCGCAGGAACCATGGGGACCGCAGGAACCATGGGGACCGCAGGAACCATGGGGACCGCAGGAACCATGGGGACCGCAGGAACCATGGGGACCGCAGGAACCATGGGGACCGCAGGAACCATGGGGACCGCAGGAACCATGGGGACCGTAGGAACCATGGAGACTGCAGGCATCATGAGTAGGCAGGCATGACGAGAACCGCAGACATCCGAGGACCGCAGACATCACGAGGACCGCAGACATCACGAGGACCGCAGACATCACGAGGACCGCAGACATCACGAGGACCGCAGACATCAAGAGGACCGCAGACATCAAGAGGACCGCAGACATCACGAGGACTGGGACATCACGGGGACCGCGGGAACCATGTGGACCGCGGGCCGCACTGGGACATCACGGGGACCGCAGGAACCATGGGGACCGCAGGAACCATGGTGACCGTAGGAACCATGGAGACTGCAGGCATCATGAGTAGGCAGGCATGACGAGGACCGCAGACATCACGAGGACCGCAGACATCACGAGGACCGCAGACATCACGAGGACCGCAGACATCACGAGGACCCCAGACATCACGAGGACCGCAGACATCAAGAGGACCGCAGACATCAAGAGGACTGGGACATCACGAGGACTGGGACATCACGGGGACCGCGGGAACCATGTGGACCGCGGGAACCATGTGGACCGCGGGAACCATGTGGACCGCGGGAACCATGTGGACCGCGGGAACATTGGGGACCGCGGGAAGCATGGGGACCGCGGGAAGCATGGGGACCGCGGGAAGCATGGGGACCACGGGAACCATGGGGACCGCGGGAACCATGGGGACCGCAGGAACCATGGGGACCGCAGGAACCATGGGGACCGCAGGAACCATGGGGACCACAGGAACCATGGGGACCACAGGAACCATGGGGACCGTAGGAACCATGGAGACTGCAGGCATCATGAGTAGGCAGGCATGACGAGGACCGCAGACATCACGAGGACCGCAGACATCACGAGGACCGCAGACATCAAGAGGACCGCAGACATCACGAGGACTGGGACATCACGAGGACCGCGGGAACCATGGGGACCGCGGGAACCATGGGGACCGCGGGAACCATGGGGACCGCGGGAACCATGGGGACCGCGGGAACCATGGGGACCGCGGGAACCATGGGGACCGCGGGAACCATGGGGACCGCGGGAACCATGGGGACCGCGGGAACCATGGGGACCGCGGGAACCATGGGGACCGCGGGAACCATGGGGACCGCGGGAACCATCGGGACCGCGGGAACCATCGGGACCGCGGGAACCATCGGGACTGCAGGAACCATCGGGACTGCAGGCATCATGAGGACCGCAGACATCACGGGGACCGCGGGAACCATGGGGACCGCGGGAACCATGGGGACAGCGGGACCCATGGGGACCGCGGGAACCATGGGGACCGCAGAACCATGGGGACCGCAGGCATGACGAGTAGGCAGGCATGACGAGGACCGCAGACATCAAGAGGACCGCAGACATCACGAGGACCGCAGACATCACGAGGACCGCGGGAACCATGGGGACCGCGGGAACCATGGGGACCGCGGGAACCATGGGGACCGCAGGAACCATGGGGACCGCGGGAACCATGGGGACCGCAGGAACCATGGAGACTGCAGACATCACGGGGACCACGGGAACCATGGGGACCGCAGGAACCATGGGGACCGCAGGAACCGTGGGGACCGCAGGAACCGTGGGGACCGCAGGAACCGTGGGGACCGCAGGAACCATGGGGACCGCAGGAACCATGGGGACCGCAGGCATGACGAGTAGGCAGGCATGACGAGGACCGCAGACATCAAGAGGACCGCAGACATCACGAGGACCGAAGACATCACGAGGACCGCAGACATCACGAGGGCCGCAGACATCAAGAGGACCGCAGACATCACGAAGACCGCAGACATCACGAGGACTGGGACATCACGGGGACCGCGGGAACCATGGGGACCGCGGGAACCATGGGGACCGCAGGAACCATGGGGACCGCGGGACCCATGGGGACCGCGGGAACCATGGGGACCGCGGGAACCATTGGGACCGCGGGAACCATGGGGACCGCGGGAACCATGGGGACCGCAGAACCATGGGGACTGCAGGCATGACGAGTAGGCAGGCATGACGAGTAGGCAGGCATGACGAGGACCGCAGACATCAAGAGGACCGCAGACATCACGAGGACCGAAGGCAGCACGAGGAAAGCAGACATTAAGAGGGCCACAGATGTCACAAGGGTAGCAGACATCACAAGGGCAGCAGATATTAGGAGGGCCATCGACATCACGAGGACAAATGGCATCACAGAAGAATTGCAGGCAGCCCAGAGATGGCACCACAAGAATTGCAGGCAACCCAGGCATGACATCTGCATTTAGATATAACCATTCAAGAAATATTTTGATCATCTTTTGGCATTAGAGAATAAAACCAGACAATTATGGTGAAATTTCTCGGCCACCACCGAACAATTTTCTAAAATAATTTTTGTCAGAATTAAGTAAGTGGAAACAGAAACAAAAAGTCAGCTTGCGGAACATGATTCATGTTATTTTTGGCACCACTGCCCGACAAATTCATCGCCAATAAATTTAACTCTGTTTTATATACTGTCAATCTGTCCCAAGTGACTTGGACTTAGGTAACATTCAAAATATAGCAATTTTGTAACTCCAAGTTCACTGTATTGTAAATAATGTCTATACGTACTTCATGCTTGTCACCACGTTCGTAGTTAAGACGGACTATTTAGCCGGGACTACTTTCCTTATTCACCCTGTCAGGGAGTATTGGAGGCAGTACTCGCTGGTTGAGTTTTCTCTCATTCCATTCAGTTCCCATCGCTCGCTTTTAGTCAGTTGATGTTCTTAATTGATGCCCTGTGTAATAAAACACAGATAACGTACATTAGCCTGTATATAACACTGGGGCTCATTTTATTAGAGCGTGCTTGCACATCCTATATACATCACCTAGAGGTTAGAGGGATTCATATGGACTTTCAGGGTACTGCATACAAACAACCACTTCACTATCTGTGTACTATTCACTGTGATAGTGAGAACAGAGCAGGAAGCCAGTGTATCAGTGTCTTAGAGGCGTGCCCAGCTGACCATGACCAATCACTCATGACTAAAATACCTCGAGACCCACTGGTGCTTGATGTATTTGGATCCTAGTTGCAGAAATGGCAAGTGGACTGGGTGCAAGTGGGTTACAGAAAACGAACTATTTGCTCCTAATTATATACATGTATATGTATATATATATACGAGGGTTCTGGGAACAATCTAGGCTCGTACGTGAAGACCTATCAAATGAGTTTAAGAAACAAATGAAGATCATCTTGGTAGGAAAACTTCCATGAATTTCACCAATCTGGACTGGTATTTGTATTACTACTGGATCTACCAATATAAGTCATTATAATCTTTGTGCTTTTGTGTGAAGGTGGAAGAGTCTTCAAGAGCCCACTTATATTGTACATAATTTTTTATACTTCATGATTAGAGGACCGCAAAAGATAGTTACCGAAACCAGCAATGTCATTATTGAGTACCATCAGTATAAATAAAAGTTTAAAAAATGATAAATTCTCAAAGAGGACTTTGTATACGATTGATAATATAAATCCGTCTTTGGCATGCCTGTATTCTAAGAGTACCTTGTTGCTATGTACGTATTATACTGCGGATCGTTAGGTCAGGTCAGCTAGATCAATCATGGGAGTGCATGTAACGAAGTAAAAGTAGAATCTAACAGATAAGGTTGATTAAGGCAATCGAAGTGCTGACACCAGGCAGTGTTTAGCCACTGATAAGGCGTGTCTTAGGGCGGGGGGTCGGCAGGAGGCCAGCTCGATAGATTAGAAGACTATATCTGTGATTAATAAGTGAAGTCAGCCCGGGCCGTCAGGTATGCAAGGAATAGATTGTGAAGTTCACATTCTATCGTTTCGTAGAGGGCTCTAACGATTTTAGTCAACTACATTTAAAGGCATATCTGATAATTTGGCGTGAAAATTAAAACCCCTGTCATTTTTCTGAAAATTGAATACAATGATCTCTTAGTGTTATAGAGCACATTTCAGACTTAAAGATCGGGCGTCACCGCGCTAGATTTTGATTTAGAGATCATTTTATATTAGAATATATAGAGATTCTAAAAATTAGTTTTTCACATAGTAAAACCCCTGTCATTTTCCTTAAACTTTCACAAAATATAGCATATTTATAGTCTACCTATTAAGATTTAGAAAATCATAGGTCGCTGTCCTTGTTTTTGAAATAATTGAAGAAAACCATAATTTTAGGATATTTCCTATATAAATCAAGCAAATGAAAAAGGGCCTCTTTTACCTATTGGATTAGGTAAAACTATACAAAACTTAGATTTTGCTCTTTTGAGTTTGGAATATGCCACAAATTACCAATTTGATGGATGAATGGGAATATGTAAAAATCATCAGGGGGCGCCACAGTCAATTGTAGGGTATGCCTTTAACCTTTCCCTGCAGCACCCAGTTTCCCTGCTCAGCATTACACGGCAGGCATTGTCTGCATAAACGACCCTGCTACAGCAGGCACCTTATTTTTGAAAAATAGCAATGTCACATGCTATATCATGTGATTCGAGTAATTTACCTTGGTAGCTGATATTTTGTTATACCAAATCAAAAGTCAATATGGCATTTTTACCATGTCAAAATGCCTTTCAATTCATATAGTTATTTTTTTTATTTATTGACTTTTGTATACAAGTATCAATGATGCCTCTAAGATGCCTGGCATCATGCTGTGGTAGCCAGGGGGATGCCTGGAGGCATCATGCTGCAGTTAAAGAGTTAAGACTAAAGTCATATCGGATATTAAAGGGATATCGGACAATTTGGTTTGAAAATTAAAACCCATGTCATTTTTGTCAAATTTGAATATGATGATCTCCAAGTGTTGTGGAACACATATCTATTTTATAAAACGGGGGGCACCGTGCTTGTTTTTGATTTAGAGATGGATATTTTGATAATTTTACAAAAGAATATGTATACAAATTCAAGAAGTTGTTTTTTATATGGTAAAACCCATGTCATTTACTCAAACTTTTTTTAAAACACCATCCTTGTTTTTTGAGAGAATCAAAGAAACCCATATTTTTCAGGACATTTCTCATGTAAGTCGAACAAATGTAAATTGGCCCATTTCACCATTTAGAATTAGAATGAATCAGAAGTAACCAATTTTGAATGATAATTGCCAATATCTAAAAATCACCAGGTGGCGCCTGCGTGAATTGTAAGATATGCCCTTAACCTCCAAAATTAAAACCCAGGTCATTGTCTTAGAAGTTGATCTTAGAGTATTGTAGAACAAATTCCGTGTAATTAAAAGGAAAAAAATCTAGTATATTATTAGAAATTCAACCACAGCGCCATGCTTTGTTTATATGAATTAGTTTCTATAATGCCCGTCAGGTGGCTGAAAAAGCTGTATTCTCCTAGGATATCCGGAGGTCCGTATTCTACTCAGTAGCGATCTGGAGTCTTCATAAGCTTAGCATGGAGACTCAGTATTAGGTGGGTAATAAAACACAATATCCCCATGACTTTCATCTTGGTGGCCGTATTCTCCGTGGAGTTGACACATAGATAACTCCGAGGGACAGCGAGGAGTATTGCGTAGTGTCAACTACAAGGAGAATACGGCCACACAGATTAGAATCATGGTAATTCTGTATTCATTACTCACCTTTTGACTAATTATTGAAGCATTTTGTAAATGATTCGAAACTCAACGTTATAAGGTGTTGTGCATTGTTTATATGAAATAGTTCCTAAATTGCCCTATAGGTGTCAGAAGAAGCCGTATTCTAAACACTAATACCTCATATACCAGTCTACACAACAATGCAGTGTAGTGTGTATAAGGTACTGTAGTGTAGCACTATAAGGTACTGTAGTGTAGCACTATAAGGTACTGTAGTGTAGCACTAAAAGGTACTGTAGTGTAGCACTATAAGGTACTGTAGTGTGCCACTATAAGGTACTGTAGTGTGGCACTATAAGGTACTGTAGTGTGGCACTATAAGGTACTGTAGTGTGGCACTATAAGGTACTGTAGTGTAGCACTATAAGGTACTGTAGTGTAGCACTATAAGGTACTGTAGTGTGGCACTATAAGGTACTGTAGTGTGGCACTATAAGGTACTGTAGTGTGGCACTATAAGGTACTGTAGTGTAGCACTATAAGGTACTGTAGTGTAGCACTATAAGGTACTGTAGTGTAGCACTATAAGGTACTGTAGTGTGGCACTATTAGGTACTGTAGTGTGGCACTATAAGGTACTGTAGTGTGGCACTATAAGGTACTGTAGTGTAGCACTATAAGGTACTGTAGTGTAGCACTATAAGGTACTGTAGTGTAGCACTATAAGGTACTGTAGTGTGGCACTATTAGGTACTGTAGTGTAGGTGTTTATAAGGTACTATAGGTGTATAACTTACTGTAGGTGTCTAACTTACTGGAGTGTATAAGGTACTGTATGTGTTTATAAGTTACTGGCGGTGTCCCTCACCTGTGGGTCGTGGCGGTGGCCGTCCCTCTCCTCCAGGAGTTAGACTCTCGTCTCTCCTCCATACTCCGACCTGGAGAAGTAGAAGACAGAGTCTTATACACACAGAGACCTCCGCGTTATACAGAGGCACGTCCGACATGATAACCGCAGAGACCAGCGACCACGTCCAGAACCGAAACGAGTCGCGTCGATTCCCGATCTCTGCTGACTGGGAGAGGAGGGGGAGTGGAATCCGAGATAGTGGGGGTGTGTGGGAGGGAGAGGGAGGTATGACTGGGCGAGCGGCCCACGCGCAGTGAGTGGTAACTACTGGAGGAAGTCTCTGTCTCTGTGTCTGTGTCTGTCTGTCTGTCTGCCTCTCTGTCTCTGTCTGTGTCTGTCTGTGTCTGCCTGTGTCTGTCTGTGTCTGTGTCTGTCTGTCTGTGTCTGTCTGTGTCTGTCTCTGTCTGTCTCTGTCTGTCTCTGTCTGTCTCTGTCTGTCTCTGTCTGTCTCTGTCTGTCTCTGTCTGTCTCTGTCTGTCTCTGTCTGTCTCTGTCTGTCTGTCTCTGTCTGTTTCTGCCTGTCTGTCTGTTTCTGTCTGTCTGTCTCTGTCTGTCTCTGTCTCTGTCTATCTGTCTGTGTCTGTCTGTCTGTGTCTGTCTCTGTCTGTCTCTGTCTGTCTGTCTCTCACTCTGTCTGTCTGTGTCTCTATCTTTCTACGTCTATGTGTCTCTGTCTCTGTGTCTTACTATATCTCTGTTCCTCTGTGTATCACTTGATTCATGTCTTTGTGTCTGTATGTGTGCTTGTGTGTCTTTGTCTGCTTGTATCGCTTTCTCTGTGTGTTTATTTCTAGATCTATTTCTTTCTGGTCGTGTGGTTGTTTTTTTTTCAAGTGCCTGTTGGGAAATCGGTTCACAATAACCTCAAATATACATTATATACATGCACAGAGAAATGCATTAAAAACATCCAATATTCAGTCCTGTTACAAAGTGTTGTGCAATCAAGATCTACATTCTGGTGGTTATTCAAATCTATCCACGCAAACGTGATACCAGGAAGTGACGCGGCCATTGTGACAGAGCAGGAAAGTACACTCCCGAATCCGGTGATACTTCTGTGTAGAACGAAATGCTGACTTTCAATCAACATGCTGAGCAGTCACATACTCTAAAACATAGATAAAAAGTCGACACCCTCCGTTCCGGCCAAAGTGTACGCTTACGCGGGGTGTCAACTTCCGTGGGGTTTTCAAGTTTCCCCTAGTCCAATATGCAAGTGTTGATACCGATATGTAGGGGAGACAGAGGGGATGGTAGATCTGAAATCCATTTTCCAATATCTTAGTTGGATACGAAGTTACTAATTAAAAACTTTGAATTACAAAATATATTTTTTATAAATAAACACACGTACTTTAAAAAAAAACCCACAGATTAATATAATTTTGGTAGGGTGATTGTTGTAGGTGCCCGCTTACAGGGGGTTTTAGGCTTTCCGTGCCGAAATTACTGTCCGCTTACGCAGGGTGTCCGTTACTCGGGGTCCTTTAGGCGGGGTTCTACTGTCCGTACAAAAATAAACGTATCTACATCGGTTATAACGAAAACCGTGTGAATTCACTTTATCAAACATTGAGAACATTTCTCAGCGACTAGGGCAAGAGATCTATGGCAAAAGAAGGCCTGTACAAAGGGCATAGTGCACTACTAGACTAATGTACCTGAGACGGGTGTACTTCATACCTTTAGCAGGATTCACACATAGAGACTGAAGTGGGATTCACACGGTGGGATTTATGTACCTCACAGGGTTCAGAATCTCATGAGATTCTGTTGCTTTTAACGGGAAATTTCTATAACAATTACAAGGGGAAAACATGTCTCAGGGAAATGGAACCCTATGATTTAGATGAAGAAATTGTGTTCAAGTACAGAATCCTAGCAGGATTTGTCTCAGCAAGACACCCTGTGAGGTACACGAACCCCACCGTGTGAATCCCACTTAAAGAGAGATTCAGGCGGTGTGATTCACGTGCCTTTACAGAGTTCAAAATCTCATGATTTCCTGTTACTTTTTATAGGTAAATGTTGCCAACAACCGCAGGGGAAAACATGTCTCAGGGAAATGGAACCCTACAATTTACATCAGGAAGTTGTGTTCAAGTACAAATTCCCAGCAGGATTTGTCTCAGAAAACCACCCTGTAAGGTACATGAATCCAACCTGTGAATCCCACTAAAAGAGACACACAGGGTTCAAAATCTCATGAGATTCTGTTCCTTTTCAATGCTAAATGTTACCAACAATTGTAAGGGAAAAATATATGTCTCAGGGGTTTGTGTAGGTCCCTGGTTTGTGTGGGAGTGGTCTAAAACTAGGTGTGAAGGTGTCGTGAAGTGTGGCAAATGTTGCCAACAATTGTAGGGGGAAAACACATGTCTCACAGAAATGGAACCCTAGTTAGATGAGGAAATTGTGTTCAAGTACAGAATCCTAGCAGGATTTGTCTTGTGAGGTACATGAATCCCATCGTGTGAATCCCACTAAAAGAGAAATTCACACAGTGTGATTCATGTGCCTTTACAGGGTCCAAAATTTCATGAGATTCTGTTCATTCTCAAAGGTAAATGTTGCCAACAATTGTAGGGGAGAAAATACACGTTTCATGTAACCTACAATTTAGACGAAGAGATTGTGTTCCAGTACAGAATATTTAGTGCAGGTTTGTATGGGAGTGGTCTAAAACTAGGTGTGAAGGTGTTGTGAAACTCGGGAACTCGGCCCCAGGTGGGCAGGTCAGTCTCCAGGCCATCGATTAAGAGATTAAGAGATAATCAAAGACGTGAGGTCCGGAGTTAATTGATTACATCGCGCTCCTTCATAGATTATCTCAAAGTACGGATTAAAGGCATATCTTACACTGCACAGTGGCGCCACCTGGGCATTTTCTTAGATATAATTCATCTCACACTGATCAATTGTGACATAATCCCAATTGATTTTTTTTCTCGAAATACTCCAAGGGCGTTGGATACGAGTTCCCACTGTTAAGTCTATGGGGAACGAATACCAGGGGTGAGATTAAGATTATCGTAAAACTGGATGAGTTTTAATCTTGGCCACCGTATGCCATGACTGGAGATTGGCATAGTAACTTCATGAGGCGAAGCGAGTCCGGAGCCAAAACTCCATGCGTTACAGATTCACTATATTATGTGAAAAATTGAAGAAAACGAGATGTGTTTTATACGTGAAAAACAACTTTTCAGAAATGTTATATATACATTCTGTAATCATTTTCTTATAACATTAATCTCTAGATAAAAAACCGTTACAGTGACGCTTCATTCCTAAGTTAGATAAGTGTTTTACAATACCTAAAGCTTATCGTATTAGAATCGCAGGTAAACGACAATGGTTTTAATTTCAAAAGTCAAATTGTTCGAAATAGTCTCAAAGCATTGACGTGTGATGTATTTTAGTCTTAACAGTTCCTCGGACAAGGTGCGTAGTAATATCCTCGCATTTGCTCGGATGTTACTATTCTTCCATTCCGAGAAGATTGCGACCATTCTAATCTGAAACTAGTTCATAATTCATTTATTATTCACCATAACGAATTTCCTTTTTTTGAATAAAATACAAAATGGCCGCCGATCTTCTCACGCACTATTTTATACACAAGGGACTACTTTCCCGTATTCTCCGCTCTGTGTAGGGTGGAGATTACAACGCCCCGTAATCTCCGCCCGGTGAATTACACTCCCCCTCCATATTTAGAATGGAGACTACGTAATTACCTACTATATCTAAAAAACTATGATTCTGGTAGAATCCGCTTGGAAATGCTCCCGCACATAGAGACAAAGTGAATCCGATCTAGGCGTGGAGAATGAAGGCCCACAAGAGTGAGATTCTCGTGTAGTAAAAAACTCGAACCTGGCCTTCTTTTTTATAGGACTATACTCAGACAAACTTCCTCTCTTATGATTCATTTTGAGCCATGTCGAAATCAAAGTTTAATACTGTAGTTTTCTTATCTACTTTTCTCGTGAGAAACCAATGAGATCTCAACTTTCGCTGGTAGCCCTTTCAAAACTCCGCTGATTCCCCCCACCCACCAACAGCCTAAGTATTTTAGGGAGATAAAAAAGATACAGCTTCGCATGGTCACAGAAATATCAACAGTTCCGAAAAAGACAGACCCACAAAATGATCTATGACCTAGAAATCTTCCAACGGCATATCGCACCGATTCAATAGTCACAATGCAAACGTCAGAGACTATAAATTACTCTTATCAACTGAACGCTGAGTTCACAAAGAAACTATTCTTCCGGAGTGTCCATTCCGGAATCTGCCTATGGTTTTAAAGGCATAGTGTCACACATCTGGTGATTTTTAATACTTGTAACTATCATTTTAAAACTTATTTCAATAAAAAAAAATGGATGTAGTATGAAAAAATTGCCGATTTTGATCTTACCTAATTAGTAAATTAAGCCAATTTATATTTGATTGACTTATATAGGAAATGTACCGAAAAATGCAGTTTTAATCAATTCATTCAAAAACAAGGATGGTGACCTATGATTTTTAAAACGTGTATGTATAGTACTCCATATGTGCTATATTCTGTGAAAGTTTAAAGAAAATGGCATGGGTTTTACTATGGGAAAAAGAACTTTTAAGAATTTCTATATTTTTTTCTAATATCATCATCTTTTGATTTCTAAATCGAAAACTAACAAGGTGATCCCAAATTTTTAATTTAGACGGGTGTTTTACAACCACTTGATAACATCATTTTCACCTTTTAGTAAAATGACATGGGTTTTGAATGTCAAAACAAATTGTCCGATATGCCTTTAAAGATTTATGAAACATCCTGGTAAAGAATCGCGAATAATGATTTATCAGTCCTGAGGTTATTTCAGAGGCCCACTATCCATGTTCCCTTCGATCGGTTTCATTTTAATGTAAAAACAATGACGGTATTCATGTGTAATCAGCAAAGATCGGCGTCAATTTGTATGACGTGAACAATATCTATCTAATCTTGTGCGTGCTAGCGTCATGCCGCCTACAGACCCTGCAGAGTCCGAGCCAATATTGACTCAACTGTGTGGAAACTACTGTCTGCGAAACAACAGTGTCTTGTGTCAAAAGACAGGTTTATGAATGGCTGAAATCATTCTCCTTCGTGAGGAATTGACTGAGGTTTAAACTCATGACAGTTATTGATTGTTTGGACTCCAACGTCCATAAATCTCTCTGATAGTTTGAATCACTGCACGAAACTAACCGCTTTATTCCTATATATACACCATCGCGTAAATGCACGTATTGGCCGTATATTGACATGTTTTCATATATATACGTCCATATTTCACGCCAGCGTATGAGGCGTATACAAGACT